>JAFFSR010000384.1:0-600000 GCA_017163975.1 Anastatus disparis | reverse complement strand
ATGCTCATTCCTAAGAAACATCTGGGTTTACCTAAATCTTTCATTCTGAACACAGAACTTAAATTAGTTTTGATCTCTTGCATTTTAATTCGGTTGTTTCCAGCCAAAATTGTGTCGTCTACATATAGTATTATAAAGACCACTTGTCCATCTTTTCTCCAAGTGAAGAGACAAGGTTCGTTGACATCCTTTTCCAGTCCCAGTATCTGAGCTTTTTCTGGAAATCTTTTGTTCCTTTTTTTGGACTTACTTTTAGTCCATATAGGGACTTGTGTACTTTACATACTTTGGTGCGTTTAGTCACATCATCACATTTGAGTACATCTAGAATTCTCGTGTAAATGTCTCCTTCCAGGGTTCCATGTAGAAATGCTGGTTTGACGTCTAGCTGTGTAGCTTTCAAGTCGTATTTGTTGATGATACGTATGGCTGATCTAATCAAAGACATTCTTGACACTGGAGCATGTGTCTCACTCCGGCTGTATTCTGTTTTGTCCTTGAATCCTCTGACGACTAACCTAGCTTTATAGCTGGTTTTGTCCGTCACATGAATTTTCTTCTTGAATACCCATCTGGAGTCTATTATGTTTACTCTGTTTCCTTCTGAAGTTTTATCTGGTATGTCAACTATTTCCCAGACTTCATTTTCTTTCGTTGCACGCAGTTCTTCTTCCACTGCGCTCTGCCACTCATTTCTTTCTGTTGATGACATAGCCTCCTGTAGTCCTTTGGGTCTTTGTTGACTTCAGCGAGTATAGCATGGTATGATTCACCATCTATTGGCTTGTCTCGTTGTACTTCTTGTGCTCTCACGTTGAGCTTCCAGTAGGTTTTGGCTACCCTTTCAGGTTGCTTAGCTTTCTTTTCCACTGGTTCATGTTCGTTTTCTTTCATATCTGAAATTTCAACCTTTTCAAAGTCCTGCGGTGTTCGATTGAACGCATCTTTATATAATAATGTCTCATTAAATCTGACATTTCTGGAATTAATAAGCTTCCTTGTTCCAGGATTCCATAAGATATAGCCTGTTGTGGTATATCCTACCATAACAGCTTTGACTGCTCTTTCTGAAAATTTTGATTTTGTGTTTGGAATTTTAGCATACGCTATATATCCAAATCTTCTGATTTTGTCCTCGTAATGTTTAGAATTCGGCAGAATTACGTCAAGTGGAGTTTTTAGTTTTAAGGAACGATGCGGTGACCTGTTGTATATTTGTACTACTGCTTCTGAGGCTGGGATCCACATACTGCCAGGTAGACCTGAGTCGATCATCATGGTACGTATTTTGTTTTTGATCGTCTTGTTGAACCTTTCTGCTGTTCCATTGTGTTGAGTGTATGTGGTGGTCCAGAATTGTTTTCAATATTTTCCTTCGTCATTACTTCTGAAAATTTGCCTCCAGTAAATTCTGTGCCGTTACCTGCTCTAATATAGCATACTTTCGCAACTTTTTTTTTAATAAGTTTTTCATGGTTTTGAGAAATCTTTCTAGGCACTCTCCTGTCTCGTTCTTGTTTAATAGAGTAGGCCTTGGCAAATCTGGTGTAGTCGTCTATAAATACCACTATAAACTTGTTTTCTCCAGGGTAAGATAGTGGTTTTATAGGACCCATAACATCTGTATGTATTAATTCAAGACGTGGTTGCTGTGTCTCTTGTTTCTGAGAAAGGGAGACTTTCCATTTTCCCCAGTATACGAGATTCACAGTCTGATATGTTATCTCTGAATTCAATCTTTTTTTTTAAACAGTCAGTTGACTTTTGTTAGTGTTTTAAATAGCCTAGGAACATATGTCCTAGTCTTACATGCCATAGCATGCCTTCATCTAATTCACTGCTCTTAACTTTTGGGTTTTCATTAGACTTTAATACATCGTCTAATATTTGTGAGTCAGATATCTTGTATAAGTCTATAGTTTTTCTTTTTAGAAATATTTCTGAATTTATTTCCTGTATTTCTTCATTCTCGTGAACTTCATTCTCTTTATTCTCCCTCCCAATCTCAGCCGGGGTGTCTGTGATTTGGTCTGCGTCGAACATTTTGGACTGAGATTGCTGTATGAAGTCATCGATGGAAACTATCCTTGCTTCGCACCCATACTCTTCATGATTTTCTTGAAGTTTATCCTCATTTTCCGTAACTATGTTCAGAGAGATTAACCAATTTGGTTTTACATATCTCCTTGTAAGATATCTGACTCCTGTATATTTATCAAGTATCTCTAGCGTTTTATCGTCCAGGTAAATGCCTAGACCAACATCTGCAAATTTCCTCAGTGAAATTAGATTGTGTTAAAATTCTGAAGCTACTAACACGTTAGTTAGCTTAAATACATCTGAATCATTTATATTAGAAATTAGTATAAGATTACCTTCTCCGTCTATGGTAATATCAGCTGTTTTATTCTTATTTGCACTTTTTATGATTCTTCCTGAGCCTTTTTTAAAGTTACTCAGAATCAGGCTTTTCTTTACTATGTGTTCTGTCGCTCTTGAATCTGCTAGAAATGTTATTTTTTGGTTATTAGTGTTAGTTTTGTTGTTATTTCCTGTCAACAAAACTTTAGCAGTTTTCTTTTTCTGTAGCCTTTCTGGAACGGTGTCATTTTTGGTATTTTTGAAAACCTTACTTCTGAATTTATTAAAGTTTTCTTTCCTACTCTTTTTATTGGTGTTATTTCTTTTACCATTTTGTTTATTGTTGTGGTGATGTACTCTGTACATATTCCCCTTTGGATGATTTAGCACTCGAACCTGATGTACTGCTTCCCTCCTGAGAACACTCTGTGCCTCTGTGGTTAGTCACCATGTTGCAACAGAACCATGACCTGTATAGTATTAGCGGACATTCAGCTTGTAGATGTCCTATCCTGTTACACCTGTAACATTTTATTGGGTAAGAAGTCCTCTCTTGAGTTGCGTTGATCTTCACCTCTGAATTTTTGTCATTTTTCTTTTCAGTTTCCAGCTGTAGCAGGAAAATTTTTTAATTCTTCTATGGTCATTTCCTTTTGATTAGTCTGCTTTCTTATCAGCGTAGCTAATCTCAATTCTGAATAATATCCTGATACTGCCAGGTAGAAGGCAGATCTCTTTTCTTCTGTGGAGAGCATCTCCGCTGGATTACTGTTCTCATAATCTCTAGTTACTGACTCAAACCTATCAATGAATGTATTTATCTTTTCCTTTGATTTTATTTTTAAATTATATAATTTTGCTTTTACAGATGTTGCTGTAACATTCATTTCAATTCTCTTACTTTCTTCAATTTTATTTACAATATAAATTGGATCTTTTAAATTTAATATCTTTTTATGATAATGCTTGTCTACTCTATTTATAATGATATCCCTTACTAATCTTTTACGTTCTTCAATTTCGTTAGAATTTAAATTTAATTTATTCAAATTTTCTTGATTTAAGACATCTGATAGATTTGAAGCCATTTACTCTGAATTTAGACAGTCCAGCCAGATATGCAATCCAGTATTTTGTGTTAACTTATATTCTCTCTTGATCGTCAGTTTGTGGTTGCTAGAATTAATCTCAAATTCTTTGTGCATATTTTTCACAGTTTGATTTAAACTTAATAAAGCGTCTGAATTAGTACCATTGTTAAATGAATTAACTCTGGAAGGAGTAGATGTTCTTTCATTTGAATTGTCTCTGAAATTGTAAGCGGTAGCAGTGAGTTTTTCTGCTTCAGTCATCCTCTTCTCTATTTTCTCGGTGAAACTTTCTTCCTTATAGCACGTGTCTGCTATAACCTCCTGGGCAGCTTTGGTGTCTTTCCCTATTCGTGTAAGTTGGCGAAGAGTGTTTAACGTGTCCATTTTGATCCTTTCCAATTAATTAGAACCAAAAGATGTAATGTCTCTGAAGATAATTGACACCTGTGGCTCAGTGTTATTTCTTTCAGTTGTAGATAGATAACTATATAAGTCTCTGACTTCTGAATTTATGTTTTAATGTTTGGATTTTTGTTGATTTTAATGAAAAACAACAAGTCTGAACTCTTCAATATTGAATTGTAAATATTCTTAATATTTCAGCAAAGACAAATTTAATTACCATTTGCCTATGCATCTCTTAATATTTCAACAAAGATAAATTTAATTACCATTTGTCTCTGTATCTCTTAATATTTCAACAAAGATAAATTTAATTACCATTTGTCTCTGTATCTCTTAATATTTCAACAAAGATAAATTTAATTACCATTTGTCTCTGTATCTCTTAATATTTCAACAAAGATAAATTTAATTACCATTTGTCTCTGTATCTCTTAATATTTCAACAAAGATAAATTTAATTCCCATTTGTCTCTGTATCTCTTAAGTTTTGATTGACATTGACGTCATTTGTGTTGGAGCCGTTGCCGGCATTTTCAGCATTATTGTTTTTCTCCTTTTAATTTATGTATAATTTCTGAAGGAGATTTAAAAAAAAATTAGTCTGAATAATATTGTAATATTCATCAATACATGCAAGAACCGTACAACAAGTTATTGCTCTGTATTAAATATGTTTCAAGTTTGAATTGAGATGAACAGTTTTATTTTCTGAAAAATCAAAATGAATTAACTTTTCAACCTTTGAAAAATTTTAATTCAATTACATTCTGAAAAAAAAAATTATTTGTGTACAAGCATAACCGTACAACAAGTTATTGCATTGTAACAAACAATATGTCTCAAATTTAAATTGAGAAAAAAAAAAATTTATTTTTTTGAATTAAAATTAAAAAAAATTGGGTAAGAATATTCGACGTTTAAAGAATATTTATTCAATTAACTTCTGAAAGAAAAAAAATTTCTTCATTTTCATAAACGTACAACAACTTAACGCACTTTAAGTAAATGATTCAAACTTGAATTATGATTTTAATTTTCTTTATTTTTATTAAAAATAAAAATAATAATTAACTTCTGCGTAAAAAAAACGTATTCTCTTAATTTGCTGAAAAAAAATATTCCAGTATATGCGAAACCGTACGACAAGTTAACGCATTACTTTAATAGAATATTTCGTCTGTGTATTCGTAGCACCATATATGTGCGCTCTCTCGGCGTGAGTGTGACGAACGCAATCACACTATTAATGCAAGAGAGGTGATCACTCACACATATATAACACTATTAAACACACAAAACTGTATGGCACCAACACTATGAATATAATTATTCTTATATTCATATATATGTAGTCAATACAGGCCTTCGAGCATATACTACTGGAGGAAGCCTCCCAGCTATTAACTGCGTTACAAGGCGAAGAGAGAGAAAGCCTCTATTTTGGTACGTGCTATCTCTCTCTCACTTTCTTAGTGGGGAACAGAAGCAGCCAATCAAATCAGGCTAGAGAGAGACAGCACGTACCAAAATAGAGGCTTTCTCTCTCTTCGCCTTGTAACGCTTGCTGCCATTCGGAGGCTTCCTCCAGTAGTATATGCTCGAAGATACAGGCATACGAAACGCAAGTATTTCTGTATTTCTACATTTGAAGAGGTTATTTCACTCGAGAGAGGTTCAACACTAGCCACTCAAACGCAGATATACACGCCCTCTGAATTTTGTATCTCTCGCGTGAATTGGAAAAGAGGCCTTCAAGCATGCGGCATTTATTTCCAGGAAAAACGGAACGTATGGTGGAAACAGCAAACACAAAAAATGGCGGAAACTCACGCGTCGCACGCCCTCAGTTTGCACACTCTTTTATCTCTCTCTCTCTCTACATTTTCTCGCAAGGCCCGTCCATATAAGATTTATTTTTTTTTACAGAATTTTATATCTGAATAAAAAGATGCGACGCCGTTCGGCATCGCTATTTTATTAAGAGAAATAAAATATGAAAAAAAAACTATAGAGCGTACATTTTTTTTTAAATAAATCTTTTTTTTTCTCTAGATACTACTTAACAGGGTGTAATTTTTGTGTGATTTCCTTTTATTAAAATGTTGTATGAATTTTATTTTTCATGGGTCGGAGCCGTAGTTATAGAATTTGAATCGAGCGATTTTCCCGCTCGATTTCGTCTGCCTAGACATCATAGTAAAAGAACGAGAATAACGAGAGAGTTTGTTTGCGCCGAAGGAAGAAAGAAAAAAACAAGAAAGAAAGAAGATGAAGAGAAAAAAGAATAAAGTGAACTATAAAGACTTTTTGTAATTTATAAATCGAAGCGAAAGATTTTCTATTAGGTATATGCATCAAACAAGTGTAAAGCTGCGTATTAGTATTCAAGTGAGAGTGAGCGAGAGAACAAATACATGCGTGCGAGCGAGAAAAAGAGAGAGCGAAAGAAGGACTAAGCGCCGGCGTCTCTCTTGAAAGAAATAGTATTTTATGCGTCATAATTTATTATATAAGTTGAAATAAATTTAGAATAATTATTACGAGTGTGTGAGATGATATAATTTATTAAATTATTTGTTAAATTAGTTAATAATAATAGAGCGCAAAACGGAAATAAATAATAGCTAATGAGATTGTTACGCGCCGATTGTTAGTTAATATTTTGTCGAAAACGAAGCGCTGTGATTGGCCCGCCGTCAACGGACTTGTCGTTCCTCGCCGAACAAAGCGGGCCTTGTCGTCAATCGTTGGCGAGTCTTGCAGCGAAGCGGTCGTGTTCAGAGAGAGAATCCGAGATTTTTGTTTCGAGAGTGTGCCTTTGTTAAGAAAGAGTTTTCTTGTGTCGAGTTTTCTTTAGTTTTGTGTTTGATTTTCTATAAAAGAGTTTTTCGTGTGAGATAAATATTGATAAATTATTTAGAGTCAGCGTAGTAGAGCCTGTGATTTTTCTTTTTTTTTAATTTTCGTGTGTAATTTTCGTAGCGCCCGTGTAAAGAGTTTTTCTTTTTGTGAGTAGCCTACCAAAAATCTTAAATTCACGTGTAAATTTTCTATTATCTAACAAAGGCCGCGAGATTTCTCTAAAAGCAATAAAAGAGAGAATAAAGAGCGTTTGATCATTTAAAATAGCGTGTGTGTATATCAGAGTGTAGTTGCGCCTTTTCTATTGTGTTCGCGTAGATAAGAAGAGAAAATTTCTAATCTGAGAGAAAGAGAGAGAGGATACGGCCTTGCGTCAAAAGGCCCTGGGTAGCTTCACCAGCGGGTGTATCGAGAAAGCGAGAGAGTGAGAGAGGGCCGATCAGAGTAGCGATCACCAGCGAGGAGAAAAGCGAAGAAAAGCTCTCTTTGTCTAAGGTATAGTGTGAAATTTCTTAGCGCGTATGCTTGCGTGTTGAATGTCTGTGTGCCGGTAAAGAAATAGAAAAATACTTATATTTTTAATTAAATTCATATTTAAAAATCTCTTTTTTTTTATTTGTAACTTGCTATATATTAAATTCAAGTATTCTTTTTCTTTTATCAAGCGCGATTTTCTATGTGTGTAAATTCGTATGTGTGTGTGTGGAATGAAATAGTGGTGTAAAAGTAGGAAAAGTGTAACGAGAGCCGCGAGATTACAATTGATTAAAAGTGTTTTGTTAAAAAAAAAAATCTCTGTTATATGTGTAATAAGTATTCTGAAAATTAAAAGAGTGTGAAATTTGAAATTGTCGTGCGTGAAAACCGTTGATAGAGATTTTCCATAGAAACAAAATTTCAGTTGATAGTCGCGAGAATCGCGCCGAGTTCGTGGAAGTCAGTATAAAATTCGAAAATAAGGGGGAGGTATAGTAGAGCCAGAAAGCGAGCAGAGCCTGCGGTGCCGTGGAGAGGCAGTGGCGCGACCGTCTATGTCAGAGCCCACTAGCCGTGCGGTATAGGAAAGTGAGTGAGGAAGAGAGAGAACGAAAGACGAAAAGAGAAACGAGAGTGAGTGAGTTGCGTGTAGTATAGGCATATAAAGAAATTTTTGTAATCTCGCCCGTGACAAATATATGTGCCTGATTATTATCAGTATTTTCTTTTGTGTGTGTTAAAAATTTAAAATAAGTGTAAAACCTGTGATATAGAAAATTTAAATTATAATATTTTTCTTTAAAGTTAATTGTGGTTTGTTCTTTTTATTTTAACTAATTAAACCCAGTGTGTGTTTTGAGAAAGATAAAAATTAGAAATAATATTAAAAATAAAAAAAAAACTTTTTAATGTACTACGTTTTTATAATGAACCAAAAAGTATAAAATAATGTGTAATAAAATGAATAATGATTTGAAATAAAAAAAAACGTGGGGCGCATGTTTATTATTATGTATTGTATGCGCCCCACGTTTTTTTTATTTCAAATCATTATTCATTTTATTACACATTATTTTATACTTTTTGGTTCATTATAAAAACGTAGTACATTAAAAAAGTTTTTTTTTTATTTTAATATTATTTTATATTTTTAGTTCAATTAAAAAACGTGGTAGATTGAAAATTTTTTTTTTATTTAGATATTATCTTATACCTTTTGGTATTATTATTATTATTAATATTATTTATCGTGTTGTCCAACAGTGCATATTATATAGCATATATATTGTTGTCAAGGAACTAAAACGTGTTTCATCTATTTTTTTTAGAGAACATGTAATCGCATGGTGAGTTTCCCGCCATTTTGACGATAATGACGCCATTAGAAATTCAACCAAGATTTATTGTTTTATGCATTGTTAGACCATAAAATGAATAAAATACAGTCTCAAATTTTATATGTAGAATACAAAATGCTGTAATTTATGTCTAATTGCAATATATGACAAGTTAAAGAATTTTAAAAATTTTCGAAGATGGTTAGACACTAATGTTAAAAGTATATCTATATATAAAATCTTCTAATCTTCAATTTTGCCAATATCTCCGTATATAATTAAATATATTAATATATTTTTCGGTGGGAATATATATTTTTAATTATATTATCCAACAATGCGTGCAATAATATAATATTGAATATATTAATATATTAATATATCAAAAAAGGATTTTTAAAATTTTCGAAGATGTTTAGACACTAATGTTAAAAGTGTATCTATATATAAAATCTTCAAATCTTTAATTTTGCCAACATCTCCGTATATGATTGAATATATTAATATATTGTTCGGTAGATATATATATATATATTTTTATAATATTGCATTGTCATCCAGTTCTGAGCTATATTTAAAATTTCAAGTCTCTAGCTCATCGGGAAGTTAGTTTACAATCGGTTGCAAAATTTGTACCGAACAGACAGACAGACAGACACCAAAGCAAGTTAATAAAAACGTAGTAACGTAGTAAAAACGTAGTAATAAAAAGATTTGGTATACAAAGGTAGAATACGCGCGTCTCCCGAACGCGTGAATCTCGGCGGATCCCCTCTGTGATAGTCTCATCGCTTATCACGTTTTAATAAATTTTTAGATTTTGGCGATTCGGGATACTGGGACGACGTCGTCGCAAATACATCGTTACAAAGAAAAAAAATATTTTCCTTCTCTTTTTTTTTGTATCTATACTTCCCACGTCTGAAAGTAGGAAATGATAAAAAAGAATCACGTCTGAATGTCGAACGCGACACTAGAAAACGAGAGGGTAGATGAAAGAACAAAAATGGCGGTTAATCGCACAGCGTGCGTCCTCCTTCCTTTCCTGTTTCACTTTTCACTTAACTTTTATTATAATGTGTTTTGTTAATACAAAACACCTCTGAACGAAAAGTGAAAAAAAGAGAAAAAGAAAAGAAAAAAAATACTGCGACAAAACGAAACAGTTTTTAATTTTTATCGCACAAAGCTTCACATCTGAATAAAAGGTCTTACGTGTGATAATGAAACAATGCACTCGCTTACCACTCTGACACTACACGAACGGCACTCACTTTTCTTTTTCCAAAGAGAAACTAAAAACTTGATAAACACGTGGCGTGGGCCGATAACCTGTTGGATGTAATAATGTTTGCGTGCAGAGCACCTCCAAATCCAATTACAAATAAAATAAACTTTATTTATTAAACACTTAATGTTGTAAAAAGGTAACTGCGTATACAGTACAAAAACAAGTAATCTTTTGAGGAAGTCCATGTGCGTGAAGTGCCGTCCAGAGAAGGAATGAGATAGGGACCACAAAGTCGAGTCGCAACTTGTAGACTCAACCGGTAGAAAGAGAGAGACGGGCTGCGCGTGGCATTACTGAGTGGCGCTCCCATGAGCCCTTGCGGTTAATTGTTGGAGCTATCTTCAACAACTTTTTATACCGATTGTATTTTTGCTTATTTTATTTCTAAAATTTCTTTATAAACAATTGTTTTAGTATATTTTTTTTTATTTTTCAATTCATTAGGTTTCATTTTTGCATTATTAAGCAACGAAACTTTTAAATTTCTCTTATTCTTAACTCTTGAAAGAGCAACGTATAATTGACCATGACTAAATACTGGTGTAGGTAAATATAAGTCAACATGATTATAAGATTGTCTTTAGAATTTGTTAATTGTCAAAGCAAAACTTAATTGTACAAGATACTGTTTACGACATATATTAATTGGCATTTCGTCTTTGGATGGAGATAATGTTATTTATGATATCAAAACTAATTTTCCTGTATATTTTTCATTTAAAATTTCAGCGTCAATTGAATATTTCATTAGCTTCCTCATTGATAGTCATATTCCATTACAAAGGTCGTCATTTAAATGCAAATTTCTTAGAAGGATAATAATAGCACCAACTTTTAATTTTTATTCATGCGGTGGATGTTCATTAAGTATGATTGAATTTAATAACATTAACGGTAACATAACATCCAAATTTTTTCCATTATTATCTTTGGATAGATCAAGACTTGAGTATTCAATAGTTTGCCCTTCCATAATATCGAGTATTTTATTATAAATATCTATTATGTCATTATTCGTAGGTGCTAATATAACATTATCATTTAGATTTTCATTTAATTTCAAAAAACTTCTACAACAATGTCATTTTCTTGTATTATTGTATCATAAGGTATTTCAACTCATTCATTTTCTTCTTCATGAGCATTTGAGAGTAAAGTTCTTCTTTATCTACGTTCAATAACCATTGTCTAGAATTGTTGTCATCGTCGGAAACCCTAAGATTTTTATTTAGTGCCATCCACTTAAATTTTGATCACAAACAAACTGTTCTTGGCGAAATTTTCAATAACTACAGTGTGACTGTCACACTGCCTCTAACAACTGGTAATGTTTGTCTAAGGTCCGCTGACACAAGTAATATTTTATCATCAAATATTTCTTTTACATCTCATAAATTTTGAAACAAAAGGTCAACGGCTTCAAAAGTATATTTTGATGTCATGGATATTTCATCCTATATTATTATTTGTATTTCATTTCTTTTTTTACCTTCTGTTGAGCTAGGTCTTACGTTGCAAATTATAGATTCTGTTATATCCAGTGGTAATTTAAATGTAGTATGTACCGTTTTTCATTCTTTAAAAAATTAGCAGCAATTCCTATTTAAGCAACGCATGAAAATGATATATATTTGAAAAATTTAGATAATCTATTAAGACGTTGAGTAAATAACTTTTCCCACTTCCATCTGGCCCATCAATTAAAATACAATTGTTTTCTCTACTTCTCAAACATTCTAAAATGCTATCGTAAATAATTTATTTACTTCGATTCGTAATTCATTAAAAATATCATGTTTTGTAGAAAATTCTGTTGCATTGACGGGTGTGCATAAATTATCTATATGAACGGATATATCTGGTAAATTAAAATTACTCAAACGATATTCATCAATTTGCGAATTTTCTTCAATAATAGTTAATGATATATTTTCACCAACATTTTTTTCATAATTTGGATAATAAAAAAAATGCTTATATTTTTCACATAAATTTCTCGCATCAATAGGATTATGAAATATACAAATAAATGCAAATAATTCACAAAGAGCAACAGGAAACTGTATTTAGGATGCTTCTTTTGAGCATCCAACTCTTTATTTTCATTAGCCAAATGTTTGACTACAGCAGCCTGAAAAAATGTAGGATATATTATACTATCGACAGTACGTCAATATTGGAATAAAGTTGCACCTTTGACGTGAAAAAGTAATAATCTTATGAAATATCTATGATGATCTCTTGGATTTACCAGATATATTCCGCTCAGAACAGGTTTGTTAAGTCGTTGCCTCTTATTTCATACTTTCAATTTTTAATCAAATACATAATGCAATTAAATTTCCGAATATCAATAATTTTTTGCTCCATGATCTATTTCATTTGATTTCAAATATGCTGTTAAAGTTGTTTCTACAATTTTGTTTTTTTTCCTCTTCTTTTCCTTCTTTAGAATATACTTTTTGCTTATTTTACATTGTCAACAACTAATCGTATTATAAAATAGAACATTTTGTGAGAAGTATATTCTAATAATCTGTGCATAGCTTCTGAGGGGCACAAATATCTTGAATTAATATGGCTTAATCTCATTAAATTCATATTCATTACTATCATTATTCTAATTTTTACTCAAATTATCAAAATTTTATAAAATTTATTTTTGCATTGCTTATATCAATAAAGTACAGTCATGACCTTTGTAACAATACTTAAAAAAATATTTTATACATTGTACAGTTAAGCATACTTCTTTATTAATGTGATGGTTAAATTTAAGCAGTAAATAAGGTTTATATGGAACGATAAATCGGTTATCAGTTACGCTATTGTAATTTTTACCTTAGTAATTTTTTTACTATCATCTCTTCGCATATAATTTGAATATCTAGATGTTTTGAATAATGTTTTTTTATTATAATTTTTTGGAAAATTTTTCGAATATTTATTTTCATTTTTCTGCATACAAGGAGAACTCCTGTTTTGTTCTCCACATGGACGATGATTGTGGATAATAATCTTCATTTGATATTTTTGCACTTATAAGTCCATTAGCTTAATCAGGAGTATCAAGTTTATTGTTTTCATCTAGAAATAATAAAATATGCGTGTGTAAAAGACCTTGCTTTTCGAATTCAATAACAAGTATAAGTAACAGTTTTTCCTAATGCACCTTTTTTTTGGGATTATGTGTATGTTGAGGTTTTTGAGGAAAATAGAGTGCACAACAATTTGAGTTATAAATTTATTATAAAAAGTATAATTAAAATAAGAAAACTAAATGTTTAATTATAAACGCTCGCGTACTAAGAAAATTTATGAATTCACTCTCTGCAATGCTAAGGCCAAGCACGTCGTTATATCTTGAAGTCGCGATGAGAACAGAAGACTCGCCTAGTAACGTAAACTGAACCTATCAAGAAACAGACTAAATATAAAGAGCCCTCGAGTCTCAGCGGTAAACTAACGATGTACATAAGGCGTGCACTTATTCTCAACATTTTTTAGTTACTAAATCTATGAATTGTTTTACTTTTTCTTGAAATATTTTCATTACAATGTCCAGCCTGTCAATTGCATTTTCTTAATTTTTTAAATTTTCAACAATTTCTTCCCAGTTAGCATGCCGTAAAGATTTACAAGAGTCATTGAGACAATATAGTTTTGCTTCAAGAATCGTGAATTGTTACTGAAATTTGATGGTAAAATATACAATTTTCCAATTTTTATATTTTAATATTTTTTTTCTTATGTAAATAATCAATTATACCGTTATAATGATCACTTCTTGAAATGTTTCGATTCTTTTTTATAAGATATAATTTTGAACTTTCATCTTTCATAAATGCATTAATTATCGCCTGTTGAGAAACTTACCTAAATTGGGATATGGATTGAATCCATTTCTTATAGAAAATCTATAATTATGAAATTGCAAATTTGAAATATTGTTTTCTGTAAGTTTGCATTCAATATTGGGCAACCACCCATATTCTTTGTTTAGATAAATAAGTGGATGAGTCATAAGATCGACTTGTTTACTAATTATTAAAATACTAACTGGTCTATCGGGTTTCGAACGTATAACAATATCATGTTCTACTGAGGGTAAACCATCTTTTCCTAAAAATATGATCGCAACTTCATTACCAGTAGCTTCATTGTATATATTATCATTTAATTCATCATTGCGTTTGATAGACATAGTGATGGTTATTATCTATTTCTTCTTTTTGAAGTGAAGCTTTTATACGGATGTTCTGGGCGCTCGCCACGCAGCCACTCTATCCGTGCTAAGCGTCAGATTTCAAAAGCGTTACACGATATATATATAGGTATACAGAGTGGTAGTTACGGCGCTTGTGTATATACATCCTGCCACTACGTAAACACTGCCTCCCATCCCCAGTTCTCCCTAACTCAGTGTGCGTGGCCTTCTGTCTCGCTCTCACTCATATCAGTTCTCACTTTCTATCTCGTTCTATTTTCTCAAATCTTTATTTTTTTTATCTCCTAAGGCTTTTTTTTAACCGACTTCAAAAAGGAGAAGATTCTCAATTCAATTAAATTTTTTTTTTCTATGTCTTTTACCTTATAACTCCGTCATTTCTAAACCAATTCAGAAAAACTTTTTTTAATCCGATAGAAGATGTCTGCAGAAAGGTCCCATACGTGTCCCATAATTATTGGGCCAACATTCGGTTTGTATAAGCAAATTATCAAATTAAGAAAAACCGGGTGTTTCGTTTTCTCATTTACTTCTCTTATACTTCGCATGCTATACTCTCTCTCTTTCTCTCTCTTTCTCTCTCTGTCTCCCTCTTTCTCTTTCTGCCTCTCTCTCTCTCTCTGTCTGTCTCTCTCTCTCTCTCTATCTCTTTCTCTTACCTAAGCTTGAATATATATACATGCACACACAACGACACTGTGCCGTTAAGCCTTCTCTCTTTCCTCCTATACATTGCTTGGTATAGTGTACTAATGCATGCGTTATGAATTAATAATGAAAGTTAGGCGTAATTAGTGAATATACCTATATTTGCGCTTTTAGTAAGGAGATTCACTAAAAAATAGATAGTAAAAAATTTTTAACAAAAAGCAAAACCGACTTCACTAAATTGCACTAAACAGTTACAAATAATTTATGATCTTCAATAATTATACGCATACTACGCATCGAACTCAACACATGTGTAGCAAATGTATTATAGATTATCTAATTATTTGTAAACAGCACAAACAAATTATATTTTTTTGTGAATTAAAACTATGTACAAGACTATGTTGAATTTTTCAGTCATGATATTGATGTACGGTTTCCATGATAATTTAGAGTCGAGTACAACACCAAGGCTCATAACGGCGTCGCAGAAAGTAATGCCGACATCACTCCCCAGGTCGATCGTCCTTGTCTCACCGATATGAAAATTTTTAATAAAATGATTACTACCAAAGACGATCGCCTTTGTTTTACTAGCATTCAAAGTGAGAGAAATATTTGCAGTCTACCCCAACACCGCACCGAGAAGGTTTCACATCATAAGAGATAGAGCGTTTTGAAAACGCACGATAAATATCAAACATGCATGAAGTTTTTCGATGCGGCGCCACCGTAGGCGTCGAAATACAGTGCGCCGCCACCTCGCACACTGTATTTCGGCGCTTATGCACTGCAAAAAGTGATGCATAAATTATGAAATGCGAAGCAGTATTCGTGATTTACGATGCAAAACGCATCACTTTTTCTAGTGCGATGCGCATCATGTTTATTGAGGCAAAACCTTCTCCGTGCGCGCTGGCCGCCCTCTGTAAAACTCGAATTTCACTAAAACCATTTGATGAATTTGTTTCATAATTTGTATGCAAGTTATTTGCTACGGTCTGAAGAAAACAAGTCTTAAAAAACTAATTTTTCAATTTAATTTTAGAGAATTTTAAAAATTTTCATTTTTCATTTATCTTGTCTTTTACGTAAACCATACAATAAATTTTCTCTAAAGTTTTTATACAATCAATTTGCTATTGTCTGAAGAAAATTAGCTTTTAAAAACTAATTTTCTTAGCGTAGTTACGATTTTAGAGAATTTGCAAGATTTAAAAAAAAATTTCGATTCTTCATTTATTATTTTTTTTTATTTTATGAAAAGTACTCGATAGATTTGTTCTAAAATTTGCAAGGAAATTATTTGCGACTGCCAAAAGAAGGAAAATTTTCAAAAATTAATTTTCCTAGAGTAGTTTTAATTTTAGTTCGTGGAGAATATGTTATAAGTAAAGCTAGAAAAAAATTCACAGATGTACTTAAAAGCAAATACCAGGAATTTTTTGTATAGAAACTAATGAAATGATGAATCATTGGACTTCAAAAATAATATGCTTAAGATGCTTCTTGCAACTTAATAAACAAAAGAAACGGACATTTGCGTCTCCAATGATCTGGCGGAAATCAACATATCATGACAAAGATTGCTATTTTTGTTTGACAAAAGTTTTTGGGTACAACGTAAAAACAAAATCTTTGATTTCTTATGCAACTGTTGAATCTGTGACTTATCGTACGATTCTTAAAACTAAAGAGAGTTACTAAAGTAATACTACTAATGACGAATTTAAAAATGTAATGAAAATGTCGGATATCGAAGCTAATGACATCGCTAAGGATATACAGATAAAAAATGTAACATCAGAGTAATCAGAAGACTAATGGAAATCCCAGTAAATTCACTCAAGAAGAACTTAATGACTTGGTCTGAGATGCTGGACTTTCAAAAGAAATTTCTAAACTAGTAGCATTAACATTAAAAGAGAAAAATACCCTAGCTCCAGGAACTCATATAACTTTTTATTGTAAAAGAGATATCCAATTTATAAAATATCTTACCAAGGTACAAAATGTAGTTTACTGTAACGATATTGAAGTACTATTCAGTGAGTATAATGTTCCTCATGAAGCTAATGACTGGCGTCTATTCATAGATTCTTTAACGCGTAGTTTAAAAACAGCCTTGCTAAATAACGGCAACCATCTTGCTACGCTACACTGAGAGAAAATTCATGCTAATAGAGCATGCGAACTGCTATCTATGCGAGCATATAAAACATTGATACAAATATGACAGGCCGTGAGAAGCTCTATTAGTATTGGATTACCTTATACTAAAAAAGATGGTATGAAGAGTAACTAAAGCATGAACGGCATTCACTGATGACTCGCGTGGTATACTTCGATGACTCCCCACTCTCATATCCTTTGTTTGCTTGAGTCGCCTCCTCTTTTGGGTGGCGACGCGAGCAAACACGGCTGGTCTATACCCAAAATTATGTTGCAAATTTCTTTAACGTATTTTCGTAGCGTGAATCTTTTATTTCTTTTCTTTTTTTATGAAGGGAGATACGTTATAAATATAACCTGTTAAACTTTTTAACTTTAAATAATTCATTTTTAACTTAAAATTTAATTATTTTAAACCGCTGGGGGGCAGATGAGCATGTACGATTTTACGCCAGAGATATTTCGAAGTAGCGTTGGTCTAGTGCGTAACGTTCACGCTTTTCCTTTTGAGTACGCGAGTTCAACTCTCGGCTAGGGTCACTTTTTTTTTAATTTTTTTTTTATTGTTTTAATATTTTTTATTCCTTTTTATATTTATTTTTTTTTAGATTTTGTATTTTTTTAATAATTTTAAAATTTAATTTTTTACAAGTACGCTTGTTTTTTTCAATCAAAATTTTTTAAAAATAAATTATTCTTTATAGGTAGTAATTACAAATATTGATAAATAAATAAATAATAGTGATGTTCATTTTATAATAGTGATATTTATTTTATAATAGTGATGTTTATTTTATAATAGTATAGTTTAATTTATTTATAATTTAGTTTATAAAATTTACAATAAATTACAATAAATAAATAAAACTGAGTTATTATTATTTATGTTATAATATATATTGTATATTGAAATATGTTTATAAAGACAAAATTGAACTATAGTATTGTAAATATCACTATTATTTATTTAATAATATTTAAAATTATTTTCTATAAGAAATAATTTATTTAAAAATATTAATAAAAAAAACGAGCATATTTTAAGTAACTTGTGAAAAAATAGATTTTAAAATTAATAAAAAAATAGAAAATAAAAAAAATATAAATAAAAAAAAGCAATAAAAACTATTGAAATAATAAAAAAAAAATTAAAAAAAAGACCCTAGCCGAGAGTTGAACTCGCGTACTCAAAAGGAAAAGCGTGAACGTTACGCACTAGACCAACGTTACTTCGAAATATCTCTGGCGTAAAATCGTACATGCTCATCTGCCCCCCAGCGGTTTAAAATAATTAAATTTTAAGTTAAAAATGAATTATTTAAAGTTAAAAAGTTTAACAGGTTATATTTATAACGTATCTCCCTTCATAAAAAAAGAAAAGAAATAAAAGATTCACGCTACGAAAATACGTTAAAGAAATTTGCAACATAATTTTGGGTATAGACCAGCCGTGTTTGCTCGCGTCGCCACCCAAAAGAGGAGGCGACTTGAGCAATAGAAGAATGCCATAGTTAGCAGTAAAGAAAGAATAGTGGACAAGCCACGTTTACTTCCTTCACGTCCCATGCGAGGATACAGCGCTAGCTATCGAAGGATATTAGAGTGGGGAGCTACTAAAGCATGTAAACAAACAGTTTTTGGATAGCACAAACCTCGTAAGAGTAGATGGCGCTGTTATTAAAGCATAGGATATTACTTACTAACTTTGGATACGTAGACTACATGCTCTATTGGCATGAATTTTCTCTCAGTGTACCTATTGGTGATTCGTTGTGTTATATGAGGAGTACCACAACCTTAGCTTCTTACTCAAAAAATTAGAATATGTTAAACATAAGTGGAAAATATGTGGGAATTTAAAAATAATGACAATTTTTTGGGTCAAAAAAGTGGTTTTACGAAACATCCATTTTTTCTATGTGAATGGGATAGCCGAGCTAGTGACAAACATAGTTGAAAATATGGTAAAAAATTTTTAAAATATGATATGATTAATGAATCTAAAGCTGCATTTCCTTCATTCTCATATTGAGTACTTTCCTGAAAATTTAGGTGATTTTAGTGAAGAGCAGGGTGAAAGATTCCACCAGGATTTGCAAGATATTGAAAAGAGATATCATGGTGTTTGGAATAGTAATATGTTGGCAGGCTACTGTTGGTCTTTAAAGAGAGATACGTTAAACCTACACAAAAGGAAAGCACTACGAGGTTTATTTACAAATAAACGAATGCGTTATCTCTGTAGAAGTGAAAACACATGAAATGAGTACTTAAGTTGTAAAGCTCTTTGAGAATTGCGAGAGGCGAAGAGACTGACGTACATCAAGCACCCCGAACTGTGAGAGGCTAGGGGACTTACGTAAATCAAGCACCCCAAAGGGAACAGAAGCTTGCTACGTCCACGTCGTTGTTCCTGGGTATCGCTAAATGTAGATCATTGCAATGCAGTAAATCTTGAACTTATTGAGTATTTGAATTATAGCTTTGGACACCCAAGTTTATGAGAAATAAGATTAAATGTCTGATTAAACTTTCTAAAAAATAAGAATTAAGTCTCGAACCGAAGTTTTTATTTTCGCTGAGATTAGGCTTTTGAAGGCTTACTTCTAAGTCTTTCTTTATCACGTTTATAGGGCTATAAGGTTATGAAATTTATAGGTTTTAAGGCTGTAGAATTTCAGGGTTTACAATTTCGGATTTTCGGGATTATGGAATTTTTAGGTATTAAGTTGTACAGAATTATGAGGATGTGGAATCATGATACTAAATTCTACATGATTCAGAGTTGAATTTTGATAAACGATTTTACGTTACGCTTCAGGGTTATGGAGTTTATGGATTATGAGATTATGAACATATGGAGGTATACGATTATGAAATTCAAACCCTTCGAGATTAAGGTTTGTGTTTGACGTGCAATTTTTTTTTTGTATTTTTTGCTCATTTTGTGCTAAGAGTTTATCAGAATTTGATATTTATGAGTTTTGAGGTTATATATTATCAGGTTCTTGGATTTGGAGTTATAGGTTATTGATTTGAAGGTTATTAAGTTATGAAGTTACAGGGATTACATGTTTTAAGGATCGATATTGTTGGATTTCATATTTTTAAGCTGTTTTTTGAAGTTGGAAAAAAACTCTGACATGATGTGGCAAAACAGGTTTCGGATTCGATTTTAGCGACCCAAAAAAGATGTAATCAACTTGGTCTGGTTAAAGGAACTCTCCACTCATTTTTGTTTGCGGTACTGTGTTATTAGCGAAATTCTCATGCTGCAAGTGGAAGTTATATTTTCATTTAAAAAATCAACTGTAAAAATTTTGTATTTATTTTGTTATTTAGGTCTTGAAAAGTACTCGATGGATTTGCATCCAATTTTCCATATCATTCATCTTTTCTATTCGCTAGTACGGAAGCTATTGTAAATTAGTTTTCTTAGTGTCGTTTTAATTTTAGAGCCTTAAAAAAACCTAAACTGAACATTAATAATCCAGGTTCCCGATTAGAAATGTAAATACAGGAAATATCAGACCCGGATCCGTATCCTGAAGATAATATTCCGGTCCCGATCCGGAATCAAATTGTTACCTTATTTGGGTGTGTCACCAGGGAGAGTTACGGACTCTGCCAGAATACCTGATTTCAGTTTTGCTATTTAGGACTATGACAGGGTCGGAGTAGGACAGTCTGAAGTACAAAGAACTACAATAGACTAAATACGAATCCGGTCCGGATGCGGTGCAAATCCGGTGCGGATAAGTTTCACATTTGGTTTTAATATAGGTTTTTCCTCAAAGATATAACATAAAAGTTATGTATAAATAAAATTCATTCAGAACAACATTTTTAGTGGCTGTTAAGTAAGCTATCACTATCGATACAATTACTTTGATCCCTATCATATTTTTTATATTTAACCTCGTTCTGTTACGCAACTTATATCTCTCCATTTTCTGAATATGAACTTTATTTAAGATATTTTTTATAAATAAAAAATAAAAATGAACTTAATTTACTTCAATTCAATTAATTAAGATTTATTAAAGTTACGGTTGGCCGTTTTATGTTTCTACTCGGGTTACATCATATGACCCTACATTTATTATCACTGATGGAGGATTAAAATATTAAATAATCTAAAATTTATAATAGTGGCTGATTCCATTCAGATTCATGCAGGCCGTCACTGATCAAATTTTTTTTTTCTTCTAATTAATAAAAATACCTTCTATTATATATATAAAGATAAAATTAAACTCGTAGAACGATCAAAAATTTTTTTTTTTTTTACTACAATAATTTTAGTGTTGGATGTAAAAACGAAAATTAAAAAATTAAAAATGAACCTCTACTTTTAAATGACTATAGCTCTGTCAATTTTTAAACTTTTTGAGCGTTCTTTCAACAAAACTGTGCGGAAATCTGTCTAGTTTTAAATGCAATCTCGATTTTTGTAATGCAATTTGATCTCACTGAGTTATTCACGAAAAACCGAAAAAAGCGATCTTTTTTAAACACGATTTTCTCAAAAATTATATTTTTTTTTTTTTAAATTTTTATATGATTTTATACATAAAAAATACTAACTTTTAGGGTAGGTGAGAATATGCGATTTTGCCTTTTTTTCAACAGATATTTAGACGTTTTTTTTATATTTTCGATTTTAAAACATTGATATCATGGCGCATCGTACTATTTTTCCAACTTTACGTGTTCTTACAACTATTTTCATGCTTTTATTTATTAATATATTAAAAATATCAACAATAATTTTTAAAAAAAAATCTGGATCGAATATTTTGATTAATTAGAACCAAAGTTATGACGATTTCAAGTTTAAAAAAAAATGCTGAAACTTTAAATAAATATATTTACTTTGAATTTTGAATTTCGAATTTTGAATTTTGAATTTTAATTTTGAATTTTGAATTTCAAATTTTGAATTTTAATTTTAAAAAGGTGAGTTTATTAAATACTAAAATATATTATTTGGTCATTTTCAATGAACAAATAATATGCGATTCAATTAAGAAAGAACACTAATGAATTGAGAACTAATGTGAATAAAAAAATTCGAATTTGAATAAAACCTTTCAATTTACTCCTTGCCACTCATGTCTCGAAGTTTTGGCAGTGTAGATTTGGTTTCGTTCACTTTTCCAACAGTGAATCTTTTGAATACCATTAATTTTTTTTGCATTTCCTAACCATTCCATTTTTTTTGTCAGTCGAAAAACTTCTAACTCATCCTTGTGGATAACAAGAATGTTGATCGACTGAGTATATTTTGATACGTGAGTGGCGAAATTTTCAGCGTTTCTAATCAAATCTGCACTCTTCTTAGACAGATGATGCGTGGTAGCATAATGTTTGACTAAACCACCAATACCGCCACAAGCGCCTTTACCATGACCTGTTGCAGAAAAAAGCCATTTTCTGTTCACTTTTGAGTTTTGAAGCTCATAGAATTGATATCTATTTTTAAAATGACTGGCAGCTCCATCGGAAATGGTTATGATTTCATCAAGATCTTGCGCAATATGTTTTTGTTTAAAGTTATCGATAATTAAATTAATAGCAATTAGGGCATGAGACGAATCATGTCTAATATCGTCAGAGACGGTGACATAACTTACTGTTTTATCATTTCCAAAATAGCATACTGACGTAAATATTGATATTTGGTTTTTACTCCAATGATAGCTTTGAATTTCATTTTGAAGCAGAACTGTCCAATTTTCTGCAAA
Organism: Anastatus disparis; assembly: GCA_017163975.1. Classification (NCBI taxonomy): domain Eukaryota; kingdom Metazoa; phylum Arthropoda; class Insecta; order Hymenoptera; family Eupelmidae; genus Anastatus; species Anastatus disparis. The sequence continues at coordinate 577,378 of JAFFSR010000384.1, read as the reverse complement.
ATGGACATAAATAACTAATTGAAAGTCATTATTTTCCGCTAAAAGTTTAACCTCTTTAATTGCCATACGTTGAATTTCTTTGACCAAATTATGAGCTCTAACAGTGAGAGCACGCTCTCTTAACTCTATTAAGAAATTTTCAATTGTGCTAGTTTTATTCAGTAAATTTGATTTTTCCCAAACACCATTAATTATTTCTTCATATAAATCTTCTTCTGTCAAAGAAATTACTTGTAAATCAATAGAATCTCCAATGGGACATTCTTTACATTCTCTTAGTACACGTTTCATATCATCTTTTGAACAAAAAAGTGAAGAACATATTTTCAATTCCAAATCTGCAATGTCTTGTTTATTCTCTTTTTTATAATTATTTAAAGCATCTAACATAAGTTCAAGATTCTCGCAGTAAACGCAAAGACTCGAATCGGTGGGTGGATGTGGTATAACCCACTTCGGTCATAAAGCGTAGAATGTTGATTTACCAATTTTTGTTTTCATTTCAGGATTTTCGTCTTTAAATAATTGATATATTTTTTTTATACTTCGCGTAAGAAAGCGTTTGACTTTTTTAGTTTTTATACCATTTTCTTTGATAGATACTGTGTCGCTTTTATTTGCACTTTGACGAGAACAATTAAAATCATCGTTCAGATAATAATCCTTTACTTTTATTACAATTTCACTATCCGAAGAATGGCCACAATAGTTCTCAGACTGCTTGTAAGTTTTTTTATTATTTACCAATGATCGTGCTTGATCAATCATATAAATAGTTACATTTGGTAAAACTGATAATAAATAATCTTTGGAAATATCATTTGGTATAATACTCAACAATCGCACTTTCTCAAGAAAATTTGAACAATTATCTAATGCAATTTTAATATTCTCAAGCCATTTATCATTTATTTTACATTCATTATTTTCATTCAATGCGGGCAAATGCGTTATATCGTAGACTTTAATCATTTTACTTGCTATTTGTGAATTGAATGCATCGTTCATTTGTTTTCTTTTTCGGAGAGCATAAGATTCTCGCATCTTGATATTGATACTTTGAGGCATTTTAATTGGTGAAATGTTTAATTTCAAAATACTTGAAGTCTCGTTGAGCTGTGCTACCACAGCCTCACTATGAATAAAATCTTCCAAAGATTGTTGACTGCTTGAAGTCGATGAAATAGGCGCATTTTTTACTTCATATAATAATTTTTTGTAACACGAAGGGCATACTTTATCTTCTCTGGAGAAAGAATTATTTGGATACAAGCGCTTCAAAGACTCCGTTAGATCACCTAATTCTCTAAGCAGACTTTTGGAGCAATCATAAACAACTTTCTTGTGCCTTTTTTTTAAATCCTTGCACTTCATTTTAACAATCAGTAATGCCATTATTGATATTCCGTTCAATGACAGATCGAAAAAAATAATTTTTCTTAAACAACTTTAGTTTTTATCTTCCATTTCTTATATTTTTAAACGCGTCAAGTCGTTGATGAGAATGCAAAAAACGAATCATTGCCACCTAGTAGTGACATGCGTCGACTCCCTACAAAATAAATTCAAATTCTAGGCGCGAAATTCAAACTGATAAAAAAATTATATTCTTCAACAAAAAAAATTTTTATTATAATAATGTACCATAAAAAGAGGATAAATGGTTATGTATTCTTTCATCCAAATAACTTTTTTTTTAAATTAAAAAATTTATATCTTCAGATTTTAATCTTTAAATAAAATTGCGTTTCCTCAATGTAAATATCATATTTATTTAACGTTCCAGCATTTTTTTTTAAACTTGAAATCGTCATAACTTTGGTTCTAATTATTCAAAATATTCGATCCAGGTTTTTTTTTAAAAATTATTGTTGATATTTTTGCTGTATTAATAAATAAAAGCATAAAAATAGTTGTAAGAACACGTAAAGTTAGAAAAATAGTACGATGCGCCATGGTATCAATGTTTTAAAATAGAAAATATAAAAAAAACGTTTAAAATCCTGATAAAAAAAGTAAGGCAAAATCTCATATTCTTACTTACCCCAAAAGTTAGTATTTTTCATGTATAAAATCATATAAAAATTAAAAAAAAAATATATATAATTTTTGAGAAAATCGTATTTAAAAAAGATCGCTTTTTTCGGTTTTTCGTGAATAACTCAGTAAGATCAAATTGCATTACAAAAATCGAGATTGCATTTAAAACTAGACAGAATTCCGCACACTTTCGTTAAAAGAACGCCTAAAATGGTTAAAAATTGACGGAGCTATAGTCATTTAAAAGTAGAGGTTCATTTTCAATTTTTGAATTTTCGTTTTTACTTCCAACACTAAAATTGCTGTGGTAAAAAAAAAAAATTTTTGAGCGTTCTACGAGGTAAATTCCATCTTTATATACGTAGTAGAAGGTATTTTTATTACTTAGAAGAAAAAAAAAAATTCTATCAGTGACGGCCTGCATGAATCTGAATGGAATCAGCCAAGTATAGACCGGATTCGCTATCATTGTTTAATTGATTTTCGTGTTATTTATTCAAATATTATAACGACTGTGTAAGCGCTACTTTGAGATCGAAATGGTAACTTGACAATCTTCATTCCTCATGATTGAGATACATTTTTATATTAAACATTATTGATGTTAATTTATTTTTTTTTATCAGCTGCGATTAAGCTATGATATAAATTGTATGTTTTTACTGTAGTTGCACGTTATTAGTTTTTTTAATCGCTTTAAGAGAAAAATTGTTAAAAATTAAAATTTAACACAGCATGGAAGATTTTAATGAAATATTTCGAAATATTTTACTGGAATATTTCAATGGAACCTTTCATGTAGATTCTAGGAAGTCTTCACGGAATATTTCACTGGAATCTTCCATCAAAAGCTTCCTTCTTTCTTACTTTCTCATTTCCTTTCTGTCTTTCTATCTCACATTAATTCTAATTTTTACCCTCTTACACTCGCTTACACTCTTTCCCTTCTTAATTTTTCTTAAATAGAAATAATGTTTTTTACATTGAAATCATATTTTAAAAAATAAAATCTAATTACCCTAACTCAATGAGCTCTATGAGAAAGGATTGCGCCAATGCACTAGACAGAGATTCTAATTTGTTGCTTATTTCTTGCATTTTTTTAATATTTTTTTTTCTGTATGGTCAACTTATTTTATTATTTTTGTATTTTTGTAAAACGATTTATGGTTGAAGCGATTTATCTATTTTTTTTTAAGTATATGAGTATTATTATCTTCTATATTTTTTATATTTCCTAATTTTTTTAATGATTTATTTTTATTTGGTCAATCATTCAAATGAATCTTTTCAAATCATAATGACATCAGTACCATCAAATGAATGGTTAGACGGTGTTTGGTCGTCTATTTCTTTAGAAGTAGTAGAATAAATGGGAATTTCTCTGCTTTTTATTTAAATACATTATTTTTTTCTGCTCAATAATTAATTGTTTTTAAATATAATCTTTAATCATATTCATTTTTTCAGCATTGAAATATATCGGTTTTTCAATATATGTTAATCTATGAAAAATTTTGTTTTATCTTGGAATCATTGATAGATTCATGCTTTTTATTTTTAAACAAATAATTTTTTTTTAATTGGAAACATCATAATATCATGTATTTCATACAAATTTCACAATCATATAAATTAATATGTGATCGTACTGTTTCAAAAGTGATTTTCAGATCTGAATTATTTGGAGATCGACGATTAATATGAACATTATCTTCATTTTTTAAACATTTCATATTGAAACTATTATAAATATGTATAGTTCCATTTTCGTAATACATACAAATCCAATAACTTTTTTTCAAAATTTCCAGAAAATAACAATTGAAGGTATTGACTATTTGTTGGTACAGAATGAATATTACATGGGTTTTGGATCAAAAGCGTGAATTGTATATTGAATATAGTACACGAACTGAGAATTTTATTGAATTCTAAAACATGTTCGACGTTTAAAATGGAGGCGACTCCACTGAATCTTTCGACACCCTTTAGAATGGGTGAGTTAGAATGAGAGTGGCATAAGTCACACTTTCAAAAAAATTTAGTTAGTAATATATTTTATTTTTTTAGCATTAAAACAAATTATTCTCTAAAATGAAGTGTCTTTTTTGTATTTTTTCTTCAATATTGTAAGCACTGTAATAATGGCACTCAACAAAAATCTGAATGGGTCTATTATGAAAATGGCATGAGTCACATTTTAATGAAATTTTAATTTTAAATCACATTTATTGTTTGAAGCTGTTCTATACAAAATTTTATGTTTTTGTATAAATTATTTCATAGCCTTTAATAGAGGACTCAAAAAAAACATGCCATTCCGCATTCCTGGGCAGGACAAACATATTTATATTTATAAATAAAATTGCTATGTATAGCACAGTTATTAATAATCAATTCAGTCACAACTACTCGTATTTGATATAAAGCAGTACGTTTAAAGTGTTTCCAAATGACATAAGTATTTAATTAAATTTTGTTGTTGGATAATAGCTCTGATCATATTTTAAGTAATGATTCAGAATCACAAAGTAATGAAGTGAATGCTGGTTTAAAAAAACGACGAGTTGCCAAAAAAACTAGAAAAAGGCAAAGAAACTCCGAAAATTATAGTCAACAAAAAAGATATGTTACACTTACTTCAATTTATTCTACCAGTATATCATAATTTTTGTAAATCTTACTACTAGTGAAAATAATTATAATACTTTGATTTCTAATGAATCTGATATGGAATAAAATTTTTGTGTTATTATTTTGTTATAGTAAAATTGTGTTATTTTAATATGGTTAATCGATGAGGTTTACAGGTGTGATGATTTTTTGATACACCAGACTAGACGACAAGCTTCATTTAAAAGGTAAGCAAAAGTAACGTTTATGGAATAAAAAAGGAAAAGAATAAATATAATAAACATATGCAATTTATCGCTAAGGCCGAGTTTATATAAATTATCCATTTGTGAACTAAGTTAATTTGCAGGTCTGTCAACATATTCCGGTAAAGCCAGTCCAATTGCCTACCAATAGTTGGTGTTAGAGACATCTTTCTCATGATGGCTACGAGAGACGTGATGTAGTCTCGTACTGGCTCATTTTTGCCTTCCGTTCTCTGATTAGCTTCAGAAACGAGGCTTTGTTGTTACATTCTACTGGTACCGTACCATTTTTTCGCTGATGCGGAAAATTGGGTCTAGGACTGCTATTTGTCCTCTTTATTGCAATATCATGTCAGTGCAGTCCCTGAGAATAATTATGACAGAAAAAAAGAACTTGTCTTCTATCAGATTCGCCAGAGCTCGACAATCCTCTACTCTAGCGAGGAAAACGCCAATACTCTGGCTTTGTCACCGGCAAATTTTAAATTTCATTTCTGGACTGGATTACCCACGTCTCTATTGAACCATCCAGTATTATTTTCAGATGTATTCTGGATATTAAGTTTATCAGACGGGCGTCCAAGTTCGCTTTCCCGTATATTGCTAGGTGGAAACTGCCTACTTGGTGTAGAACTGTCTCTAGCTCTACGTGTAGGCGGACTGTCTGCCGTTAACGGATTCTGTGAATCGTTAACCACAAACGTTTCGTATGGGGAGTGGACAGTTTTCGCAGCTATTCCATCATTGTTTTCGATGTGGGTGCTTGATTCTCTTCCCTGCATCTCTAAATGGTTTAATTTTCTGTTCAAGACGCAAGATATAAGTGCTGTGAGCACGCCGCGAGATTTTCGGTTAGGTGATAAAACAAGATATTTCAATCGGTATATATATATATATATATATATATATATTAAAACGATTTGTCTTAAATGTTATTTAGAGAAATAATTGTTTTAATCTCCTTATCTACAATTATATCGCTAACACTAACTCTTGATCTTAATTAACTTGTTTATAATAAATAATTTTAAACAACAATTTCCTCATATTAATGGCTCTGATTTGCGACGAGTTTACGAGATACTCATGCATTATTATCTTTAATGGAGAACAAACTCATTTGCTAATCTGTTGACTACACAATTTAAGGTCAAGCAGCTAGTTCAGCAATCGCTCCAAATTAAAATCAAAATTTACCAGGTTGGATCGCTATACAATCTAAATGCTGAAATTCTTCGCACAAAATAATAAACAATCAAGGGAACCTCGGCAATTGTGTCAACGAGAGTATAAAAAAAACAACTAAACAATGCCAAGAAAACAATAATAATTCAATAAAGTATTAAATAAATAAGTTATTAACACTATCATATCCAACCTGGTTTATAAAACTTGCGTACTAATCAGGGGTTCTTTAAAACAAACTAAAATTAGAACAAAATTAATGTTTTAATATAAAATTCCTCCAACTTCCTATTAAATATATGTATATTAAGATAGGGATATTAAAATAAGGTAATACTTTTGTATTACTTTGACTACCTACCTACTCTAAAAAACTAATTACAATAAAATTTTACAGTAAAAATAATTTAAAAAAAAGGTATTTTGCATTTCAGAATAATTATACTTTTTATTGTTAGAATCAGACTTATAATAATAACAAAAAAATAATGAAATTTATTATTATAAGAAAATTGAATAGAAAATTAAATTTGTGACGGGTGCGTTTTGCAGGATGCACGGTTGCCAGATAATTTTAATAATAAATTATCAAAGTATAGATTAGAGTTACATTAATAAGTTCTTAACGTGCATGAGTCACATAATCCATACAGCAGAAAGGATTGGAAGATCAGAATCGATGATCTCTAGATGCTTTACTATCGGAAATGATGATTGATATTTCAATAATTATGCAAAGATATGTAATCGACGACTTCTGTTAGATGCTTTACTATTGAAAGTGCGATATTATATCCTTGTCATAAATGCCACTTATAAAAGTATAATAATCGACGGAATTTGCTGGATGCTTTACCACTGAATGTGCGATAATGTGTACTTTAATAATAAGATGCTTTTTTAATTTCATGATCTGAAAACACATTTAATTTCAAAAATTTTGAATCATTTTTATCTATTTACATTATTGACTTTATTTAAAATAATCAATCTGTTTTTAATAAATTACAAAAGTAGATAAGCTAGTTCGATTCTAACTCATGCCGATTCTAATTCACCTGAATTAGAATTGGAATGAGTTAGAATTGATTTGAGTCAGAAACGACCTAGAGGGGGGAACCTTTTCCAACCCAAGCAATGTTTTACGTAGTATTACACGAGAAACAGCTGATCGACCTAGAGTGGAGGAACCTTTTCTAACCCAAGCAATGTTTTACTTGGTATTACACGAAAAACAGCTGATCGACCTAGAGTGTGGGAACCTTTTCTAACCCTTCAAAGAGGTTGTCTGTGGAGAATGATGTATGGGTGTGTAAGTGAAGAAATGAATATCTTAGGCTCTTGGAATAACTTTCAATATTATTTCTTAAACATAACAAAGTTACATATCAAATTTCAGATTTCTATCTCTTTTAGTTTCCAAGGTATAAAAAATTGACAAAAGTAATTTTGTTCAATTTAAATTTAAATTCAAATATAGATTAATAGTCTAAAATTGATGTTCTTATTGTTTTTATAAATGTGTAAAATTACAAAATAGTTATGAAAGATAAGATTTATCTATTCTTCGTTATGATTACATCTACTCAATTATATATACTATTTATTAAAATGTAAAAGATTTAATAGCTACACAAATACATACACATATGAAATATACAAATCTCAAGTATGAGTGTAAGTGGAGAAATAAATATCTTAGGCTCTTGTAATAACTTTCTATATTATTTATTGAATATTAAAAAGTTATATGTCAAATTTCAGATCTCTATCTCTTTTAGTTTTTGAGATATGAAAAATGCACATTAATTAATTTAAATCCCATTACTTATTGCTTTGATGAGAATATTTAAGCATAAAATAACTTATTGTAATATTACACATCTATTTCATGCTTGAAACCAATTCCATATGATATTTTAACATTATTTAAGTTAAATGTTTGATTTATTATATTTTGAAAAGGTTTGAACATAAATTGTGTATAGTACTATAAATGGATTCATTTTTAGCTATAACTTTTTTTAATGAAATTTTAAAGTTTATAAGTTTAGTCATAAGCGAGTATTTCATCTTCATTTATAAGTTGAAACAAACTTCCAGTAAAAATTTTGAAACTCTATGTTCTCTAGCTTCAGAGATATAAGATATTTGCTATTTCAATTTGGAACCATTACAGCTATATTTTGAACAATTAGTTTTAGTGCTTGAAACATATTACAACTACTTAATCTTATAAATCATTGATTATAATGTATAATATACAATAAGTTAAATCTTATTGTTTATAACTATTTTATCATTAAACATACCCATAGAAACAATTAAAACATCATTTTGAATGTGTTAATGTTTGTTTCAGAATTTTTAGCTTTCGGCCTTTTCCACTATTATACATTTTTCATATCTCAAAAACTAAACGAGATCGAGATCTGAAAATTGATATATAACTTTGTTATGTTTAAAAAATAATACAGAAAGTTATTTCAGCACTCTAAGTTATTTATTTTTTCATTTTCTTAATGCAAAGTGATGTATTAAACTAGCAAAAGATCTAATTTCTTATAAAAGTCATTTAATAGACTAACTAGGAGAGTATCACACCTCCGGATCACGGATTTTTCTCAAACTTCAGGATAAGTTTTCAGATGATAAAATATGGAAAAAGCTAAAGTTATAGTCATAAATACTCAATATTTCCCTAGTTACAAGCAATTAAAGAAAATCACTAAAAAAGTTACTAGATTTTTAAACGCATATAGTTCTTTAGCGTCGATAGCTACAAGCTTAAAACTTTTTTTAAATTAAAGCTCAGCTCAAATCCTTTCAAAACAGTGGTTACAGCATATCAAAATACTATTTTTTCCCGAAGTTAGAGCATAATAAGGATTGGACCTAATTTCAGCTTTTATAATTAATTAATGTTTTTAAAAGAAAAATCAGGTCCAATCCTTATTACGCTCTAACTTTGGGAAAAAATAATATTTTGATATGCTGTAACCACTGTTTCGAAAGGATTTGAGCTGAGCTTTAATTTAAAAAAAGTTTTAAGCTTGTAGCTATCGACGCTAAAGAACTATATGCGTTTAAAAATCTAGTAACTTTTTTAGTGATTTTATTTAATTGCTTGTAACTAGGGAAATATTGAGTATTTATGACTATAACTCTAGCTTTTTCCATATTTTATCATCTGAAAACTTATCCCGAAGTTTGAGCAAAATCCGTGATCCGGAGGTGTGACACTCTCCTAGTAAGTTGAATTGTTTAATAGTATATTTAAGCATAAAAAGTTGAATCTTATGACATTTAACTATTTTTAATTTAATTTAACGCTCAAAATTTTTTTTTTTTTGCTACAGCAATTTTAGTGTCGGATGTAAAAACGAAAATTCAAAAATTGAAAATGAACCTTTACTTTTAAATGACTATGGCTCCGTCAATTTTTAACCTTTTTGGTCGTTCTTTTAACGAAGGTGTGCGAAATTCTGTCTAGTTTTAAATGCAACCTCGATCTTTGTAATACAATTTTATCTCACTGAGTTATTTACGAAAAACCGAAAAAAAGCGATTTTTTTCAAACACGATTTTCTCAAAAACTATATTTTTTTTAATTTAATTTTTATATGATTTTATACATGAAAAATACTAACTTTTGGGGTAAGTAAGAATATGAGATTTTGCCTTACTTTTTTTATCAGGATTTTAAACGTTTTTTTTATATTTTCTATTTTAAAACATTGATACCATGGCGCATCGTACTATTTTTCTAACTTTACGTGTTCTTACAACTATTTTTATGCTTTTATTTATTAATACAGCAAAAATATCAACAATAATCTTTAAAATAAGAATTAGAACCAAAGTTATGACGATTTCGAGTTTAAAAAAAAATGCTGAAACTTTAAATAAATATGATATTTACATTGAGGAAACGCAATTTTCATTAAAGATTAAAATCTGAAAATATAAATTTTTTAATTTAAAAAAAAAGTTATTCAGATGAAAGAATACATAACCATTTATCCTCTTTTTATGGTACATTATTATAATAAAAATTTTTTTTGTTGAAGAATATAATTTTTTTATCAGTTTGAATTTCGCGCCTAGAATTTGAATTTATTTTGTAGGAAGTTGACGCATGTCACTACCAGGTGGCGATTATTCGTTCTTTGCATTCTCATCAACGACTTGACGCGTTTTAAAAATTAAGAAAAGGAAGATAAAAAATAAAGTTGTTTAAGAAAACTTATTTTTTTCGATCTGTCATTGAACAGAATATTAATAATGGCATCACTAATTGTTAAAATGAAGTGCAAGGATTTAAAAGAAAGGCACGGAAAAGTTGTTTATGATTGCTCCAAAAGTCCGCTTAGAGAATTAGGTGATCTAACGGAGTCTTTGAAGCGCTTGTATCCAAATACTTCTTTCTCTAGAGAAGATAAAGTATGCCCTTCGTGTTACAAAAAATTATTATATGAAGTAAAAAATGCGCCTATTTCATCGACTTCAAGCAGTCAACAATCTTTGGAAGATTTTATTCATAGTGAGGCTGTGGTAGCACAGCTCAACGAGACTTCAAGTATTTTGAAATTAAACATTTCACCAATTAAAATGCCTCAAAGTATCAATATCAAGATGCGAGAATCTTATGCTCTCCGAAAAAGAAAACAAATGAACGATGCATTCGATTCACAAATAGCAAGTAAAATGATTAAAGTCTACGATATAACGCATTTGCCCGCATTGAATGAAAATAATGAATGTAAAATAATTGATAAATGGCTTGAGAATATTAAAATTGTATTAGATAATTGTTCAAATTTTCTTGAGAAAGTGCGATTGTTGAGTATTATACCAAGTGATATTTCCAAAGATTATTTATTATCAGTTTTACCAAACGTAACTATTTATATGATTGATCAAGCACGATCATTGGTAAATAATAAAAAAATTTACAAGCAGTCAAAGGGGCTATTCAAGTAGCGATACATATGTATGTATTGCGACGATATGTATGGGGAAGAGAATAAGAAGTATGCGCACGCATACATACAGCGTGATACATACATATGTATCACTGCTTGGATAGCCCCTCTGAGAACTATTGTGGCCATTCTTTGGATAGTGAAATTGTAATAAAAGTAAAGGATTATTATCTGAACGATGATTTTAATTGTTCTCGTCAAAGTGCAAATAAAAGCGACACAGTATCTATCAAAGAAAATGGTATAAAAACTAAAAAAGTCAAACGCTTTCTTACGCGAAGTATAAAAAAAATATATCAATTATTCAAAGACGAAAATCCTGAAATAAAACAAAAATTGGTAAATCAACATTCTACGCTTTAAGACCGAAGTGGGTTATTCCACATCCACCCACCGATTCGTGTCTTTGCGTTTACTGCGAGAATCTTGAACTTATGTTCGATGCTTTGAATAATTATAAAAAAGAGTATAAACAAGACATTGCAGATTTGGAATTGAAAATATGTTCTTCACTTTTTTGTTCAAAAGATGATATGAAATGTGTACTAAGAGAATGTAAAGAATGTCCCATTAGAGATTCTATTGATTTACAAGTAGTTTCTTTGACAGAAGAAGATTTATATGAAGAAATAATTTATGGTGTTTGGGAAAAATCAAATTTACTGAATGAAACTAGCACAATTGAAAATTTCTTAATAGAGTTAAGAGAGCGTGTTCTCACTGTAAGAGCTCATAAATTGGTCAAAGAAATTCAACGTATAGCAATTAAAGAGGTTAAACTTTTAGCGAAAAATAATGACTTTCAATTAGTTATTCATGTCGATTTTGCAGAAAATTGTACAGTTCTGCTTCAAAATGAAATTCAAAGCTATCATTGGAGTAAAAACCAAATATCAATATTTACGTCAGTATGCTATTTTGGAAATGATAGAACAGTAAGTTATGTCACCGTCTCTGACGATATTAGACATGATTCGTCTCATGCCCTAATGGCTATAAATTTAATTATCGATAACTTAAGACAAAAACATATTGCGCAAGATCTTGATGAAATCATAACCATTTCCGATTGAGCTGCCAGTTTTTTTAAAAATAGATATCAATTCTATGAGCTTCAAAACTCAAAAGTAAACAGAAAATAGCTTTTTTCTGCAACAGGTCATGGTAAAGGCGCTTGTGACGGTATTGGTGGTTTAGTTAAACATTATGCTACCACGCATAATCTAATCTATCCAAGAAGAGTGCAGATTTTATTAGAAACGCTGAAAATTTCGCCACTCACGTATCAAAATATACTCCGTCGATTAACATTCTTGTTATCCGCAAGGATGAGTTATATATTCCTTTTATATTCCTAAAAAAGGTTAGGTCAAAAGTGGGGGTAGAATTCCAATGCGTTTCTCCCCTCTTCAAGTCGCGCATGCATTTTCTCACCATGATACTAGATTCTCGCTTGTATAAGAAAGCGTTCTCGAGAGAGTAACTCAGTTCATTGGGAATCATCATCTTTAAAAAGTTTCTTCCTTAAGCATCATTGCCACAGCAGAGTTCTTTAAGTATACAGCACGTTTGCTGATCGAGTCGTATCAGCATACGATGGCTGGTAAAGCCAACGCTGACAATACACGTAGATATCTTAATCTCGGTGACGCAGCTCTTGAAAACGCTAATTTGTTGAGTAGTTCGGTGAACTTAACTGTCGCAGATAAATAGAAACTCCAAGCCGTCGTAGCTCTTACCAAAAGTGTTTTACAATTATTAAGTGCTTATTAAATAGCAATTATAGATTATGGTGTCGCTCCTGTCGTTGCTATTGATAATTATCCTAGAGTCAATAGGGACGACGTTGAAAGTGCGTTTAAGAATCAAATTAAAACAGGTGTAATTATGAACCAGAAGCATCTGGACATTCAACGTTTTTTGAAAGATGCTAAACGTGAATTGATCGCGAAAGTTAATAAGTCTCTGGAAGAGCATCCTGCTATAAAAGTTAATACAACATTAGCGGCTGAATATGTAATTGTGAAAGATAATATTCAAACTTATGACATAAAGTATTTCAATACAAAAATTGTTTATGTATATTTCACAATTGATATCAATGAATGGTTCATCTTGAACATTGAGCGACCCATCAGGACTGGCATGAAAGAATTTGCGGAACAGCAATCGGGCTGGATACAAGTAATTTTGAATTCAGTTGTAAATATTAATAAATATAATCCAATGAAAGGAAGTAATTCATATTTTCAAGTGCCTGATTTCATTAAGAAAGAGACAGTTGGTATAAACGTTGAGAATAGAAATGATCAGTGTTTCAAGTAGGCTATTTTATCAGCTTTGCATCCTGTACCAAAAAATGCAGACTATGTGTCTTCGTATGAAAAGTATGAAGATGAATTGAAGTTTGATGGAATAGAGTTTCCAGTGGATCCAAAATATGTTGGAAAATTCAACAAACAAAATAATATTTCCGTAAATTTTTATTTTTTGAAAAAGACTGAAAATAAGTTTGTTGTTCTACCGCGACATGAGACGTCAAGCAAGAAATGTGAATCTTCTTTTAGTAGAAAAATATTACGTCGATAAAGAAGAAGAGGAGGAGAAAGAACTTAATGACTCTTTTGACATTATTGATTATAAGCATCACTACGTTTGGATAAAAATCTTTCACGATTAGTGGGAAGGCAATTGAATGCAAAAGGTTACAAAATGCACATTTGTAATCGATGTTTGCATTATTTTTTAACGGCCGAAAAATGAGCAGCACATGTTACTAACTGCGAGAATTTAAACAAATGCAAAATTAATCTTCCCAATAAAAAAGACAATATACTGAGATTTAAAAATTTCACAAACAACATTCCTGTACCATTTGCGGTTTATACTGAGTTCGAATGCTTGCTTCGACCAATAGAAAATAAAAAACGTGCCTATCAACTGCATGAGGCTTTCAGCGTTGGATATTTAGTCAAGTGTAACTATGATGACGTTCTATCAGAATACAAAAGCTACAAGCAAAATGATCTATTAGGCGAAGCACCTGCCAAATGGTTCATGGAAAATCTTCATGTGTTAGCCTTAAAATTGCAAGATATGTATAAGAATCCACGACCAATAAGAAATTTGACACCATTTAAAAAGATAAGATTTGATAGTGCGCGTTCATGCCATATGGAGAGTAAGTATTAATGTTTCACAATCTTTATTAATTTTGATTCTTTACTAAAGATAAACTTCTATTAAACATAAAATTTTTTAGATATCGTGGACCTACTATTCACTTAAAAAAAAGTGTCAAAATGATTACAGATTTCATATGATTTCAAATGATTTCAAAATGATTTCAAAATGATTTCAAAATGATTTCAAAATGATTTCAGAAATATATTTTCATACTTGTAATTTCAAACATTTTCAAAACGGCCTATGGTGTAGGCAGTGATTTCAAATGATTTCAAATGATTTCAAGCAAATTTTCTATGATTTCAAATGATTTCAAGCCAATTTTTTATGATTTCAAATAATTCCGAAATCATTCCAAGATAATTAAAATTAATATTTATGAAGGTTAAGCTTACTTTAAATTATAATCCCTAAATCGTCATTATTGAATCATATAAAAATTAAAATAATACCTATATTTTAACACCACAAAAATAAAATAAAAAAACAAAGAAATTGCATAATTAAAAAAAAAACTTTTCATCACTTTAGTAAATAAAAAAACCAACAATGTGTTCAATAATAATAAAATTATTCTAGATTTGTACTTACATTGGCTATATGCATAGCAGAAAACACAAAGTTAAACTGAACTGACAGTTGTAAAACAAATGAGTATGGACAAATTATAAACACGCATCAACATGCACACTATATAAATCTATTTTTGACGACCGACTATAGCATAACTTTTTCTTTAACTGAATGTTGTATTACCTTGCTTGAATTTCAGGCTCGAATTTATAATCGACACTTAATCCTTAGGACATTTTATTCTTATTTTTTTTATGATGAGGAAGTAAGATAAAATAATATTTGAAAACTGAGTGTCGCCTATGAGTTCTAGTTTTAGTTATAATGTTTGTATAACATAAAATTAAATTTTTTAAACACAAAGTTAGTTTAAAAAATTGACCAACATAAGAGCTATGATCGAAAAACTTATCAGCCATGTGTGACAGATACAAAGAGAGAAATTCAAACATAAGTAAATAATGCTTATTTACTTATTTATAGATCTTATTTATATTTTTTGTTAGTGTTTCTTTTTTTCATTTTTCACATATATTCTTTTTTATTTGTTTTGATATAAATTATCTTTTACATAAAAATTTTTTGTGCGATGCGTTTTGCTTATGATTAAAATCATTCATTTTTTTTCAATTCCAGAAAAAAATTCTTATAAATATTTATATATTATATATCGATACTATTCCTCAAAAATAAAAAATTATTTTATTTATCAGAGCAACTCATATTAATCTGGTATTTAAATAATATTTAGTATTATATTTCTGGTAATATTTTAAATTGTAAACTAAATACAAAAATATTTATTATGATTTCAAATGATTTAAATGATTTCTATTTGAATAGTTTTGATTTCGGTAATCATATTGTGCACATAAAATTTAATAAAATATTTCAATGATTTCAAATGATTTCAATGATTTCAAATGACTTCAATAATGATTTCAAATGATTTCATCTGAAGGTGGTCAATGATTTCTTATAGTGAATAGCCCCTCGCCTACTTATAATGCATGTAATATAAGGTATCAAGATTCCCGCACAACACCAGTGATCTTTCATAACCTAAGTGACTATGATGCGTACATTTTTATAAAAGAGATCGCTATTTGGACGAGTGACTCTTCTACCACAAACTGAAGAAAAATACATTTCTTTCACAAAATTTGTAGAACAGACATTAATTTGCGCTTTATTGACTCATTCCGATTCACGGCTTCATCGCTGGACAAGCTGTCTTCATACTTGGAGAAGCATGAGATCGTAGATAGAGTTTTTGAGCAAACCAATGGATTTTCTACCGATCAAATCACACCCTTAAAGAGAGTAGGTGTCTTCCCGTATGATTACGTCAACTCTTTGGACAAGCTGGAAAAAATTGAACTTCCATCCAAAGAAAATTTTTACAGCAGCTTGTATGAGGCCCACATCAGTGATGAAGATTATGAGCATGCCAAAAATGTTTGGCAAACTTTCAATGCTCAAACGCTTGGAGAGTATTCTGATTTGTATCTCAAAACTGATGTTTCACTTCTTGCTAAAATGTTTGAAAATTTCAGAAAAAATTGTCTCGTGGCATACGACTTGAATTCTGCCCACTATTACATTACCCCTGGATTGACGTGGGATGCTATGCTGAAGTATACTTAGGTAATAATCTCATTTTTTATTTATAAAAATTGTTCTTTCTTTCATAACTAATGTTAATGTTACAGTTAAAATTAGAGCCCTGACTGATATCGACATGCTTATATTTATCAAACGAAGCATACAAGGTGACATCAGTCAGTGCTGCAATCGCTATGGCAAAGCGAATAATCCATACGTGGGACAAGACTATAATTCTAACGAGAATGAAAAATACCTGATGTACTTCGACGTCAATAACTTTTACGGTTGGGCCATGACTGAACCATTACCATCTAGTAGCTTCAGATGGGTCGATGACCTGGACAGGTATGACTTCTTCGATATTCCTGATGACTACTCATTTGGTTACATACTAGAAGCGGAGTTGGAATATCCTCAATCTCTACATGACAAACACAAGGATATGCCACTTTGCACCGAGCACAGAGCGCCTGAAAATTAAAAACAGACAAAATTGGTGACCCCTTTACACAACAAAGAGCGTTACATGCTTTATTATCGAGCACTGAAGCAGGCATTACTTCATGGATTATACCTCAACAAGATCCATCGAGAACTCCAATTCGATCAAAGTCGTTGGCTTAAGAAATATATCGACTTGAACAGCGAAAAGAAGAAGAATGCCAAGAATGAGTTTGAGAAGATGCTCTTCAAACTTTTTAATAACGCTGTTAATGGGAAAACCATGGAAAACGAGTGAAAACACGTCGACATCAAGCTCGTAAATAAGTGGGAAGGACGTTATGGTGCTGAGGTGCTCATCGCTAGACCAAATTTCAGTAGTTGCGCAATCTTTGATAAAAATTTAGTAGCGATTCAACTTTTAAAAACGGAAATTTGCATCAGAGAACCAATCTACATCGGGCTCTCTGTACTGGATTTATCCAAAACTCTCGTATACCGCTTCCATTATGATAACATGCTAGGCAATGTTGCAAAAGGAGAAGGAAATTGCAAGCTATTGTATACAGATACGGATAGCTTGGCATGCGAGATGACCAACATTGATATGTATCAAATCATGAAATGAGACATCCACGAATTCAACAACTCTGACTACCCACAGCCTAACCAGTTCAACATTCCTCCTGTCAATAAGGAAATTGTTGGCTTGATGAAGGACGAATGCAACGAAAACATCATGCTGGAATTCGTTGGACTGAGGAGTAAGATATACAGCGTCAGAGTCAAAAATCAGAAGCCGATAAAAAAAGCGAAAGGAGTGAAAAATTCCGTAGTCAAAGCGACTATTACTTTCGATGATTACATCGACTGTTTGAAAACGAAGGAAATCAAGATTTGAAAGCAGAGAAACATAAAATCTCGTAACCATCAATTGTTTACTGAGAAGGAGACAAAGATCGCTTTCAGTGTGCATGACGACAAGAGATGTCTTTAGAAAGATGTGACTGATACTCTTCTATGGGGTCATTATCTTGCCAAACCGCAAAGTCCAGAGTCAGATATCGAGAATTGGAAAACTGCTACTGAGTCACAAGACCTCGAGGAGAGAATAGCTGCTATCGAGTCACCGAATCCTGGAGTGGGGAAAGCCGAGCCGCCGAGACTTAAAGAGGGGGTAGTCGTCGTGCTGCTGGATCCCGGAGTGAGGATAGCCATGGTGGGGAGCGTTCTATATGAGCAGGTGCATAGCCGGCTAAGCGTCATTTAGTTCACTGACTCTTCAAGAAAAGACGCACTCAAGAGAGCCCACCAATCAAACAGTGAAAAAGCAGGCAGTAACAAGAGATCCGAAATTGACATTTCTTGAATTTAAGTTAGTATAATTCTAATCATTCTCATAGAGATTTAGGTTTTTAAGTATTTTTAATAAAATTTCGAAAAAAGATTTAATGTTTCAATATAGTTCCTGTGAGAAAAAATCAGGTGTTAAATCACCTGATTTATCAGGTGATTTATCATACCAAAACATCATGTAACGGTTTTTTTGGTTTTTACACGTTTTAAATTATGCTTAGTGAATTCAAAACAATTTTTTAAAATTTTAAAAAATTTTAAACTGGTTAAATTTTTAGCTAGTTTGGTTTTAGAAAAAATTTTGACTGAATTACGAAAAAATTTCTAAGTTCAAAAATTTCCAAAAATTGTTTTGAATTGACTAAGCATTGTTTGGGACGTGTAAAAACCAAAAATATCGTTACATGATTTTTTGGCATGATAAATCACCTGAGAAATCAGGTGGTTTGTCACCTGGGGTATCAATAAAGTTTTAATATAGTATCAATAAAGTTTAAATATAGTATCAACAAATTTAAATATAGTATTAATAAAGTTTAAATATAGTATTAATTATATTTTTCAACCAAGAATTTGTTTTTTTGTTACAGATAAGATAAATTTCACTTAATCGAACGTCATCGCTCGAGGCGGATTTCTTACCACTAAAAAGGTCACTGAACTGACAGAGGGCACTTCCTACACGGTCACATGTTTGAGAAAAGTGAGCACTCGCTATGGACCCAAGATTGTAGTAGAACTGTGTGAAGAAATACAAATCTTCATACCTAAAAAAGTGTCGGAAGTTCTTGAAAAAGATCAAGAGTTCTTTGAAAAAATGCAGAATACTACTAATAAACTTAAACTTTGTGTAGTGTTCAAAGGAGGTTATGTCCTGGAATTTTGTAGTGTTTAATGAGTGTGTATATAATAAGTGTTTGGTTATCAATATTTTATTCAAATAAGTGTTTAATCATCAATGTTTCATTCGAATAAGTGTTTAATTATCAATGCTCTACTGAAATAAATGTTATAATAAATTTTTTTTTTATTTTAAAAAGTTTTTATTTATTTCGTATTATCCAAACATACAGTACAAAAATACAAGATTTATGATATATATAAACTCAAAATGCTGTGATTAAAATGAAATTAGATTCTTTGTAAGTATTTATTCTATATATAAAATAACTATTTTTATTTTTAATAAAATATTTATTGTGCATTTGCTTTATTAATCCAACTATTGTGAGAATTGTCAAAACCAAGCCACTTCACCAATACTTTATTTCCACGTCTTCTGATAATCTTCTCTACAAGATAGTAATCCGGATATTTGACGCTCTGTAATTCTTGTACATAAAAACAACCAGCGATTGGTTGATCTTTGTAATCCTGCAAGAGGTGAGTAACTGGTTTTGTTCTGCGGACCTGGCGCTCGGTAAATACTTTAGTCGACCAGTTGGGTGTGTATCCTTTTTCGAATACTTATTTTAACTTGCTTACTCGTACTTTGTCACCAAATTTGAACTTTAACTTCTTTTCTGTTAAATTAATATTATGTTTGTATCTTTGAAGAACTTCTGCTTCGTTTTCAGCCGTAACATCTTTCGGTTTCATATTAAGAGTCCGATACTTCTTATCATTGTACTTGTCAATCAAATTGGAAAAAATATCGATCAACTTATAGTTGCCTCGTAAACTAAACGGTTTTCACATTTTGTTTTTGAGAGTGCAGTTGAAGCGTTCGCAAATTTAAGATTGTTATAAGTCGAGTAGAGATTTTATATTGTTGCATCAGATTTTGAAAATCTCTTTATTCATTCCTTAACTTTTGCATTTTTAATTCGGATGTGTCAAGACTATCTTTTAATCTACCGGCAACCGCATACATACTTCGGACTTCTGATGCAACCATACTTTGCATAGTATCAAAGTTAACTGCATCATTCGATTGTTGTGGTGAGGCAAAATTACATAACCTTTTATTTTCTACATCGAATTCTCCATCTTTTGTCAGTTTCTAGCCAATGCCTGAAGGTCCTCGACTAACTTCGCTTCGTTTAAGATTTCGTCCGAATACGTCAATGCTCATTTTGATAATGTATGATATAGGTATCTACACCTTAATATATATAGCCACCTTCACGTAACTCTTCGATGATCGAATGAGTTTCATTTGTTTGACTAGGGTTTCCAGCTTTTCTCTCAGCAATGAGTAATTAAAGTCTATCAACTAGTTCGTTTGGATCATCCCAGTATATGTAATCCATTTTTGTATCTCTTCCTGCAATTTTATATCGAGGCAACGATTCTCCTCTTTTTCCCGCTGAAAACAAAGGACTAATGATACTCTCGAATTTCTTACTATTATGGATACGTATAGACTCATCACTTCTGTAACATCCTTTGTGAGCACTAGTAGTTTCAAGAATTTTTTTTGTAATTTAGCATGTCATACATGTTTAACTGATCTCTAACAGGATTTTTTACTATTAACAATTCTAGCAATCCTTTAGTTTTCGAATATTTTTTATCTTTCATACAAATATTTTCATCTTCGAAAAATAAAGGTGAGTCACCAATTAAGTAGCTTTTACCTTTCTTGTGCACTCCATAAACATCATCCAATTGTTTTGATTGTTTCTCATTGAGCATACGAATGTACTTATTTAGCGACAAATTATTGTCTTCAATTTTTTCCAATTCCTGCTCACTCGTAGCTAATTCAAATGTTGTATCAACTTGCCGAATAGAATCATTTGATAACGCATCATCATTATCATTGATGAATGAAGGAGAGGAAAGAAATGTCTGCAAGGATGAATAAGTATCTTAGTTTTTGATAACTTTTTTAATTTTTGCTACATCACATATGAAATCATTATTTTTCTCAGTAGTAGCAACGAATTTCTGGAAAGGCTCAACGATAGGTTTGAATGTCTAGCCAAATGCTCTTTTAATATATTCTTTTCCAAATTTCAGCAAGTTATATTTTCGCTTGACTGCATTGCGTGCTTGCACAAGTTAATGTAGAACATCTTTTTTCCGTTGAACGTCAGCCATGTTGTCACTTCAGCATACAATCTTATCTTATATTATATTAAAGTGAAACCACTTTTTTCTCCGTTTCTCCGGTTCTCCGGTTCTCCGGTTCTCCGCATTTTTTGAATGTGTCTTTCTTGGGCCTTTTATTTTCTTGGGCCTTTTATTTTCTTGGGCCTTATATTTTCTTGGGCCTTATGTTTTCTTGGGCCTTGTAATTTTTTGGACTCAATATTTTTTTGGGCCTAATATTTTTTTGGACTCAATATTTTTTTGGGCCCAATATTTATTCGGTCTCTATATTTTTTGGGCCTCATATTTTCTTGGGGCCTAATATTTTTTCAGTCTCTATATTTTTTGGGCCTTATATTTTCTTGGGCCTTAATTTTTTTTGGGCCTTATATTTTATCAAGCCTAATACTTTCTTGGGCCTTATATTTTTTTGGGCCTTATAATTATTTGGACTTGATATTTTTTTGGGCCCAATATTTTTTCGGTCTCTATATTTTTTGGGCCTAATATTTTCTTTGGCCCAACACTTTCTTTGGCCTTATATTTTTTTGGCCTTATATTTTCTTGGGCTTTATATTTTTTTGATTCCTACATTTTTTTGGTCAATATATTTTCTACACTGAAAAAAGTTTTCACCTTAAAAACTAGTGCTAAATAATAGAAGGTTAAAATTGCGTGTTTTATAATGAAAAAAACCATGACAGTATCATTTTAATCAATGCTAGTTTTACTATTTTACCTTCTAAGGTCCAGCACATTGATTTTCAATGACTAGCACGGTTTTTTCCAGTGCCAACATCAAAATTTCAGAGAAATTCTTAATGCATTGTATCAGTTTTTTCACAAAATCAACTTATTGCTATCATAAATAATCTTTCAAGTCAGTTATATTTTATTTATTTATACATGTATGTATGTATATATATATATATATATATATATATATATATATATATATATATATATATATATACATGTCTGTGAAAACATAATGACAGAGTTTTATGTTCAAAGTTCAACAAGATTTCTTTTTCAAGAAAAGTTATTTAGTTATTTTAGTACGAAATTATACGTGAAAACTGGTCGAAACGAACTTGCAATTTTTTTTTCATTTTTTTATGTAACTTCTCATAAAAGTAACATAGAGAAGCAGTACTCAAAATAAAGCTGAAGATTTGTACTTTACATGATAAACTTAACAATAAAATTTAAGATTTCTGAGCAACTCTGAAAAACAGTAAACGCTTTAGACATGCACCTTTTATAAATTATAATTAATGATTACACATACTTTCATGTAAAATTATAAATTCTAAATGTATAGAAATATAAAATTGAAACTTCATAACATAATAAACTGCTCTGTAATTTTTAAAATTTATTTTTACTATAATATTGGATATTTAGTGCATATATCAGTGTATAAACATGCAGCAATACGTTTTGTTAATTATAATGATATGATTACACATGAATTATGTAATTACAATTCTTAATTATTATACTTATAACTTTTTTTTATCAAATCTAATCTAATCATAATAAATTCCACTAGCCTAATATTTTTAGGTTAGAAACTTTTTATGTATATATATCAACGAAAATAAAGTATCATTTATTTAAGGTAATTTATATTTACACTTGAAAAGAATTATTAATTCAGTGAGATTCCACTCATTTAATATTTTTTGTATAAAATTATTCATTTGGCACTTATTTCCTATGCAATAAATAGAAAAACTTTTGTGTAAAACTTCACAATCGTGCACACTGCTACAATCGAAAATTCGTATACACTGCAAACATATACCAGCGCCATTATTTAACGTGCTCGGCACCCGAAAAAACCGTGCCAAAGGTGGCACTGTAAATTCACGCGTCAGTTATCGAAAATAAATATTTATAGCACTAAAAAATACTACACTGGTATGAATTTTATTTGTGCTGTCAATAGAGCGAAAAAAATTAATGCCATTCATTACTTTAGAACACACTAGCATTGGAATTTAAACATCTAATCGAATTTAGCATTAGTTTTACCGGTGAAAACTTTTTTCCGTGTAACGTAGCTTTTCATCCAAGCCTGTATACTTTTACATTGGATTCTCCAGTGGAGCGTATTTTTATAATGTTTTATACGGGCTCCGCTCCAGACGCTATAATATTTTTTTTTATTTCAAATGCAATGTTTTAACGTCTCATTCTTACACTAGACAATGCAAATCTAATAGCGCATCTCCATATGCAGCCGATTAAACAGAGCGTCCCAATATGCAGCCGTTTAAACAGCGCATCCCCATATGCAGCCCATTCAACAGCGCATTCCAATATGCAGCCGATTCTACAGCGCATCCCCTTATGTAGTCGATTTAATAGCGTATCCTCGTATGCAGCCGATTCAACAGCATGTTTCTTTATGTAGCCGATTTAACAGCGCGTCCTTTATACAGCTGATTCAACATCATATTAAACTATGTTGAAAGCGTCAGTTGATATTTATTTTTAATAAATATCATATATTTTATTATATTTCGAGTTCAACTATTAACACAATCTAAAACATAAATATTAAATACATATTGACTTATTCTTTATACTATCTCTTTATGAACAATGTTTTTTGTATATATTGTGTTCTGATCATTTTTATTTTCTCCATTGACAAGAGCGTAGTCACCTGAAAATAATTTTTAATTGTTTTTAAATTTCGTCCTTGAAAGAGCAACATATAATTGCCCATGACTGAAAACTGGTGACGGCAAATAAACACCAACTTTTTCATAAGATTGTCCTTGTGATTTATTAATAGTCATTGCAAATTCTAATCTAATAGGAAACTGTTTTCGTTGCATATTGAATGGAATTTCTTCTGTAGATGGAGATAAATTTATTCTTGGAATGAAAACTAATTTACCTTTGTTTTGACCAGTTGCTAATTCCGCTTGAATGGAATATTTAAGCATTTTTTTTACTATCAACCTTGTTCCATTACAAAGTCCCTTATTAACATTTAAATTTCTTAAGAGTATAATGATAGCCCCTACTTTTAAATGTAATTTATGTGGTGGGAGTCCATTTGGAGTTAACTTATTCAAAAATTCTGTAGGTAACATAATATCTAAATTTTCTTTGTTATCATCTTTAGCAGTATCAATACTCAAATATTCAACATGGTTTCCTTCCATTAAATTCAAAACATTATCATTGATTTCAGTTACATCATTATTTTTAGGAGCCAAAATAACTTTTTTCGTTATATTCGTATTGTCTATTTTTATTGTTTTTCCGAACATTTCTTTGACAAAATTTTCTTTAATGATAAAATTATCTGGTATAGCACTTACTTCATTATCATCTTTAAAAACATCGCGGCGTTTTCTTTCTCCGATGTCTAATAACCATTGTTTAAAATTATTATCATTATCCGAAACTTACAGATTTTCATTTAACTTCATTTGCTTAAAATTTTGCCATAATAAACTAAATTTAACTGAATTTTCAATAATGTTTATACGGCTACCATGTCGTACAATTGGTAATGTTTACCTGAAATCTCCTGATATAATCACAGTTTCACCACCAAAGGGTTGGTTTACATTGCATAAATCTTGAAAAACACGATCAACCGCTTCAAAAGCAAATTTTGGAGTCATGGATATTTCATCCCAAATAATTATTTGTGTTTCCTTTAATTGTTTGCCTTCTGCAGAATCAGGCTTAACATTACAAGTTGTACAATCTGTTATATTTAACGGTAGTTTGAATGTTGTATGCACGGTACTTCCATCGACTAATGAATTCGCTGATATACCTGTCAAAGCTACACATAAATAATGTATGGTATGATATTTAAAATAAGCCATTAAAACGTTAAGTAAATAACTTTTTCCACTTTCACCCGGTCCATCTATAAAAATATATTTTTCTTTACTTGGGTTGTTTGAACTTTTTAGTGTAGAGTCGAATATTTGCCTTTGTTTATTATTTAAAGAATTTATTTTCATTTTTAATTCATTAAGAATATAATTATTATGATTTAAAATTGTTTCATTATTATCTTCTTCTATAAATGTGCTTATGTTAGGTAAATTAAAATCGTTTAATGAAAATCCATTGACTTGTAAATTATTTTTAATAACATTCAATGCAAGATTTTCACCTACATTTTTTTCGTATTTAGGGTGGTAAAATTTATCTTTATATTTTTCATATAAATCTCGTGCATTTATAGGATTATGAAAAACGCAAATAAAAGCAAATAATTCACAAAGAGCATAAGGGAATTCTGTTGAAGATGCTTCTTTCAAGCATCTATCCCATTCTTTATCTTTATTAATTAATTGTTTTGCCTTAGCTGCCTCATAAAACGAATTGTACATCACATCATTAACAGTACGCAAAGCTTCAAAAGACGTGGCTCCTTTAACATTTAATAGTAATAACCTAATAAAATAACGTTCTCTATCTTTCGGACTTACTAAGTACATTCTACTGAGTATTGGTTTTCTTTTTTTTTCTTTTATTCCACTTTTTCAGTTTTTCATCAAATGTATAAAAATTTGGTATTTCTGAATATAAGTAATTTCGTGCTTCGAAATCTTCTCTATTCGATTCAAAATATGCTGTTAATGTTGTTCCAACATTTTTTTGCATGATCATTTCTTCTTTTTCTTCTTTAAAAAATGCGTTTTGTTGATTCTCTTCATGAACGCTTAGACATTTTATAGTATGTGGAATAACATGTAAAGAATATTCTAATAATCCGTGCATTGCTTCAGGTAGACATAAATATCGTGTATTAATGTATTGTTTAATTTCGTCATATTCATATTCAACATTTTCACTATTGTCATTTCAAAAGTGTCTTAATTTTCTGATCTAAAATCAACATTTACTTGATGTATTTCAATGTATGCACAACCATGACCTTTATAACAGTATTTGAATAAATATTTAATGCATTGTACAGTGGAACAAACTTCTACGTTTATGTTTGCATTAAATTTCAATAATAAGTAAGGATTATGAGGAACAACGAATGCATTATATGCAATTCTTTCTTTAAATTAATTTTTAAAAATAATTTCGACGCCATCATTTTTGCGTTTGTATAGTGGATACCTATTTGATTTAAATGTTGTTGTACTATTAAATTTTTTTGGAAAATTTTTCGTAAATTGTTTCGTATTTTTATCCATACACGGACAATTTATATTTTGCATACCACAAGGACCGTGTATCATAAATTGCTTAACAATACTATATAATTTTGGATAAATATCTCTATTTGAGATTTCCGCACTTATTATTTTATCAACTTTTTCGGGAATGTCCAATTTATCATTTTTATCTAAGAATAACAACATATGCATATGTGGTAATCCTCGTTTTTGAAATTCAATTACATAACTATATGCAATACATTTTCCTAATATTCCCTTTTTTATTACTAAATTTTTGAATTCTTCTACTTTTTGATAAAATACTCTTGTTATAATATCTGGTCTATCTATTGCATTTTTATAAATTTCCAAGTTTTCAGTTATTTCTTTCCAATGTGGGTCACAGGTCATAGTTACAAAAAGGTCAGGTTTACCATGATAATTTACAAGTGTTATTGAATCAATGTAATTTTGTTTTAAAAATCGCGGACTATCGGGTTCAATTTTTAATCGTTGACACTTAACATTTTCTAATTTTTCTTCATATTTTTTTGGTTGTTTTTATTAATTTTTATATAAGCTTCTTTCTTACGTAAAGCCTCATTCGCACGTATTTGTTCAAATTTATCAGTACTCATTGTTTCCTTAAATTGCCATTTTGTTTTCTTAGTATTTTCTAATTTCTGTTTATATTTATTTAGTTGTCCTTTTTTCATTTTCATATAAGCTTTTTTCTTACGTAAAGTTTCTTGAGCACGTCTTAGTTCTAATTTATCATTACTTTTTTGTTTCTCGCATTTCCATAATAATGTCTTTTTCTGAAATTTTTTTATATTTATTTGATTCTTCTGTTACCATTTTCCTATCAACGGGATGTCGGAGCTGCATCACTTGAGTTTTGCTTTTTTTATTATATCAGTATCTTTTTAAATTAATAAATTAAACAAATATAATGACTTGTCCGTACTAAAGCTATATTACTACAATGATTTTTGTCAAAATAAAAAATCATTTAGACTTGTTATTTTTTTATGAGCTCGGATTGGAAATTAGATATCAAACTTGATAGACCTAACTTTGAAATACGATACATTGAAAGTTTTTATTATAACTTTATATGTCTAATATTTTGGTGGATTTCTTGAGTTGTCCGCACTGGAGTATAATCTTACAAATTTTTACTTTGTAGCAAAAAAAATTGATTAAACGAATCGTTTATTCATAAGTTAGGATTGGAAATATTATTAGAAGGGGCCGCTTCGTCAAGCTCTTAAGAAGGGGCCGAACCATCTGTCTTTGTCTAATAGCGTTTTTCATCATTTATGTAAACACTATCCGGTATAACAAGAAAAAAATAGCAGCCCCCGCTAGATATTAGTATAACAAGTAAATTTTGTAATAATAAACAAATTTTTTTACTGCGTAGTTTTTGAATAATTAGAGACCTACCAAAAAAAGATAGGTTATATTCTAGATTGCTAGTAGGTCTCTAATTAGTCAAAAACTATGCGGTAAAAAATTTGATTGTTATTACAAAATTTACTGATTATACTAATATCTAGCGGGGGCTGCTATTTTTTTCTTGTTGTAAAGGATAGTGTTTATATAAATAATGAAAAACGCTATTAGACAGAGACAGATAGTTCGGCCCCTTCTTAAGTTCTGTTACAATAAAGTTTCTTTTTCATCTATTTCTTTTGATTCTTTTTTTTCTTCATTTAATTTCATCTTAACTGTGCTAATTTTATTATCGTTATAATTTAAGTGGATTTCATCGATTTCCATTATATCAGTATTTGGTTTTTAAAAATTTGTATACGAAATGTCATTGTCAATTTGCATCAAAATTGTTTCATGATTCAAATTCTTTTGTTTACGATACATTTCCATGATCTTTTTTTGTTCTGGCAATAAATGCATTTGTGAGTTTTTTTTATAATATTTCAAGCTTGGCAAAATCTAAATTAAATGGTATTTGATTAAGACCTTGCTCATGACAAAAACTCCTTTTTATCATATCCGGTGGATTATCGTAATTAATTTTTGTATTATTATAATTTTGTAAAACTGGAAACATTTTTATTTTTTGCGTTTTAAAAATTCTTTATAAACGTAATCGCATTTGAGAAACATTATATCTTAAACAACATGGACCTAAATTATAAAGTACTGCAACAGCAAAAACCATTGCAAAAACGCTACAATCATAATTATTCGTTTGTGATTGTACTGTTTCGAATACTGTGCCTAATTCCGATTTGTTTGGAAATAATCTGTTTACATAAATCTTATACTTATCTTGTAAATATATAAGATTCAAACTGTCTATATATATGATTTACCTTATTATTATAATACACACGAATGCGGTGACTCTTTTCTAAATTTCCGGTAAATAATAACTGTATAAATTCTCCATCAATCAGTACTGAATGAACATATTGTGGTCTCTGAATTAGTGAAGTCAATTGCATGTCGAATGAGGTGCACTGGTTTTACATGTTATTAAATTCTAATATATGAATATCAGTTAACATGAAAGCAATTCCACTATACAATCCCTGTCTTTTAACAATCAATTTATCTTCCTCAGTCAAAACCATTATTGAAAAAGAAAATTCTCTTAAGAATTTTCATTCATTTTTAATGAACTTTTTCCAAATATATTCACAAAAGAATTGCTTTTATATTAACTGATTTAATTTACTGCCTTTTTACTTTAAAAGCTGAAAAATTAAAGAAATTATTAAAAATGCTATGAATTAATTGTTATATGATAAATAAATAATAATAAAATTTGTAAAAATAATATTATGATAAAAAATGATTATTTTCGGCAATTATTTATATATATATATATATAGGTCAATCCACGTCAAACAGATAATGGCCCTGTCCAAAATTGTAGATTACCAAAAAAATCGTATATAAGCTCAAAATTTTCATCTTACACTCTACTTTCTTTTGCAATGTGATGATTTATTATTCGGCTGCCCCGAATAATAATAATAGTAATAATTGTAGGAATAATAATAATTTTGATGTGGTCCGAGGTGACT
Source organism: Anastatus disparis (assembly GCA_017163975.1). Classification (NCBI taxonomy): domain Eukaryota; kingdom Metazoa; phylum Arthropoda; class Insecta; order Hymenoptera; family Eupelmidae; genus Anastatus; species Anastatus disparis. The sequence goes on along the minus strand of JAFFSR010000384.1, from coordinate 547,865 downwards.
TAGATTTTTCCTCATTGCAGGCAGCTGTATCTGCTCTAGAGGGCGCACTATCTGGCAGGCTTGATAAACTATTTAATTCATTTGATCGACTTTTAACTTTTGAAAGCCAAGTCCAAAATTTTGACAAGGGCCTGCGGGATATTGTGTCCAAAATTGAAAAACAAAATGAATTTATTAAAAATTTAGAAACTAAGCAGATGCAGCTGTTAGAGGAAAATCGCAAACTTAAGGAAATAATAGTCACTTCAGAAGGGAATTTCCTGTCTGCTCTAAACAATAAAACTGAAACGTATAATAGAATCATCAGTAATAAATTTGATAATATTCAAACTTTTCTTGACAACGAGTTTCACGGAGTGGACAGGGGTTTCTTTAACCTTACAACCGGGGTAGCTGGCGTAGCGCAGGCCGTTGCGGATCTCACGGGAATTAATGAGCACACTTTACACGCATCTGAATATGTAGAAATAACACAAGCACCACATACACATAATATAATTAGTGAGGAGGCACCTCGTCAAGTTGAGACGGAGTGTGGTTCTGGGAGTGGTATATTGGTGATCTCTGGCGGGTTTGACTGCTCAGCAGTCAATATTGGGCCGGATGATTACGCCTGTGCCGTTCTTGGTACCATTCTCCCGACAATCAAGCGTACGAATATAATTTCTGTTAAGAAAATTGCCAAACATGACAATGTAAACGAGGTGCCTGCAGATCGTGAGATCAGTGGCGGCCCGAGGGGTTCATTCTCATTGCTGGCTAGACTTTCTGAGGAGGACCTGGTGCAAAAGGTGATTGAAGCTAAACGACAACTCACGGGTTATTCGACGACGAATCTTAATCCCTCCCTCCTTGGCAGTCTTTCTTCCATCAAACACCACAGCTTGATATTTATTAATGAATTTTTGCCTAGAGAGAAATATGCTAATTTTAAAAAATTGAAAAAGTATGCCAAAAAAAAGGCTTTAAATTTGTTTGGCACAGACATGGCAGATCTCTGGTGAGGAGGGAGAGAGGGGAGAGAGCACACAACTTTTTTAATGAAAATGACTTGGATAATTTATTGATAGATAGCAAGAAACTAGATAACGGTGTAAATGCAAATAAAGACAATTCTGAAATTCTATCGAATGTCAAGTGCAATAATAATAAATGTGATACTAATACTACTAAAGCCTCTGATCATCAACGAAATATACTGGCGAATAATGGAGTAATGTCAAGTGTGGCCTCTCCCCAATGACTGCGCCTGGCCTCCTCGGGCAGTCGTACGGGGAGAAGGGGTGAACTGCGAGCATGCTTTCTGAATGTGACCTCTTTGAGGGCTCACATTGGGCAAGTACGTAAGTTTCTAAGTGATGGTCCCTCTTGCGACATATTTGGAGTGGCTGAGACCTAGCTGGGTCCATCTGTTTCAGATGACGTCATTCGGGTCAAGGGGTATAAAGTATTCAGACAAGACAGAAACTTGCGTGGTGGAGGAGTTGCCTTGTATATTAAAGATAATTTAAAGTGCACTATTTTGGCTACTTCGGATACTCAAACTAATCATAGTGAAGGTAAACCGGAGGTGCCTGAATATATTTTTTGTTCCGTGCAATTGGGAAGCTCCGAAGCCGCGCTGGTTTCTGTTATTTATCGACCTCCTGCAATTTCCTTTTTTAGAAATACTGATTTTCTGGATAACTTAAGAAATTTTGCTTCTGAATACTCTCATAAAATCATAATGGGAGACCTGAATGCCGATCTCCTGCGTGAGAGCAGTGATGCCAAATTTATTAATAAATTATCGGCTGAGCTTTCGTTACAGTTGGTTCAGCACGGTGCCACGCATCACACTCCGACGTCTCACACGTGGATTGACCTGATTCTTGTGGACGATAATGACACAGTACTTGACGCACGCAACTTACCGGCGAATTTTCACAGTCGGCACAATTTAATTGATGTATGCATTTCTTGTAATTTTATGAAGACAGATGAAAAGATAATTAAGTATAGTAATTATAAGGATATATGTCCAAACTTATTGGTGCAGAGTTTGGCCGGCTGTGATTGGACGTCATTTACAGTTGGTACAGTTGACCCGGAATCTGCGCTTGGCTGCCTCTGCGACAACCTTACGGCAGCAATACAAAATCTGGCGCCACTAAAATCACTTAAAATTGGTAAAGATAAATTTTCTTGGATAGATAAAGAGTTGTCGCAGATGCGGCACAAGAGAGATGCCACGTATCGTAGGTTTAAGCGGACGAAGGAGGAGTGTTATCTCTCTGAATTCTTGAAACTGCGTAAAACTATAGACGAACAGACAGAACATGCTAAGACAAATTATTATCATAATAGACTGTTTGATGCTCTTGCTGGAGGTAATGTCTGGAAGAAGTTAAAAGACCTGGGACTCCTGTCCGGACCTCAAGGGGACTTGAATGGATTCACTCCTGATGAGCTTAATGCACATTTTGCGGGGGGTGTCAGTCTCGCCGCACGATGATACTGCGGAACGTAAGAAGATTCTTTCGGAGTGTAGTGAAAGTGGCTTTGCCTTCTATTTTTTATCAATTTAAAAATAAATTTTTGACTGTGTAAGAAAGAGCCACCAATAAGGAGTTATAACAGTTTAAAATATATATTTTCATGTCTAATTTATTTTCAATATAAAAATTAATCATACATAATAATATATATTTTAAACTGTTTTAACTCCTTATTGATGGCTCTGACGTACATGATCAAAAATTCATTTTAAAGTTCACGTGAAATAGAAAAAAATAAGCTCGCGAAAAGAAATTTCTGAAGTGGCGAACCATGAGTAATTTCAATTACCATGTAATACATATAAGAACCAATAGAAAACTTCAAAATTCAGGTCTGTAAAGAATCATGCTAACTCTGCTTTTCATTAACAACAAGAAGTATTCTCATGAATTTCTCTCTAAAATATTAGGATTTTCAGGGAAAGAAATGATCAATTTGGGACTTTTCCAAAAATTTTGAAAAATTTCCAAATTTCAAGAATCTGTGGCTCTTGATCCTCCCAATCTAAATCCTTGAAAATTTTTTTACACATTTTGAGTAACAGGCAGGATATATTCCCAGAGTTTCAGAGATTTTTATTTTTCTGCTCTTCCAGTTGGTTTAAAATGTTCCATATATATATATATATATATATATATATATATATATATATATATATATATATATATATATATATATATATATATATATATATATATATTTATTCATTAAAAAAAGTTTGTTGTAAAAAGATCTAAAATCAAAATTATTTTGAATTATTTTTAATAATTGTATTCTTCAATTTATTTACAGTTATTTATGGTTATTTGCAGTATCTACATTTAAATAATATATAAATGATAATGAACAACCCACACAGCATGAAATATTTATGGAAGCTTCCTGGAACATTGGCAGCGAAGATTTGAAATATTTTAGACATCTTCCATGGAATATTCCTGTAATATTCGTATGTCCTTAATTCTTCCTACATTGGAATATTCCATGGAATATTGCTGGAAGATTCTAAGAATATTTCATTGGAAGATCTAGGACATCTCAGATCTTTTATTGAAATATTTCAGGAATCTTGCAGGAATATTTCATGAAATATTCCGTTGGAACATTCATTGAAAATTTCCGAAATATGGGAACGGTAGATTTGAAACATTTTATGAACCTTCCATGGAATATAAACGAAAAATCTAAAGAATCTTTCATGGAATATGCACGAAAGATTTAAAGAATTTTTCATGAAATATTCCATGAAATATTTCTGGAAGATTTTAGAAATCTATCGTAAATTATTCCGTGGAATATTTATGGAAGATTCGCAGAATATTGGCACGAAAGATTTGAAATATTTCAGGAATCTTCCGTGAAATATTCCTGTAATATTCGTATGTCCTTGATTCTTCCTACATTGAAATAATCCTTGGAATACTCTTGAGAGATTTGAAGAATATAAAAATGGAAGGTTTGGTAATCTCTCATCTTTCATGAAATGTTCCTGGAAGATTTTTGGAAAATGTGAAATGCTGTGAGGGGATGGTATATATATTATATAATAACACATTACACTTATACATCAATACATATACGCATACATAAACATTTAGTTATAAAATCGCATTTAAATATTCGCTTCGACTGTGCACATCAAAGTGCTGATACCCTTTCGCTTTTATAGTAAGTGAGGTATCTTTCAACCGCTTGGGGATAAGACTCCCATTTAACAAACATCCCCTTATCGGCGTCACTGAAAACCTTCCGTAACGTTCCGCGCAGTCTTCCAACGAAAACTTCATGGAATCATTCTAGAATCTTTCAAGTAATATTCTACTGGAAGATTACTGTAATCTTTGCGTAAAATATTTCGTGGAATATTTACGGAAGATTTATGTAATATTTCGCTGTACGATTTAAAAGTTTTTAGGAATCTTCCACTAAAATGTTTTTGGAATCTTTCTGAAATCTTTAATGAAATATTCCACTGGAAGATTACTTAAATCTTTTTGTGGAATATTTCGTTGACTATTTATGGAAGATTTATGTTATATTCCACTGTACGATTTGAAAGTTTTTTGGAATCTTCCAGTGAAATGTTTATGGAATCTTCCTGAAATCTTTCATGAAATATTTCATCGGAAGATTACTTAAAAATTTTGAAAAATTTTCAAATTTCAAGGATCTATAGCTCTTGATTCTTCTAAACTAAATCCTTGAAAATTTATTTACATCTGTTGGATAACAAAAAGAATATATTCTTAGAGTTTCAGAGATTTTTATTTTTCTGCTCTTTCAGTTGGTGTGAAATGTCCCACACACACACACACACACATATATATATATATATATATATATATATATATATGGGACATTTCACGCCAACTGATAGAGCAAAAAAATAAAAATTGTTGAAACTCTAAGAATTTATTCTTTTTGTTACCCAAAATATGTAAAAAAATTTTCAAGGATCTAGATTGAAAGGATCAAGAGTTACAGGACCTTGAAATTTAAAAATTTTTCAAAATTTTTGGAAAAGTCTAAGCTTTATCATTTTTTTTCTGAAAATCCTGATGTTTTAGAGAAAAATGCATAATAACACTTCTTGTTGTAAATGAAGAAGAGAGTTAGCAGGATTTTTTATAGACCTGAATCTCGCAGTTTTCTGATTGGCTCTTATATGTAAAACATGGTTATTGAAATTATTTAATGTTTGATACTGCCAAAATTGGCTTTCGAAAGCTTATTTTTTTCTATTTTTTATTAACTTTAAAATAAATTTTGGTTCATGTAAGCAAAAGTCACCAATAACGAGTCATCACAGTTTTAAATATACATTTTCATGTAAAATTTATTTTTCTTATTGAAAATAGCCTGTCACGTACTAAACATGATCATCTGGTTTTAATACTCAAAAACTATTAAAATAAGTTTAAAAATCATTAGGTTAGATGTTATTTATCAATTATAAGCCCAATTAATAATTAAACAACACTCGTCATTATTATAATTACAATTAATTTCAAAGGAAAATAAGAGTTATCCCAAAATTAAATAATTATTCTTCAATAAGAATTTACTTATTTCAAAGAATTGATTTATCAATGAAAAAGAATAATTAATTAATCACTATTTTCCTTGCCTTAACTTTCTATAAAAAGTATCAGTAAAATGGAAAATGATGATATCATTTCGGAACATACGCTTAAAAGAAATGATAGAGGCTTTTATTACAATGCATTACATTAAATAAGCTGTTATAATTAGAATACTGATTTTTATATTAGCATTAATAATTTCATTAATACAGGTATATCTTGAGTAATGTTCATAGGTGCTACACGAACAAAATGAAAAGTTTTCAAGGTTATTCAAGTACCAGGTCCTCTAATACTTTGTGCAGCTAAAGCACCAACTGCAGTGACTAGTTTAATTTTTGCTTTCATATATTTTTTCTTGCTTGTATAAATAAATTCAAGAAGTTGTGACACAGTTAAACGTATAATATACCTGTAAACTGGTACATCTGGTTTAATATGTTGTCTAATCCTATCAATTATAATTGCAACTGTTTTCAAAAATTAAGCTGATTCTTGCTTAAATTCTTAACTTACACAAGAATATTTCTCTGACATTAAAAGTTCAGGGGTTACTTTAATAATACTAGAGCTGTCTAATGGATTTTCAATTTTGTACGTTGATGTTGATTTAATATATCATCAAGAACTCTTTTATAATCAATAAGACAGTCTTTGCCTTCCATATACGTTGGATCCATAGAATCTACACGATAAAGAATTTAAACAATTTCAACAAAAGAATTTTCAACTGTCATATCATAATGTAAACTAAGATCTTCTAAACTCTTACCATTCTTCTTTGCGTGTATTCAGTTTCAGCAATTTTAACAGCTGTATCTACAGCTGTTCATGGATCAAAATCTATTTTTCTTTTTCGATCCAATGAATATAATTTGAACTATATTTCTATTATTTGTTCTTCATAATATTCTGAAAAAAAAAAACAATTTTTAAAACTAAGAGAATTTTTTGGTAATGAACTTCTTATTTACTTTTCATATGTAACGGTCTTAAGGGCATACTAAAACTCCTCCTTTTAACAATATTTCCAATCCAAGTCTATCAATGAACGGTGCGTTTAATCTAGTTTTTCGCTACAGTAAAAAAATTTATGAGATTAAACTTAAGTGCGGATAACTCAAAAGATCCATTAAAATACTATGCATAAAAAGTTATAAACTAACATTCAATATATAGTATTTTGAGTCAAAGAATACATCTATCTGTTAAATAAAAATTAAAATATATATTTAAATAAATAAATAAAGATGGGTAGTCAGAAAGCATTTGTTTATAATCATCCCCAAAAAATTCATTTAGTGTGTGTTCCAAAATTCAATCATCATTTTCTATTGAACAGATACTTTTTCTAGAAAATTAAGGTAAGAAAAATAGTAATTATTTAATAATTCTTTTTTATTGATGAATCAATTCTTTGAAATAAGTAAATTTTTATTGAAAAATAATTATTTGATTTTGGAATAATTCAGAGTCTAATTTTCCTTTGAATTAATTGTAATTATGATAATAACGAGTGTTGTTTAATTAATAATTAGGCTTATAATTGATAAATGACATTTAACTAAATGATTTTTAAACTTATTGTAATAGTTTTTGAGTATTAAAACCAGATGATCATGTTTAGTATCTGACAGGCTATTTTCAATAAGAAAAATAAATTTTACATGAAAATGTATATTTAAAACTGTGATAACTCGTTATTGGTGACTTTTGCTTACACGAACCAAAATTTATTTTAAAGTTAATAAAAAATAGAAAAAAATAAGTCTTCGAAAGCCAATTTCGGCAGTGGCAAACATTGAATAATTTCAATAACCATGTTTTACATATAAGAGCCAATCAGAAAACTGCGAGATTCAGGTCTGTAAAAAATCCTGCTAACTCTCTTCTTCATTTACAACAAGAAGTGTTATTATGCATTTTTCTCTAAGACATCAGGATTACCAGAAAAAAAATGATAAAGTTGGGACTTTTCCAAAAATTTTGAAAAATTTTCAAATTTCAAGGTCCTGTAACTCTTGATCCTTTCAATCTAGATCCTTGAAAATTTTTTTACATATTTTGGGTAACAAAAAGAATAAATTCTTAGAGTTTCAACGATTCTCATTTTTTTGCTTTATCAGTTGGCGTGAAATGTCCCATATATATATATATATATATATATTTATTCATTAAAAAAAAATTGTTGTAAAAAGAACTAAAATGAAAATTATTTTGAGTTATTTCTAATAATTGTATTCTTCGATTCATTTATAGTTATTTACGGATATTTGCAGTATCTACATTTAAAAAATGTATAAATGATAATAAACAATCATTATTTATCTTCAGCCTAACGCTTTTTCATTATTATTTACAGTTATCAATATTTTCTTAAAATCATTTGTTTATTCACAGTATTATTCTACTTAAAAAAAATAATTTCCATACAAGGTGATGAAATATTTAACCATAAGATAATATATATATATATATATATATATATATATATATATATATGTTGCATATCACAAGAAAATTTACACATCAAAACTAATTCTCTAATGTGAAGAATAAAAAATTAAATTAATAGAATTTTGAAATTTTGATATGGGAATACTTTTTATAAATAACTTTTTAATAACTTTGAAATATGATAAATTTTTTAAATAACTTGTGGTATTAAATGCTAATTAAATTTCGTTTTTAAATGAAGATAATTATTCAAGTTAGAAATGTATTTAATGAAATAATATAACTATTTATAAGTTATCACTTAAGGAGGTACCTTTGTCCACCACTCGAGTCAAATTTTCAATATGCTTATTTGATTAAAAGTTACTAGATATCTCCCCTTCCAAGAATATATGTTTTGTATGGTGATTTTCACGTACTCGATAGAATTAGCATCAATATAAAAAAAAAGAAATAATTTTTATTTAAAACTAAAAAATTAAAATTAATTAAAGAGCTAAGATCATCATCTTCACTGTCCAAATCATTTACATGCTCTTTTTACGAAATTTGAAAATTTGAGGTTACGGTATTTTTTTGCCACTATCCGCTATGTACGATAAAAGTAACTAGATTCGTACATAAATGAATAATTTATTCATTTATATTTCCGTGTAAAAGTAATGAAAGTTTCTGAAAATTATTTTTTTGCCCTAGCCCGCAAAATGACCATTTTGCGTCCTACGGAAAAACTTTAAATGTCTCGGCCTCGGGACAAAAAAATAGTATATTAGACCATGGATGCATATTGATCATGCTAGCTCGTGCAACTTTCGAGGCCTCGCTACGCTCGGCCCCAAAAGTTCGCACTCGCCGAGAATGATCAATATGCATCCTTGGTCAATAATGTACTATTATACGTTGCCAGTAATATTATGTTTATCCTCAAAAAATTTCACTTTATTCTGTTTTTTTTTATTTTAAGATCAACTACAATATTAACGTTTCCCCATAAGAACCTATGTTATATAATTATTCTGATTTCTCATTAACGAGATAACGAATCTTCATGAAATTTTATATGTACATTTAAGACATAAAAACAAACAATTTTGCATAGTTTCGACCAAATCTGTTTTGTCATACCAAAGCAAAGGTACCTCCTTAATAATAATTTTTTAAACTTTTTATTCATAGTTTAAAATAATATTAAATATATAATTATCATTTTAAGGCGACTACGGAAGTTCGGTTCAATTTCATTTTGTAGTTTACAAATTACTCTTTCAGTTTCTAAAATTTTTTGAATTTTTTAATTTTCTACCATTTATTATAAACCGCAGAATGGTGGAAAATTAAAAAATCTGAAAAATTTTACATATTGAAAGAGCAATTTGTAAACTCAAAAATAAAACCTAACCTAAAATCCGAAGTCGCCTTAAGAGTTTTTATAAAATATTATGTAAATTTTATAAGTATATATTATTTAAGGAGATGTAAAATAGACAGTACACTTGCGCCGATAAATATTGACTATATTTCCATTGTATTTCAAAATTTTGAATGAAGAGATGCATTAACATATAATATGTATCACGAAGATTATTCAGTTAAATTTTTAAATAAATCTATTCATTAGTTATTGAGGAGTTTAGATTCCAATATTATTTACTAATATTTTTCTATTTAGAATCAGAAATCTAAATATCTTGGAAACTAATGATTAGAATAATTTGAAAATTTAAATCAATAATCATCATGGTATCTACTACACTTTGAAAAATTTTCTGGTAACTATACCAGTTTTCTGTAAATAATTACATGTTTTAGCGATGTGAAGTTACATTTCTATGTAACTTTACATCGCTGAGCGTAGGTCCTACTATGATCGCTGTATTTTCCCCGTGCTTAGCAGTGTAATGTTACAGTCAATATCAATATGGCTGTCTGGTAAAAATACATGACATACGTGAACTTTCGCGACAGTAGAAACACATTTCAAACACAATAAGAAATATTTTATCCTTATTAATTGATGTTTAACATAAAGTTATTAAATAATCTTTTCAAATTTCATAGTGTCATGAGTAATAAACGTTCAACGTATATTTTTTATTAAATTATATCGAATGTATGTTAGAAACGATGGATTATGTAATTTTACCAGTTTTTATGTGTATTTAACACGCTCAGCAAGAGTCCCGATACTTACCATGCTCAGCGATGTAAAGTTCCGAAAAATTTTTTACTGTGTACGAGTTAATACCAACGAATATAGACGCTTATAGAAGAGTAAAAATAAAAATTTAATTTAGTACAAAACTACAATATCAAAATTCATAAGTTGCGGCAATTCTATTTCATTTTAAAATTGGCTAATTTATACATAATAATATAATATATAAAAATTTAACCGAGCGACGTTAGAAGCGAGGTATTTTTTGCTAGTAATTAATTGTTTTCTTATGACTATGTGCGCGCTATATTAATAGCAAAACATTCGAAGCCTTCTGTATATCTATCAGAATTGATCAAACTATCTTTGTCAATCATCAAAAATCCGTATTCATTGTTAGTCCAACATTTAAAGCACAATTTTTTTAATTGGGCGTAAGTCATGTCAGAAATGACGTAATCGTCGTTTAAGTGTCTCAAATTGACGTCATCTTGTTGCAAAATCACCAAAAAACTGATATTGTCTCGGACTAGATGTTTTGGAATGCGATCATACGATTGACAGAGATAGAAACAACCAACATCCTTGTGTCTGCCCACACAGAAGTATGCTCTGATATTATCTTGTTTTTCACAGGCTACATCATCGAAAATCATGATTGAATTTGGAAGTGCATTATCGGGGGCTACAACAGATTCGTGTTCACTAAAGGGAAAGTATTGTACAGCTTCCAAAGGTTCTAGGAGGTCCTTCAAAAACTTGTAATTTAGTTTATTTTGAAGACTTGATGTATACATAAACGTTTTTGAACCTGAGACCGTCGGGATGCGTTATTAGTGCTAACAGACTATTGGTTTTACCACAATTCGATGGATCGCAAAATACAGCTTGAATGCTGTTTGAGAGTAAGTCTCCATGCCTTTTTGATTTTTTCTCATGCTCCACGATAATATCGAAATTTTTGATTGGCAGCTTAACAGATTGTTCTTTAAAATTCACCATGATAGCAAGTCTGACGTACGAATGTGTAATCAACTATAAATACCAGGCTTATACACCCAACATCTCAGTCTTCATTAAATTTTCGAAGTGTTATGATCGTATATAGATAACGTCAACGACGTGGTCACGGTTTTGTCAACAAGCTTCTTAATAGTCTTCCAATCGAACTTCATATACCCGGCTACTGTGGACCCGGTATAAAATTAGCTAAGCGTTTGGCTAGAGGTGACGCAGGAATCAATCATCTCGACAGAGCTTGTAAGGAGCACGACATTGCTCATTCACAGATACGTGAAAACGTAGAAGTCAGAAACGCTGCTGATAGAATTTTATCAGAAAAAGCTAATCAAAGAATTTCATCGAAGGACGCTAGTTTTGGAGAAAAAGCAGCTGCATTTGCTATTAAAAACCTCATGAAAGTAAAGTCTACATTCGGAATAGGAATGAAAAAGAAGAAGCCTTCTACCACTTTCAATGCAATAGTAAAGGCTGCAACTAAATCAGCTGTTCCTACGAATTTTTTCTTCTACGTATTTAGTACCTTGATTTGCATATAGGAGTCGCGGACGCTCCACCTATAAATATACTTTTCCGTCTCATTTGTTTCATTGCATGTACTGTCATGAAATCAATTTACTCCCGTATAATTTATTTGATATGTCTCTTATGGGAGAAGTATACCATCGGTGAAGAAGTTTCACTTCAAAATAAAAAAGTCAATGGTAAACAATATGTGAAAATTCCACGTACTTTTCTAGTTCCGAAGAAAGTAGAAGGTTCCTTACCATTTCTCATACCGATCTTTGCTGGTTTAAGTGCTGTAGGTGGTATAGCTGGTGGTGCTGCTGGAATCGCTAAAGCAGTAAACGATTCCAAAGCTGCTAAACAACAATTAGAAGAAAATAAGAGAAATAATAAAAAGATAGAAGCAATAGCTTTTGGTGAAGGCCTTTACTTGAAACCATAAAAAACAGGTCTTGGTCTTCGTATGAAACCAAAGAATTCTTTAAAAAAAAAGCTGATCTCATCAAGTATGCGAAAAAAATCCTATATTTTTAAGGAGTATTCATGAGGAATGCTATACCAATTGGTGGACCACGCTATAGAGAATGAGCTATTGTTAGTCTCGATGATGCAGATGGACCTGGAACGCTCTGGGTAGCATATTGCAAACGAGGAAACGATGTTGTGTATTTCGATAGCTTCAGTAATCTTTAACCTCATTTGGATTCAATGCCATATTTGGAAGTAGAGAATATGAAGTACAATCCTGAGAGATATCAAGACTTTGATACTTTTAACTGCGGTCATCTTTGTCTAAGATTTTTGAGTAACACTTTTGATATATAAAGAAAGAAATTATGAGTATTCGTTCATTATAAGCTCAACAACTATGTCCGATTCATTAACTTGGAGTCTTTCAGATTCGTCTGTACTGGAAGAACAGTATTTTTCACCAGTTGAACTTTCACCTGACAAGAATTATGTTCTTGGGTTAGTTTCTTTCATGACATTTAACTCCATACTTAATATCGACAAGGGTAATAATATATTCCACGTTGGACGAGAAGAAATTGTTTTACCAACTAGTAGTTATGAAATCGAAGATATAGATTACCATCTCAGTGAAACATTGGCATCAAAAGATATCTCAATCAGTATTAAACTAAATAATAATACACTTCGTAGTGGAATAAAGTGCAATCGTCTTATTGATTTTCGATCAAAACGTTCGATAGGACCTTTATTAGGCTTCGCAAAACGTGTTCTTTCTGCTGACGTCACGAATCATTCAGACTTACCTGTAGCAATCTTGAAAGTCAACGCTCTTCGAGTCGAGTGCAATATCGTCTCTGGTGCCTATATAAAAGATCGACGAGTGTACACGATACATGGATTCTTTCTTGCAGCCCCACCAGGATGTAAGATCATTGAAGTGCCATCACAAGTCATTTACCTTCCAGTCATCGTCGAGAGCATAGATCATTTACAAGTGCGTATAATTGATCAAGACGGGAATTTAATTAATTTTCGTGGAGAAACTATTACTGTTAGATTATATATTAAATCAGTATAGAAAAATGGGAGTGGTTTATAACCATAAAAATAACAAAGGGTGTATAAGTAAATCAAGATGGCAGTCGAACATCAGTCGTCATCGACAAGTCAAAGCATCAACACGGCAGACACTCAGTTTTTGAAAAGCCAAGGCTTAAAAATAAGAGCTTGTGGTGAAAAATTACATGCTTAATTTTCTGCTGTTTTGAAAGAAATAGAGGAAATTCTAGACATAAGGTCAGGAGCAATATTGGGTAAGTCAATAGCTCACTGTGAGGTGCACGCGTACCAGCCCTACACTTCGACAAATATTAATAATTGTGATGAAATTCGCATATCAATTCAACATCAATATTTAAATATTTTGCCTTCGCGGAGTTCTCTGCATATAGTGGGCAAATTAACTCAACAAGATAGCACTGCTTTAGCAAGAACTAACTTAGTTAAAGATGGCGTCTGTTATCTATTCGAGAAAGTTCTCTCTGAAATTAATGTTGTAAAAATCGATCACTGTAAGAATGTGGGATTGACCACTATTATGTAGGTTGGGTATCACTTAAGATGACGCTGGATCTCACAATCCTTTTTTACTCAAAAAATCTAGGTTTTTGGAAAAACTGGTGATTATTGATAAAAATTAAGAGTTGTCCGCAACTTGTACAGTAAAAAGAAATATTTTTACTGATGAGGATAAATTAATTTTGATGCTTTGTTTTCAAGAAAAGTTTGACATATTGAAAAAATCATAACTCAGGCTAGACAATATGATTTTTTAAGTCTATTATTCACATCATGTTTGGATTTATAAAAATACATATGCTGTTAACAACGTTAAATCAATACAAAAGTTGTATTTCAGTGATTTTAGTGATTGGGTTATGGACTGGGAATACACTTGTGCAAATACCGACAGTGAATCAGAACTGTAAAAAAATTATTAATCAGCATGAAGTACTTGGTGGATATGCAATGTTTCAAACAGTCTGGTGATGACTATATTCTCAAAGAGTTGGCTATAATGCTGCTCAATGTTGATACCGAGCCTCTGGTACTCCTTTTCAAGAAGCCGTATTCTTGGCGTAGACTTTCGAGCGTGTACAAAAAACAAAATACGTGGTTAAAATATTGCTATCATAGATTATCATGGAGCTCTGGTACTATTCTCTATACTGACGTAAGCAACATTTAAAGACAAGCCCTACATGATGCAACCAAAATTTCTGTTGTGGGTAGCATAAGAAAAAGCATACACATCATGATTCACATTCATTTCATCATGGGACAGACTCTAAGTCATACCACTCAAAATTCTTCAGAGTACACTCCTCTTTTTCCTCCTGATAAAAAGGTGAAGAATGAGAAAACAACATGGAACGAGTACTATGAAAAATGTGAACCATCTTAAGATATAGAATATAAAAAGCTATAAAGTTTCAAACTAAGTAGATGAGAATGGGAACTGGACCTGAAAAAACACCATGTCGATTCTAGCTCGCTGAAGGTATCCAGCGGCCGGGTCCTCGCCGCTCGATCAGCTGTTATCACTTCTGGATCAATCAGCTGTTTCATCGTCCGTGCGTAAGACATCGCTTGGGTTAGAAAAGATTCCCCCACTCTAGGTTGTTTCTGGCTCAAATCAATTTTAAACCATTCCAGTTCTAATTCAGGTGATTTAGAATCGGCATGAGTTATAATTAGCCTCAGTTAGGATCGGCCTAGCTTATCTACTTACTAATAAATATATTAATTTATTTCAATAAACAATTGAACAAAATGAGAATTTCATAGTAAGCTAGCCTCTACATGTTACCGTGTAGAGAGTCGGATCGAGAATGAATATAGAATCTATCTTAGAGGTTACATGATCGAAAATCTAAGAGAGAATAAGAAAACTTGGATGGATTCACGCTCTTTTATATCAGTTCATGAACCTTCTATAAAGTGCAATTTCTCACTAAAGAATTATACATTAGGAAATAAAATGTTCGATAGAACTCGTTTTATATATTTTCTAAAGAAATATTCAATTAGAATGAATGTTTTGTAAAAAAAATTTCTATCTCTTTTACGTTTCAGAGGACTACATTTAATAATTCATTTTATCATTTATTAACTAAAATCCCAGATACCAAGAAACATTATACAATTCTGGAGTAGAGTTACAGGGTCAATCAGTCAAACAAAAAAAAATTTCACTCTAACATCGTTTAACTTTTTTTTTTATTATAGCCTATTCAACTCTTTATTTGAGAATTATACGGCTTACCATTACCATAAAACCCACCGGCCAGTAAACAAACCCCAGCTTTGGAAGAATCCGGTTCGTACAATAAGCACGCCACTAAAATTTTCAGATTTACGGAGATTCAAACTCCCAACCTCGAGTACGAACGTAAATAAGCCCGCTACACGCACAAACGTCGACTCTAATCGACCAAGCCACGATCACCTTTAAAAACCCGTCGGTCATTAAGCAAGTCTCGGTCCCAGAAAAATCTTGTCCGTACGTTAAGCACACCGCTGAAAATATCTAGACTTGGCGGAGACTTAAACTCACAACCTCGAGCACGAACGTGTATCAGCCTACTATGCGCTAGAGTTGTAAATGAGGAAATGGTTTTTTATTTGAAATAGTCAAGTGATTAAAAATGCTCGCACCATTTACCATTTACAGAGCAAGTAAATGATAAATGGTCGGACCATTTACCAGTTGCTGGGTAAGTAAATGGTAAATGGTCAAACTATTTACCAGTTACTGGGTGAATAAATGCTAAATGGTCAAACCCTTTACTATTTACAGAGCAAGAAAATGGTAAATAGTCTCACCAGTTCCCAGTTCCAGAGCAAGTCACTGGAAAGGGTCGGACCATTTACCAGTTACTGGGTGGATAAAGGGTAAATAGTCGGACCATTTACCTGTTACTGGGTGAGTAAATGGTGAATGGTTTGACCATTTACCAGTTACTCACCCAGTAACTAGTAAATGGCCTGACCATTTCCAGTTACTCACCTAGTAACTACTAACTGGTCCGACCATTTACCATTCACTCACCCAGTAACTGGTAAATGGTCCGATCATTTCCAGTTACTTGCTCTGTAACTGGAAACTGGTTAGACCATTTACCATTTACTTGCTCTGTAAATGGTAAATGGTCCGACCATTTACAATTTACTCACCCAGTCACTGGTAAATGGTCCAACCATTTACCTACCCACCCAGTAACTGCTAACTGATCAGTTCGACCATTTACCAGTTTTCCAACCGGTAACTACCAACTTATTGATTCGGCTAGTTAACCACCCAGTAACTGCGAACTGGTCCAACCATTTCCAGTTCCTCACCCAGTAACTGGTAAATATTCCGACTATTTACCATTTACTCACCGAGTAACTGGTAAATGGTCCGACCATTTGCCATTCACTTACCCAGTAACTAGTAAATGGTCTAACCATTTACCAGTTACTTGCTCTGTAACTGGGAAGTGGTTAGACCATTTACCATTCACTTGCTCTGTCACTGGGAACTGGTTAGACCATTTAACATTTACTTGCTCTGTAAATGGTAAATGGTGCAAGTATTTTCAATTACATGACCATTTAAAATGAATAACCATTTCCACATTTACAACTCTGCTCGTTATATAACATTAATTTATGGGAATATCAGAAGATATATATTGTGACGTGGACGTCCCAATAAAATTTTTTGTTTAATTAAAAATTTATCTAACGTTGTTTATTTTATATGCACGTTCTTTCACGACACGTCACAAAGATTATTAATCGTAACATCACCAGGGCACTGAAACACACCACCGGCTTACTCACTGACCATGGCGTTCATTATTAAATAAGAATAGATAATTAATCGAACGGAACTCTTTCTTTTTGTTTACCGGTACACAAAAAGCACGACTAGCAGAAGCGCGCGGCGGCCATTACTTACACAGTCATAGACCATGTGTGTGAGCGCTAGTGCTGCTTACGTAGACCGTAGATAGGGAATCTCTACTACCACTACATAGCAACGACCGCGCATAAGCTAGGAGTAGCGCACGACGAAAAAGATGTAGAAAGAGAGGGAAACTCAAGAGAGAAGAAAGAAAGAGATAGAAAGTTTAACACTCGATGGTAGCAAATTAAAAATGATGGCGCGCCTCTTTCTCGCGCAGTGAGAAAAGAGGGAGAAGCCAAATTTAAAAGAGAGATGGATAGAGCATAGAGAAGGGAGAGTACCACTCTTTCTCTTTGCTTAAGTATATCTGCATTGGGTAATCCTATATGTGTGTATATATCTATATAGAGATATCCATGCTTGCGATTATTCTCTCTCTCTCTAATGAATAAAGAAGATAAAAAGAGGACGTGAATAAAAAGAAGAATAAAAAAGAAGAATAAAAAGAAGAAATTAGATCAAATTTCTCACAGAAAAAGTGGCGCGCAGGTCGCAGACTTGCGTTTGAGGACCGGAAGGCGAAATCCACGAATAAAAAGCAATTACTTGGACAACTGATTAGTTATTGGAGGAATTAAAAATTAAAAAGAGATAGACGATAAGGAAGAGGGAGAAATAGACCGAAGAAGAAGGAAATGAGCAACCAAAGAGACATTCGATGACTGTCCTCGTGCCGTATCGGAACTAAAACTCGCTCGACTGATTCTTTTGAAACAAGTAACTTAGAGATTTTCGTGCGATTTTTGGGTAGCTGTGTAGAGATTGCAGAGTTTTGGATAGACCACGGAGCAGTTGAACAGAGGGATTTCCAGAAGGAGATTTTCGCTGCCCGGACCCTCCAACCAATCCATTTTCCGCAGCCGGCGTCGACCAGGAGTTGCTTTGTGCAGAGAGAAAGAGAGAGAGATAGATATACGAACCTGAGGCCCATCACCGCCATCGTCGACCAGATTGTCGCTATCGCCGACCAAATTCCTGTTGTCAACGAGATTTTTCATACAACGGTGAGTGGACTGTAGTCTGAATCGATAAAGATATTTTTTTTGTAAATTAACGGCTCTCGCCGATTAAAGTGTAAATTCAGTGCAGGCGTATGAAATACAATTAAAGTGATTGTGACAGCGTTAACTGGTAAAATTAGAAATTTTAATTGTTGCGAGGCGTAGTTATAAATTAGTAAGAATTAATAGTAAAAGTTTAAAATTTGTAGTCCAAGAAAGTGAGATAAATTGACCACGTGTGCAACGATTTCGTTGACCGGTTAAGTTTTCTTTTGATTCAATTATATTGAAGAAATTTTCATAATAAGTTTTCTTTTGATTGACCGGGAAATAAAATTTGAGATCGGTGAACATAGTGGTGCGTATTACGTAATACATTTCATGACGCGGGCCTTAGTGGCCATCTTGTAAATTAGATTATCTTACCTAGTCTGCGCTGACTAAAAATTTTAAAATAAATTGAGAATAAATTTGTAGACCGTCAGAAATCATAATTAAATATTTTTTTCTTCAAGATTATAATAAAATTTCGAGAGTGCGGAAGTGCAAATTCGACCACGTGTCTAACGGTTTCGTTGACCGTAGGATTAAATTAAATTAAATTAACTATAGTAATTCGAATGAAAAGTTTAAATACTTGATTAATTTTTATTGACCGGTAATTAAACCAACAAACTGATAGACACGTAGGATTAGTGTGAGAGAGAGAGAGAGAGAGAGATAAGTGCGCGGGCTCTTGGTAGCCATATTGTCGAAAAGGAGAAGAGCGAGGTCGCTTACGTCGACCATACCGTGAAATAAATTTTTTTTTTGTTACTACTATTAGAATTAAAAACTATTATATCAGTTGAAGTGTTACAAAAATAAAATTTTCCTTTATTGTATGGGTTATGAGTGTGCGCGAGTAATAAATTTCATAGACTAAAGTTTATAGGCCGAGCGTTAAATATAAAAATTACCAATATATAATTTTTTTGTTTGTTATAAATTAGACTCAAGTTTAAATTAAAGTGTTGAAATTTAAACCAGTAACATTTAATTTTTTCTGTGTATGCGTATACCTCTCCCAATTTCAGCTTAATAAAATTAACACCAGAGGTCGCCCACTTCTCGAACCAAGACAGCCGAGGTTCATGCTTGCCGACGAGTAAGCCGGAGGTCTGTCTGGCGTTCTCAGATAAATTAAAGATTCTTTCTTTTCGACAGACCGAATTTTGTATGCGGGGACGGGCAAAGTTATATTAACTTATTTTAATAATTTGTTTATTGAAATTTTAATTATAACGAAATTCTCACATCGCAATATATATATATATGTATATATATATATATATATATATATATATATATATATATATATATGACGTGTTGTAGAGGCCATGTGTGGATGGGTGTGTACATGTTTGTATGTGTTTGTACGTGTGTGTATGTGTTTGTACGTTAATGTACGCGTTTGTACGTGTATGTACGTGTTCGTACGTCTTTGTACGTCTTTGTACGTGTGTGTACGTTTACGTACGTGTTTTTACGTTAATGTATGTGTTTGTACGTGTTTGTACGTTAATGTACGTGTTTGCCCGTTAATATACGTGTTCGTAAGTGTTTGTACGTGTTTGTATGTCTTTGTACGCCTTTGTACGTCTTTCTACGTGTTTGTACGTTAATGTACGTGTTTTCACGTTAATGTACGTGTTCGTTCATGTTTGTACGTGTATGTACGTTAATGTACGTGTTCGTTTATGTTTGTACGTGTATGTACGTTAATGTACGTGTTCGTTCATGTTTGTACGTTAATGTACGTGTTCGTTCATGTTTGTACGTGTATGTACGCGTTTTTACGTGTTTGCGCGTTAATGTAGGTGTTTGTGCGTGTATGCGTGTGTGTGCCCGTGTTTGTACGTGTTTGTACCTGTATGCACGTGTTTGTACGTGTTTATACGTGTTTGTACGTGTGTGTACGTGTTGTGTATGTATGCGTTTTTACGTGTTTGCACGTTAATGTAGGTGTTTGTGCGTGTATGCATGTATGTGCCCGTGTTTGTACGTGTTTGTACCTGTATGTACGTGTTTGTACGTGTTTATACGTGTTTGTACGTGTGTGTACGTGTTTTTATGTGTGTTCATGTGTGTGTTCGTGTCTGCCTGTATATGTGCGTGTTTGTACGTGTTCACGCACGCCGTAAATGGCAACTTGTTGAATTAGCCATCAATTTCGTACAGCGTTGTGAATAAGGAAATAGTTTGCCATTCAAAATGATCAAGTTATTGAGAATACTTGCACCAGTGACCACTTGCAGAGCAAGTAACTGGTAAATGGTCTGATTAGTTACCAGTTATAGTGTAAGTAATTGGCAAATAGTCCGACCATTTATTCTGATCCTGACGAGAAGAAGCTATTACCCTGTAATAGCTTGTTTTCGTCTGCAACAACCTTAGATTTTTGTTAAACAAGCATTAGTGATGGTTATCGTTAATAACTGGCAAGGAAATTGCGTTTCGTAAAATATAAGATTGCAAAAGTTTCCAGTTAGATACCCAGTAAGTGGTAACAGGTCCGGTCATTTACCAGTTACTAGGCAGGTAACTTGACAATGGCCAGACCAATTTTCAGTAGCTGTGTATGTAACTGCAAACATTTGCAATCCAGACTACCGTTAACGGATTGGTGCCTACCAGTGTTAAAAATTACAATATACTAACCGTAGCGGATAAAATAAAAGCAAATGGGAATATCTGTGAATAATTGGAAAGCACTAAGAATAACTGGAAGCAACTGTTATAAACTTTTCAGTTCGACACAAAAATACCAGTTATATTCAGCTGGTCTTTGTTATTTTTAGTTATTTCCAGTTATTCTCAGTTTACTGAGCATTACTATTGCGCAACTTCAAAAAGCTATTTTAACACAGTCATTTGTATGCTAACGTAATTTCGTAAGCAAGACAATGAAAAGTCTGTAAACGCATCTATACGATGCAATACATACTGTTTCAAATGCTCATGATATGTATATATATATATATATATATATATATATATATATATATATATATATATATATATATATATATATATATATACATAAATTTTCCGAATACGGCGTGCGCAAACCCGAGAAGCATCAGGAACAAAGTCGATGTATTAGGAAAATACAAAAAAAGATGCTCTTGTCTCTTTTGTGCCAGACGATTGGGAGGACTTTGATAATAATGGATTTTACTTCCTTCAAAATCACTGCTGTCGACTTCACTGTAATCCTTCGAGTTACAAAGGCGATTATTCGAGAGCCAACGTTTTATTTCTTGCAGGTAAGATAAAAATATTTAATGCTTTACTATGAATTTTTTAAATTGGAATTATTTTCATTATTTAAATAAGATTAAAAGTATTATTTCTAAATAAATTAAAAGTATTATTTTCATTGTTAAAATATATTAAAATAAATTGCTCTGTTTTTAATAAAATTTATTATAATTGAAAATAGAGTAAAAATAAAATAAGAAAAAATTTATTTTCAATCAACTTATTATTTCTTAATGAAGAAAATAATATTTGTAATTTAATCTATTCCGAATATATATTCCAACCATATTAATTTTTATTATCATAGACGATCTTAGGCTCCTATTCATAGACCTAACTCAAGTACCGGTTGTTACTTGAACCTAATTCTGTCCTTGTATTTCCATGATAAAAATAAAAGACAGATGATATAACCGTTACTTGATCTAATAGCTACACTGGAAAAAAAATTTATGAGTAACGAAAAGAATTTTATGACACACTGTGTCCTAAATCCGCATTTAGACACACAGCTGCCTGTGAACTAAGTAGCCTATTATTGCACACTATGTTCGGCAAATTTCATGTTATACAATAATGAGCTACTATTAATTTTCATGAGAAATCTGTGGCTATTGACAAGTGCGAGCCTTCCGAGCGGACCTTTTTATCAGATCTCTTCCTCAGGCCGAAATCTGCTCCAACATCACCCAGTAATAGAAAATTGTTTTCGGTGTTTATGTCACATTCCGTTGGTTTAAACACCGAAAACATTTATCTCTTACCTAAACACACATTGTTGATGAAGAAAAAACACCTAATCGATCGACGAAGTTACATAGGCAGGGGTCAGCCATCCAAGTAATAACCGCGCCTAATGCTACTTAACTTCGCCAATCGGCTGAGGTGCAGTTCCGTAACCCCACCAATATGCCGGTACACTTTTTAAATTAAATAACAATAATAAGAACGTGAGATACGAGTAAAACTAAAGTTAATGCCAGTGTAACATATGAAGAAAGAAGTAGAATAATTGCATTATCATTATTATACAATTTAAGTAAATAATTAAAATTACAGTTTTATTTTTTCCTGTTTTGATTTATCATTCATGAAATGTTCAAATTATTTTATTTATAGTTTTTGCTTTCCTTTCTCGATTTATAATTCACGGAATGCCTAGTATTTGTTCTTTTACAATTTTCGTTTTTATTTTACGAATTATCATTCATGGAGTGCATAGTTTTTGTTAATTTTTGATTTTTAAAAGTACTCATGTAATGCGGCGGGTTTATGACACTTGTGCTATAAAATAGTATACGATACTTGAGACTTAAGTGGCCCACTGCACGACGTGATTATCGCCCTCGCTACGCTCGGGCGATAACTTCACGTCGTGCAATAATGGGCCACTTAAGTCACATGTATCGTAATATACTATTATTGTATCGAATATATTCTTTCGGGTGATCAGTGAAAAATTTTTTTTTATCAATATCATTTATTCCGTCAGTGAAAATAAAATTTTTAAATTTCAATAAAATATATCTCAACATACATAAGATATTTCTTGAACTTAACAATGTCTCACACTGGAAATTATTAATCTTATTTTAAATTCATATCTCGTAATGTCAAAATAAAAATTATATTACATAATTAAAATAAAATTTTTTTTCTTCAATAAAATATGTTAATGCATATAAAAAATATTGCGTATTAATTCATTTCTGCGTACCACATAAAAGTAACTATTCATTGAATAAATATTATTTATCTTTAAAAATATATCTGAATTTTTCAAGCCTAAAAAATAATTTTTTGTAGAAGAATGTATTATTCTAAAAACATGAAACATCACTCTTAAGCATAGAAATAATTTGTTACAAGTAAATTTAAAATATTAGTGCAAATGAATGTTTCAACAAATTTAAGTTTTTTTTCTGCAATATAAATTTCAATTTTTTTAATTACTGAAACTCTTTTCATTCAAAGAATTATTTTTTTATTCAAAGAAAGATTTCTTTAAAACAGTGAAATGTTGATTCTAATTAAAATTTATTTTTTGTAATTATGTTTATAAATAATTGTTGTGAAATTTTTTTTTACTGAAATGTACGTTTTTAATCAAAATAATAATTACTTTATGAAAATGAGAAGATTTTTTAAGTTTTTCAGTTATATTTTCTTCATTCTGAAAATTGTTTTTTTTTTTCAATCCAAAATCCTCTTTTTAATGTAAAGAAATATGATAAATTGCACCGCTTTTTTGCACCAACAAACATCCTAATGTAGAAAAGAGATAGGTTTATCGAAGTCATGAACTAATTCGTTTAATTTAAAAATTATGTATTTGCATTAAAAAATTATTTGACGTAAGATATTTTTTTCATTTTTATATAGAAATTATTTCAAATAAATATTACATTTTTTCAATAAAAAAATATAGCATTGTTTTTAAGAAAGTTTTACTGACTTTCAACACTATTTTGGAAGTAACTAATTTCTTAAAGTTAATAAAATATTTTTCTACATTCGAAAATTTTTTCATTTTAAATATAATATTGTATTAAAGAATATTTCAAGGTTTTTTTTCATTTAAAAAATTATTTCATTAATTTAAAAATGATTTTTCTTTGGCTCAAATGAATTCATTTCTTTGAACTGCATTTATTCAATTCAAAAACAGCTTCTTTAAAGTTAAAATAACTTTTTACGCTGTGTAGTCATAAATTTTGCGTGAAATTCTGCGATAAAAGGAACGTATTCATATACTAATTTAATATCATTTCAAAACAATGTATAATAACTATTTTTTGTATAATAACTATTTATGGTGAAAAATAAGGCTTCCTTTTTTTTCAACATTCTGCAGTTGAAAATGAAATTTCACTTCTTTAATATGAAAGGACAAAGATGAGCGACCTGCTCTAGGATAAATTTAGAACAAACGTGGCTGCTTTTTTTTAATATCTTACAAATAATACATGCTTTTTATTAACAATCATTGATTATTTTATTAATCACTAATGTCAAATTATTTTTTTCTTTTATGCTATATTATTAAAAAAATCAATAATTTATATAAAAATTATATCTTTTTATTACTATATGTTTTTTGAATAACACTATTTTAAATTTATTGAATATCATTTGTCCATTTATATCTTCGATAAACAGCATCTCTCTTGCGCTGCATCTGCGACAATTCATTATTTAACCATGGGAGTTCAACATTTGTATATTTAAATGTTTTCACAGGTGCTAAATTTTTTATAACATTGGTTAAATTGTCACAAATGCAGCCTTTTCGTAGGAGATCGGCATTCAGATCACCCATTATAATTTCATGTGAAAAATCCCAGGACAAATCTCTTCAAGAGTCTAATAAATCATGATTTTTAGTAAATGAAATGGCAGAAGGGCGATAAATGACGGAAACCAGCACAGGTTCAGAGTCGCCATTTTTAATTAGAATAAAATGATTAGTAAATTTTTTAAAAATATTCAGTCAAATTTTAATTTTTTCTGTTAATTAGTAATAAAAGAATTTTAAAATTACTTAAAAATAATTTAATTATGTTTTTATAATATGTATATGATTAAGGCAATAGATACGCATAAAAACGCACAAAGAAAAATAAGAATAAACAAAGACAATGAAAAAAATTATAATATTTATCTTACTATTGAAAATATTAATTATATAATTTTCTCTTACTGATTCATTATTGAATTTATTAGATATGATGTTCTTGCAAATAATGTGTTGGAATATTATTTACATGTTGATTTATGGATATGATTTATCGTCAGAAATTAAAAACAATTAAATACTTCATTTAATTCTTATTATTGAGTTTCGTATTGAAAAAATCTAGTAATTCAATTTATTTTTCTTGATTGTCAGTGGGCGTTAAATATAAACAGCAGGCTTGTTTTCATGCACTTTAATTTGTAATATTTTTTAATATGAAGTATCGTAATTTCTGGAAATCTATAAAATTGTAAATTGAACAATAATAAACAATTCCCTCACTCAACTTTAGATGCTAGAAAAGTATTTATGATAAATTTAAATTTCAAAGACAGTCGGCGTTTTTGGCACGTATAGATTTTTGCATTATAATCTTACATATTTTCAAATATACACTATCGAAATTGCTAAATATCCATGAATGTATACATTAGATAATAATAAAGAACTCAAAGTTTGTTGCTAGAAAAGTATTTATGATGAATTGCTTTCTCATGGAGAAAGCATTGTATCGATGAAAAAAATTGTTTTCTATTTTTTCATTAATTTTTACATATTTAAACTCGGGGAGTCGAGAAAAGTGGTTTCCAGAAACTGTTTGTATGTGTATGTGTGTGTGTGTGTGTGCGTGTGCGTGTGTGTGTGCGTGTGTGTACGTGTGTGTAATTTCAGTTAGTAAATTGTATCTCGAAAACGACTCGATAAATTTCCTTCTAATTTTGCATGAAATTAATTTTTTTGTCTAACTTGATGGGAAGCTATTGATAATTGGTTCTTCTAGCGTATTTTTAATTTTAGAGTCGTTAATAAAAAAAAAAAATTTGATTTTCCATTTTTCTGGTTTTTTTTTTGGTTTACTACTCGATGAATTTGCTTCAAAATTTGCATGAAAATTATTTGCGATTGCCCAAATAAAATAAATTTCTAAAAACTGATTTTCTTAGTTAAGTTTTAATTTTAGAGCATTTCGAAACTTTGAAAAAAATGTTTATATTTATTAAGCCAATAATATCTTGAAAACTACTCGATGGATTTACTTTAACTTTCCATACAATTCAATTTTTTGATTAACTGGTGTGGAAACTATTAAAAATTGGTTTTCTTAGCGTAGTTTTAATTTTATGGCTATTTTAGTAATTTCAAAAAAATTTTTATTTTTTATTTTTTTTGTATATTACGTTAACTACTCGAAGAATTTGCTTTAAACTTTGTATGGAACTTATTTTCGACTGCCAGAAAAAGAAAAATTTTTGAAAACTGATTTTCTTAGTGCACTTTTTATTTTAAAGCATTTTTAAAATTTTTTAAAAAATTTTTATTTTTCATTTTTTTTCTGTTTTGCGTAAACCGTACTATAAATTTTCTCCAAAATTTTTATACGATTAATTCGCTATTGTCTGAAGAAATAAGCTTTTAAAAATTAATTTTCTTAACGTGGTTACAATTTTGGAGAATTATAAAGATTTAAAAAAAAATTTCGATTTTTCTTCTCTTATTTTTTTTTATTCTATACGTAAAGTACTTGATGGATTTGTTCTAAAATTTGCAGGGAAATAATTTGCGACTGTCGAAAAAAGGGAAATTTTCAAAAATTTATTTTCATAGTGTAGTTTTAATTTTAGAGCATTTTTTAAATTTTGAAAAAGAAATTTTGAAAAGAAAATGTCATTTATTTAGCTAATTAGATCTCGAAAATTACTCTATGGATTTGCTCCAAATTTTGCATACTATCTCTGTTTTCGTATAACTAGACGGGAAGCTATTGAAAATTAGTATTCATAGTGTAGTTTTTTTCATAGAGCCATTTCAAGAATTCGAAAAACGCTGCCAAGTCCTTTGGCGGAATGCTTTCTTATGGAGCTCTTTGAGTTTCATTAAATTTTTTATATTTATTTAAATGTGATTTTAATGTAAAAAAATTGTCTTACATTAATATTTATTTATAAATTTTTACTTTAAAAGAACGATGACAACGAAATTTCTAATCGTAACCACGCTAAAAAAGAAGATGAATGAAAAATAAAAATTTGTGTGAAAATTTTTAAAATTCTCTTAAATTGAAACTGCACTAAGAAAATTAGTTTTCCAAAACTTGTTTTTTTCAGAAAGTAGCAAATAACTTGCATACAAATTTTGGAGCAAATCTATCGAATGGTTTTCGTAAAATAGAAAAAAAAAAAAAAAATTTTTTCAATTTTCAAAATGCTATAAAATTAATAGTATGCCAAGAAAATCAGTTTTCAAATGTTTCTATTATTTTAACAGTAGCAAATAATTTCAATACAAATTTTTAAACAAATTCTTAGAGTAGTTTACGTAAGACCCAAAAAAAATGGAGAATTTAAAAAAAAAAATTCTTTAAATTCTCTTAAATTAAAACTGCGTTAAGAAAATAAGTTTTGCAAAGCTTGTTTTATTAAGGCGATAACGAATAATTTACATAATGATTTTTGAGCAAATCTATCGAATAGTTTTCATAAAATAAAAGAAAAATGAAGAAAAAATCTTTTTTTTAATTTTCAAATTGCTCTGAAATTAAAAGTGCGCTAAGAAAATCAGTCAGTAAAAGTTTTTCTTCTTTTGTTTTGCTACTGTCTTTATAAAACAAGTCTAAAAAAATAATTTTCTTAGAGTAGCTTCTTTATCACTTCTTTTGATTTCTGATTTAACGCTTTCACTAACTCTTTTCTTACTTCCTCACTTCCTCTCTGTCCTTCTATTTCAGATTAATCCTCATTTTTACCCTATTTTCATCCATCCTTGCCTTTCTCTTCCTATTTCCTAATAACTCTCTAACATTCACTAATTTTTCTTGAATAGAAATTGTATTTTACATTAAAATCACATTTAAGAAAATAAAATCAAATTACTCTAACTCAATGAGATCTATGAGAAAGCATTGCGCCAAAGCACTTGGCAGCGTTTTTACAACTGTAAAGATTGGCAATGCCTTAAGCGCGCCTGATTTCTCGCATTTTAACTTCGTATATTTTCAAATATATTGTATAAAAATTGCTAGAAATTTACACAAACGTTCATGAAACAATAATAAACAACTTTCTCGCTCAAAGTTTTATGCTAGAGAACTGTACGCTAATTATTTATAATCGCAAACCCAATCATTTGCTTTAGTGGTTATTGTATTACGTATATATATATATATATATATATATATATATATATATATATATATCACTTTCTACCCACACAGCATGAAATATTGCAGTGAAACTTTCACTGAAATATTGTGCAAAAATATTGTCACAAGATTGCAGCAATCTTGTCTCAACAGGAGGTCGCGTATCTCTGTCCTTTTCTAATCAAAGAAATGATTTTTTTACAAAGATTAATATTTTTATCAAAAAATGAAGAGAAAGCCGCATCTTGTATAAAAAAAAGCAATATTTTCTTTGATGAGAAAAAATTAATTTTATTGCTTCGTTCTCAAGAAAACCTTGAAAAACCAAATTGTCCACCCTAACCTCTATGATTTAAGTTTTTCAAGGTTTTCTTGAAAACGAAGCAATAAAATTAATTTTTTCTTATCAAAGAAAATATTGCTTTTTTTGATACAAGATGCGGCTTTCTCTTCATTTTTTGATAAAGTTATTAGTTTTTGTAAAAAAATCATTTTTTTGATTAGAAAAGGACAGAGATACGTGACCTCCTCTTAACATTGCTAAGAGGTTTCATGAAACATTTCAGTGTGATATTGCTGCCAACTTGCTACAAGGTTACAGAAAATAATTCAAGCAATATTGCAAGGAACCTTATATAAAAGGTTGCAGCAAGGTTTCTGCAAGGTTTTATAAAACATTTCATGAAATATTGCAAGAAACCTTTCATGAAAGGTTGCAGCGAGATTTCTGAAAGATTTTAGAAACAATTCATGATATATTGCAAGAAAACTTTCATGACATGTTTCAGCGAGGTTTCCAGCAAGATTGAGAAAACATTTCATAGAATATTGCAAGAAACCTTTCATGAAAGGTTGCAGCGAGGTTTTTGAAAGATTTTAGGAATATTTCATGAAATATTGCAAGAAACTTTTTATAAAAGGTTGCATAGAGGTTTCCAGCAAAATTTAGAAAACATTTCAGAAAATATTGCAAGGAACCTTTCATGAAAGGTTGCAGCAAGGTTTCTGCAAGATTTTAGGAATATTTCATGAAAATTTCGCAAGAAACTTTTCATGAAAGATTGCAGCGAGGTTTCTGTAAGATTTTAGAAATATTTCATGAAATATTGTAAGAAAACTTTCACGAAAGGTTGCAGGGAGGTTTTCAGCACGATTTAAAAATTGTTCCATGGAATATTGCAAGGAACCTTTCATGAAAGGTTGCAGCGAGGTTTCTACAAGATTTTGGAAATATTTCATGAAATATTGCTAGAAACCTTTCATGAAAGGTTGCAGCGAGGTTTCTGTAAGAATTTAGAAACATTTCATGAAATATTGCAAAAAAACTTTCACGAAAGGTTGCAGCGAGGTTTCTGCAAGATTTTAGAAACATTTCATGAAATATTGGACGAAAACTTTCACGACATGTTTCAGCGAGGTTTTCAGCAAAATTTATAAAACATTTCATGGAATATTGCAAGGAACCTTTCATGGAAGGTTGCAGCAAGTTTTCTGCAAGATTTTAGAAATATTTCATGAAATATTGTGAGAAACCTTTCATGAAAGGTTGCAGCGCGGTTTCTGTAAGACTTTAAAAACATTTCATAAAATATTGCAAGAAAACTTTTATTACACGTTTCAGCGGGATTTTCAGTAAGATTTAGACAACATTTTGATGAAATATTGCATCGAACTTTCTATGAAAGATTGCAGCGAGCTTTCTGCAAGATTTTAGAAACATTTTGATAAAATATTGCATCGAACTTTCTATGAAAGCTTGCAGCGAGCTTTCTGCAAGATTTTAGAAACATTTTATAAAATATTGCAAGAAACCTTTCACGAAAGGTTGCAGCGAGGTTTCTGCAAGATTCTAAAAACATTTCATGAAATATTGCAAGAAACCTTTCACGAAAGGTTTCAGCGAGTTTTCCAGCAAGATTTGGGGAACTTTTCATGAAATATTGCAAGAAACCTTTCATGAAAGATTGCAGCGAGGTTCCTGCAAGATTTTAGAAACATTGTATGAAATATTGCAAGAAACCTTTTATGAAAGGTTTCAGTGAGGTTCCTAGCAAGATTTGGGGAACATTTTACGAAATATCGCAAGAGACCTTTGATGAAAGGTTGCAGCAAGGTTCGTGCAAGATTTTAGAAACATTTTACGAAATATTGCAAGATACCTTTTATGAAAGGTTTCAACGAGGTTTCCAGCAAAATTTGATGAATATTTTATGAAATATTACGAGGTATCTTTTGTTAAATGTTGCAGTAAGATTTCTGCAAGGTTTTTGACAAGATTTCTAAGATATCACAAAAAATATTGCTATGTACATTTCGTCAATGGTTATTACCATATTTTTGGCAATCTTTATAAAATATTCCAGAAAAGCGTTTCATAAAAAGTATCAGCAAAGTTTCATGAATAATTTCAAAATGAAATTGCAGCAAACCTTTCATAAACAGTTTCAGCAATCATTCCGCAAGTTTTTATAAAAGATTCTAAGAGCAGTCCAGATTCGCTGTTCTTGCCTTATATTTGGTTTCCTGTTATTTACTCAAGTATTTATTGCTGTAGTTGTATTGTAAACGGGAAGTTGAGCGCAATAAGTATGCTATTATTATAAATATTTATGCGTAGGGTAAAAAAATCAATCGAAATGTTATTGAAAAAAGTAAAGAACGCATAAATATTAGAAACAAAACCTTTGATTTCAATATTCTCTACTTTTCTCAAAAACTATGCTGAGGAATTTTTTCTTCTTGTGCACAAATATTGATAATAATACTTTTGCGCTCAACTAGTAATTTATAGATAGAACGATTTATACTTAAGCAAATAAGAAAAACTTTATCACACAAGGATAGAAAATCCTGCCTACTAGTAAATATTACTGCAGCAAGCTTTTGGCAAGATTTAAGAAATATTTTACAAAATATTGCAGGAAACCATACGGAAAGGTATGAGCGTTGTTCGCGGCAAAATTTGGGAAAAATTTCATTAAATATTACGAGAAACCTTTCATGAAAGATTGCTGCAAGGTTTCTTGAAATGTTGCTGCGAGGTTTTCATGAAAGCTGCGAGGTTATTAGAAATATTTCAACCGGGTTCTAGCGCGGACATATAAATGTTGCTGGAATATCTCATAGAAGGTTGCTACGAGGTTTTCTGCAAGGTTACGGCGAGATTTTCTGAAAAATTGCTGTGTGGTTGCTTGAAATGTTTTTGCTATTTTTCCCGCAAGATTCCTGTGAGGTTTCTTGGAATGTTTCTGTTACATTTCCTGAAAGATTGCTGCGAGATTTCCTGCAAAGTTGCAGCGAGGTGTTCTAAAAGATTCCTGCAAGGTTTCTTGAAATGTTTCTGTTACATTTCCTGAAATATTGCTGTCAGGTTTTCATGAAAGGTTGCTGCGAGGTTTTCTGAAAGATTGCTGCGAGGTTTTTAGAAATATTTCAACCGGGTTCTAGCGCGGACATATAAATGTTGCTGCAATCTTTCATGAAAGGTTGCTGCGAAGTTTCGAAACTTTCATGAAACCTTGCAGCAACCTTGCAGCAATCTTTCATGCTGTGTGGGTAGTGGCTGCACGTCGAAGTCGTTCTTTTATCCAGCCCTTCAATTGTCCTGCTAAAAGAAGCATATTTCAATGTTGTCTCTTGAATAATATTACATATTATTTTTATCTAATATTTTTCGTTTTATTATAGTGAATATTTTTATTTGTACTTATATAATAATAAATTTGTTAAAAATATGATATTGAAAAATAATATTTTTTCCAACACTTTACATTTTTTATGATTTTTTGTGAATTAAATTTTAATATTCAATAATTTTATCTATTATAATACATAAAGTTAAAACATTTTTTTATCTTAAATATTTATTAAATATGAGGCTTTAAACCATGAATACTTTCAAAAGATCTCATCCGATGGTTAAAATCCTTTTCTCTTGTCGATGAATTGATTTTTTCTATTTTCGTAGTTGCCGCAGGATTTCTCAGCCAATTTTTAACCCATTGACTTCAAAATTTGCAGTAGCAAAAATTTAATTTATATATTTTTACAAGTTTACTGACCTAAAATTTTGATAAGACAGGCTCAAGTAAATGTTTAACAAAATTTTTTTTTTTTTTTTTTTTTTTTTTCATATGCTGCTTTAGTGGCCCCTGGTATTCCCAGCCTATTGGCTATATACCGGCAACCCGCACCACCTCTGTGTGAGGATGTTCCTACCTAACCTCTTTTTATCTTAAACTAGTTTCAGATTCTCGTTTTTAGCTAAGCTAAACTACCCCATCCCTGAGGAATCATGGACTGCCGCGTTCCAAGAGCAGTCAATAAGCAGATTTCTACAGTCGGTTCCCGCATTTACCCAAGCTTTTTAGACCTGTGACGTAGGGAAAACTCCCCCAGGAGAAAACCCACGCCAAGAACATTAACCCATCGCACTCGGAGATTCTTTTTCCGATAAAAAAAGCCTGAAAAAAATTTCAGGTGTTTTCACCGGGAATCGAACCCCCGACCGCTTGGAGCGAAAGTGTAGAGACCGTATAAGGCGTGCGCCTTAGCCGGTTACGCCACTGACGCTCTTATGTTTAACAAAATTACTTACATAAAATTTTAAAAAATACCCATTTTCTCTAATATTATCAACTT
Source organism: Anastatus disparis (assembly GCA_017163975.1). Classification (NCBI taxonomy): domain Eukaryota; kingdom Metazoa; phylum Arthropoda; class Insecta; order Hymenoptera; family Eupelmidae; genus Anastatus; species Anastatus disparis. The sequence continues at coordinate 514,797 of JAFFSR010000384.1, read as the reverse complement.
TTTTCAAACCAAACTTTTTTAATTCATTTTTTTTTTTTTTTTAAAATACAAAATTTTTAACAAGAAAAAACCGACTTCAAAAAATGCACTGAAGAGTAAAAAATAATTTATTATCTTTAGAAATCATACAAATAATTGGTAAAATACAATTTTAGAAGTCGGCGTCTAATTCCTCAATGAATGTTAACGTAATTTTTCAACAATAAATGTAAACGTTATTTTTGAAAAAATGGACTAAGTCGTTCTGCTTACGCACCACAGATTTAGAATTAGACGCCGACTTCTAGAATTGTATTTTACCAATTATTTGTATGATTTCTAAAGATAATAAATTATTTGTTACTTTTCAGTGCATTTTTTGAAGTCGGTTTTTTTTTGTTAAAAATTTTTTATTTGTCATTTTTTAGTGCAATGTTTTTAAAATCTCATTTTTTGTAAAAAATTTTGTTTTAATTCGATAGTTTTAAAATCGGTTATTATTTATTAAAAATTTTTTAAATTGTTTGTTTTTGTTAAAAAATTTTTATTTTCTATCTTCTAGTGAATCCCCTTACTAATAACGCAAATGTAGGTAGACCCACTAATTACATTAAACTTTCATTATTAATTCATAACGCATGCATTAGTACACCACTAAGCAATATATAGCAGGAAAGAAAGAAGGCTCAACAGCACCGTGTCGTAATGTGTGCATGTATACATATTCAAGCTCAGGTAAAGGAGAGAGAGAGAGAGAGAGAGAGAGAGAGAGGGAGGGAGGGAGGGAGAGAGAGAGAGAGAGAGGGAGAGAGGGGGAGAGGGAGAGAGGGGGAGAGAGAGAGAGGAGAGAGAGAGAGGGGGAGAGAGAGCGAGAGAGGGAGAGAGAGAGAAAGAGAGAGAGAGAGAGAGAGAGAGGGGGAGGGAGAGAGAGGGAGATAGAGGGGGGGAGAGAGGGGGAGAGGGGAGAAAGAGGGAGAGAGGGGAGAGGTGGGAGTGGGGGAGAGGGAGAAGGAGAGAGAGAGAGAGAGAGAGAGAGAGAGAGAGAGAGAGGGGGAGAGAGAGAGAGAGAGAGAGAGGAAGAGAGGGGAGTGGGGGAGAGAGGGGAGAGAGAGAGAGAGAGAGAGAGAGAGAGAGAGAGAGAGAGAGAGAGAGAGGGGGGTGGGGGAGTGGGGGAGAGAGAGGGAGAGGGGGGGGGGTGGGAGAGAGAGGGGGAGAGGGGAGAGAGAGAGAGAGAGAGAGAGAGAGAGAGAGAGAGAGAGAGAGAGAGAGAGAGAGAGAGAGAGAGAGAGAGAGAGAGAGAGAGAGAGAGGGGGTGGGGGAGTGGGGAGAGAGAGGGAGAGAGGGGAGGGTGGGAGAGAGAGGGGGGGAGGGGGAGAGAGAGGAGAGCGAGAGAGAGAGAGAGAGAGAGAGAGAGAGAGAGAGAGAGAGAGAGAGAGAGAGAGAGAGAGAGAGATAGATAGATTGATAAATAGATAATGAATTTATTTATGTACATTATGTTGTACAACAAAATATAAGTTACAAAGAATTATAACAATGGAATAAAATAAAAATAAAATACAAATAAAATGTAATAATAACTACAAAAATAAAATAAAAAATACAAACAAAATAAAAATCAAAACAAAAAGCAAAGAAAATTTTAAGCTGGGAGCAGAGGTCCAAACTCTTGGGAGAGGAAATGCGCATGAGAGGTCAATTTGAAAGATGAGAGTGAAGATGAAGTCCTCAGCGACGATGGAAGTTCATTCCACAGTCGCGAGGATGAAACAGTGAATGAGCGTTGATGGTATTCGGTGGAAGAATGAGGAATGGTCAATGGCCTCACATCCCCCCTCAGAGCCCTAACAGGCCGGTTCCACTGATATCTAGAAAATAGATATGAAGGTGAGCATGATAAAAACATTTTGAAAAGAAAAGTAGAGGCAAAGTAGTTCCTTCTACCTGCAGTAGATAACCAACCCAGAGAGAGCCTATAAGGAGAGATGTGCTCACGCCTACCTACACCATAGATGTAACGTATACCAGCGTTGATAACCCTCTGAAGCCTAAGGTCGAGTTCAGCAGAAAGGTCAGTAAACACAAGACAACAATAGTCAAGAATCGGAAACAACAGTGTACGAATAAGGTGCTTACGTAGAGCAAAAGTAGTGCTCCGTCTAAAGAAATTGAGTCGATAGAGGAGAGAGAACGACCTGTTACACACATGTGTGATATGCTCCTTCCAGTTCAGCTTGCTGTCAAGATACACACCCAGATTACGAACAGATGACTCAAAACCGATTGTCTCACCATTGATGCAGATACCAGTAGATGGCAAGGAGGTTAGAATATTGATATAATAATAAGAGCCAATTATGATAGCCTTTGTCTTGTTGATATTCAACTTAAGATGATTGCTGGATGCCCAATCTGCGACCAATGACGCATGTTCACTCATTAGTGAAGTATAATGATCAAGCTCAGCAATCGGAAAGTGCACATACAGCTGCAAATCATCAGCATATAAGAGGTGCTGAACATTCTGATGGAAGGCAGAAGAGATGTCATTGATATAGATAGAGAACAGCAGAGGACCCAGAACAGAGCCTTGAGGAACACCAGTGTTAAGACAGACAAAATCTGATGACCTACCAACAGTATCAATGACAGCTTGACGACGATCAGAGAGATAAGAGCCGATCCACTTGATAACGGTGTGCGAAATATCGAGCGAATGTAGTTTCCGAAGTAAAGTGACATGGCACACCGTATCGAATGCCTTGCTGAAGTCGAATAACAGGAGCATCGTAACGTACCGTCTGTTCATATTAAATCTAATGTCCTCTGTCAATTTAAGTAGAGCAGTCTGAGTGCTGTGGCCAGCTCTAAAACCAGTCTGATAAGCGTCCAGTAACCGTCTAGTTGTCAAGTAATTATACAACTGATCATAAACAAGGCGCTCAAGAACCTTGGACATAAAAGACAACAAAGAGAGAGAGAGAGAGAGAGAGAGAGAGGGAGGGAGAGAGAGGGAGAGAGAGAGGGAGAGGGGAGAAAGGGGAGAGAGGGGAGGGTGGGGGAGTTGGGGAGAGGGGGAGGGTGGGGGAGTTGGGGAGAGGGGAGGGGAGAGAGGGGGAGAGGGAGGCAGAGAGAGAGGAAGAGAGGGGAGAGAGAGGGAGAGAGAGAGAGGGAGGGGAGAGAGAGGGAGGGAAGGAGGGAGGGTGGGGGAGAGGGTGGGAGAGAGAGAGGAGAGGGGGAGGGGGAGAGGGTGGGAGAGAGAGGGAGAGAGGGGAGAGAGAGAGAGAGAGAGAGAGAGAGAGAGAGAGAGAGAGAGAGAGAGAGAGAGAGAGAGAGAGAGAGAGAGAGAGAGAGAGAGAGAGAGAGAGAGAGAGAGAGAGAGAGAGAGAGAGAGAGAGAGAGAGAGAGAGAGGGAGAGAGAGAGAGAGAGAGAGAGAGAGAGAGAGAGAGAGGAGAAGGGAGAAAGAGGGAGAGAGGGAGAGAGTGGGGGGGGTAGGGGAGAGAGGGGAGAGGGGAGAGGGGAGAGAGGGGAGAGAGGGGAGAGGGGAGAGGGGGAGAGGGGAGAGGGGGAGGGGAGAGAGAGGAGGAGAGGGGAGAGGGAGAGAGGGAGAGAGAGGGAGAGAGGAGAGAGAGAGAGAGAGAGGGGAGGGGGAGAGGGAGAGAGGGAGAGAGAGTAGGCGAAGTATAAGGGAGGTAAATGAGAAAAGAAAACACCCGGTTTTTTTCTTAATTTGATAATTGGGTCATACAAACCGAACATTGGCCTAATAATTATAGGACACGTATGGGACCTTCCTGCAGACATTCTATATCAGATAAGAAATAGTTTTTTAGAATCGGTTAAGAAATGACGGAGTTATGAGGTAACAGACATAAAAAAAAAAATAAAAAAAAAAAAAATTTAGTCGAATTGAGAACTTCCTCCTTTTTGAAGTCGGTTAAAAAATAAACTTGGAACAATAAACTTGTGAAGATTTATATATCGAAGATCTCTGCAAATTTTGAAGTGAAATTGTTGAGAATCGGCTGAGAAATTCTACGACAGTTAAAAAAATTGACAAAATAAATTCATCGACAAAAGAAGAGGATTTTAAGTATCGGATGAGGCCTTTTAAAATTATTTATGAATTAAAGTCTTATATTTAATACATGTTTAAAATAACTGAAATTTTCATTAGTTATTATCATAAAAAAAAATTCATCATTACATTTAAATTTAATTTTTTTTAGACTTTAACTCAGGTCTGATACCTTAAATAATGACTTTCTCGTATTTCTTTCTGCGAATATTTTTAATAAAAAGAGAGAGATAAAGAAAGATAAAAAAATATGAAATGATGAATGTTGAAGTAGATTGATAAAATCATTGATGTATAGGTAAATGAATGAAAGTACGATTTTTCATTTACATAAATTATTAATAAATCTCCGCCCGTAAGTTTTCACTGGCACGCTGCGTCAGCTCTGCCTTTTTCCTTTTCAATATTTTTCATTTCACTCTGTCGAGAGAATATTCTTTTAGAGAATCGTCCGGCTGAGGGTTCTCAAGGCTTTCTTGAACCAGCTTGCACTTGTACATCTGCATTTCTTGGACCCTGTACGTTTTTCTGAATTTGTGCATCGTTCTCCTGGACATTCTTACTTTCTGTTTCTCCTGCTGTTGCTGGTGATTAGACAGTGATATAAGCATTGCTGCTTGCTATGTTAGCTGTGCATTATTAGTGTGTCAGTGCTGTGAGTGTGGTGCATTGTGCACCATCATTGCTTTATGCATCTACATCTTTATGTTGCAGCATAACCTAAAAATTTTTTTTGGCACCAAACTTATTATTTCTTAAGGTAACCTCTCAAGTGTGTCTCTAGTAGCTCCATTTATGGGCTGTTTTATATACTGCGTTACATACTGTATTATCTACTCATTAGATACGTGACAGGTAATTATCATGTTTAAGAGCAGGCCGGATTCACTGTCCTTGTCTAATTGGCATTTTTGTTATTTACTCAAGTTTTGATCCGTGTATCTTCAAATTAAAGGTCGAGCGCAATAGATATTATTATTATGAACATCTATGGACAAGAAAAAAAATATCTACCGGTTTGTTTTTGAGAAAAGTAAGTAACGCGAAAATATTATAAACATGAACTTTTACTTTGGCGTTACTTACTTTTCTCAAAAACAAACCGGTAGATATTTTTTTTCTTGTCCATAGATGTTCATAATAATAATATCTATTGCGCTCGACCTTTAATTTGAAGATACACCGATTAAAACTTGAGTAAATAACAAACAACTCAATTGTTACTCGGTCGGTATCAGGTTCTACTCCGGCCTACCGTTAAGGCGCTTTTTCACCAGTCGTTCAATTTTATATATCTGACGCGCGAATTTTAAACAACTCATTATGCTGATTTTCTAGTTTATTTTTTATTTCTCTTTCTATTAATTTTTAATCGTGATATACTTGGGCGGAAAATCTCATAGTTTGCGACTGTTCTACTTTTATTTTATTATTATTATTTTCATTTTCTGTCGCTGCTTTTGTAACAATCTTTCATTCCTTTTTTTATTAATAGAACTCCCTCAGCTTCGTGCTTATTTTTTTTATTTTTTTTTTCTTGACATTTTCTAATATGTAACAAATCACTGCCAAGGACCATTGCGCCATTTGCGGTTTTCCCGCTGATAATATACGAAGGTCAAAAAAATTAATTCAGTGTTTTTTATGTCGGCAGCGTTGTCACGTAAAATGTATGAAGCACGTGCCTCGTCATAACGATAGCAATCCAAAATATGATTGTGAGAGGAGCTTAGCTGGTTGACCTATCATTTCTTCCACTGCCCCACTCACTAGCACTGGCACTAAACCAGGAGTCCCACGCAATATCGCTATGCACGAAGCTCCTATTATCAGGCCTATAGTTGCTTCTACACCATCTTGAGGATGCTCACCTGTTGCGCCATCACCTTTAAAAGCACAAAGACATTCAGGGAGTAAGAAGATCAATGAGGACTCAAATATTAACAACACTGCGATGATTGGACGAGAACATAGTATAAGTATTAATGTGCTCAATGAACAATTAAGAAGTGGCGCTGCGCTGGCCACCTCGGATGGTAATATTAGTAACAAAAATATATACAGTTTAGAACCAAACGATAGTGGTGCTGACTTTTACTCGGTACAGGCAGCTGCATCTGCTTTGGAGAGTGCGCTATCTTGCAGGCTCGAATTCATTCAAAACGATCTTACTCGACTTCCGGCTCTTGAAAGCAATATCATAAATGTTGACAAGGGTCTGCAAGATATCGTGGTTGAAATGGGAAGTCAGAATGAAAGTATTAAGAGTTTACGTGCTGGGCAGATGCAGCTGCTGGAGGTGAAACTGAGGAGAATAATAGGCACTTTACAAAAAAAGTTGTTGTCTGCTCTAAATAGCATTCATGATAAGTTTTCTAAATCTCTTATGATTAATTAAAATAATATGCAGTCATTTGTAAGTAATGAATTCAATGGAGTGGACAGCAACTTTTCTTAGCTTATGACCGGGGTAGCTGAGGTGGTGCAGACCGTTAATGATCTCACGACCCAGGACAAACACTCGCTAAGCACTAACGCTGAAACGCTTATAAATTCGAACGAAGTACAATCAGCAAAACATACCGATAACAGCTTACTTAACAGTAACATTGAGGCCTGTTAATTCGAAAGGAATACAAACAGGCAAAATGCACACAGATAGTAGTAAAGAGGTATTCTGTCATGCTTGAAGAGGTGTGGTTCTGGGAATAGTGTCTTAGTGATATCCAGTGGACTGTACTGCTCTGCGACTAATGTCGGGCTGGAGGATTATGCTTGCGCTGTTCTGGAAACCATATTTCCGACTTTTTAACGTTTAAATATTGTATCTGTAACTGAAATTTCTAATTCTGATAATAATAAGGACAGGATGTCTGCAGGGCGTGAGATCGTTGGCGGTCCGAGTGGTGCATTCTTATTGTTGGTTAGACTTTCTGGAGATGACTTGGCGCAGAAGGTGTTAATAGCTAGGCGTAGATTAAAGGGTTTTTCGACAGCAGATCTGGATCCCTCCCTTCTCGGCAGATTTTCTGCCACCAAGTACCATTCTCAAATACCATACCATTCCCTCTGTGACAATCTCACTATTGCAATCGGTAATCTGGCGCCGTTGAAAGCTTTCAAGCCTAGTAGGAATAAGTTTCCCTGGATCGATGGAGAATTGTCGCAGATGCGGCGTAAGAGAGATGCTACATACCATAGATACAAGCGGGCAGAGGACAAACGGTATCTTTTTGAGTTTATGCGATTGCGTAGGGTGGTAGACGAACAGACGGACCATGCTAAGACAGCTTATATTGACAATAGATTGTTTGGTGCTTTTGCGGGTGATAATTTCTGGAAATGGTTGATAGACTTGGGACTGCTGTCCGGACCTCAAGGGGATTTGAATGGATTCACTCCGGATATGCTCAATGCACACTTTGCTGGGGTGTCAGTCTCGCCGCAAGAAGATAGTGGAGAGCGATTAAGAATTCTTTCTCAATGCAATAAAAGTGGGTTTATCTTTAAACCAATTAGTTTTAATGATGTTGTTCTTGCAATTTAACATTTTTCCTCACAGGCTCGTGGTAAGGATAGCATTCCGCAAAGCGTGATAGTTAGAGCTTTACCATTTATTGGTGAACATATTGTGTCTCTGTTCGATTCCGCTTTTGCACGGGGGGTTTTCCCTTGTCGTTAGAAGCAAGCACGTATTATACTATTAAAAGAGTGTGCTGCACCTAAGCAACCAAAAGATTTTGGGCCTATATCTATCTTATGTTTTCTTTCAAACGTTCTTGAGAAGATCGCATATGACCAACTGCCGAAGTACATTACATCCAAAAAATTGCTCAATCCTATGCATACAGGCTTCAGGATAATCATTTTACGCAGACTGCTGTACTTAAACTTACAGATGATGTAAGATCAGATCTAGACAGGAAACTTGTCACGTTACTACTACTTTTTGACTTTAGTAAGGCATTCAACACGATCTCTCCCTCCAAACTTCTTGCGGGGCTTAGATCGATGGAGTTATCCAGTGCCGCACTCCGATGGATTAACTCCTATTTATTAGGTAGGAAACAAATCGTTTCCACGCATTTAAAGGAGGAGTTGAATTGGCTAACAACTAATTTAGGAGTACCTCAAAATTCGGTGCTGGGGCCTCCGTTGTTTTGCCTCTACATAAATGACGTACGTGACGCACTGGACTCTGATAACGTCGAGCATCTGCTGTATGCGGATGATCTTCAATTTATACAGAGGTCCCTTATGATAATGTGGATTAGGGAATCCGTATTTTACAGAGGGCGGCCAGGGTGGTGTCGGGATGGGGTGCTGGTGTTTCTCTCACTTTGAATGCTAGTAAAACAAAAGCGATCGTCTTTGGAAGTAATTGTTTTATTAAAAATTTTTATTCGGGTGAGCCAAGGACAATTGACCTGGGGAGCGGTATCGGTATTCTTTTCTCTGACACCGTTACGAGCCTTGGTGCTGTACTCGACTCTTAACTGACGTGGAAACCGCATATTGACATGATGACTGAAAAATTCAATAGCGTGATTTATAGCCTGCGGTTTTTCCGCTGGTACACCACTGAGGCTCTGCGTAAACAACTTGTAACCGCCCTCCTGTTTCCACATCTTGATTACTGCTCAGTGGTTTTGCTCAATGCTTCACAGGAGTTACAAAGACGGCTACAGACGATGCAAAATTCATGTGTGAGATATGTATTAGGCGTGAGGGTAGGTGATCATATTTCTCCCCATAGACATGCTTTGGGTTGGCTACGTACTGATTCAAGGAGACAGTATTTTATGGCTGTACTTATGTACAAAATCGTACGTATGAATGCTCCTTAATATCTAGTTGTTCTCTTCACTAGATATATACCAAGAGCGACTACTAGGGGTGAATTTAAGATCTTGCAGTGCGCTTCATACGCACTGAGACTGGAAGAAATTCCTTTCAAGCTAAAGGTGCGCCTTTTCGGAACTCCCTGCCTGCTGCAATTAAGAATCTTTCATAAATCAGCAGGGTTAAGGCCGCTCTGAGGAGGTATTTACTCGACCATGATTAAACACTATTATTTTCGGACTATATCATATGTGCTAATTTATTATGTAATGTACCTTTTATAAAGGCATGATTATATGTGTTGGCGTGATTGTAGTATGTGTGTGGATAGAGTGAATGATTATATTTTTATCAGATTGACTTGTATATTACTGTACATTCGACCTTGTTCTGTGATTTAAAGAGTACCCCCCGTTAAGATAGGTAAAATGCCCTCCCTCATATATTTTAAAACTAATATTTTTTCTTGTTTTTATAGTAATTAATATTAGGTTTTGTTATATTTATAGTTTCCTAACACATACCCTAACCTCAACATAACCTAAAAATCCCTTTCTTTATAAAATTTTTTTTTTATCTGAAAGGATGAATGATATTAATCCCGCGAAAAACATATGACTAGGTCTTAGCACTCTCTTCAACTGTGATTTTTTGCGAGTCCTAGAAAGCAGTTTTTCTAACCTAAAAATAACATTTAAATCATAAAATCTCCGTAACTTTGCTCTGGAAGGGGCTACAAGTAATTTTCTGGGCTTAAAATTTGTATTTTTAAAAAACAAATACAATTTATGATGACCAAAAATTTGATTCTGGCGATGGCACCATGGCGAAAAACTCGAAAAACCATTTTTTCATAGGTTTTCTGTCGGTTATTGGTCTCTAGCAACTCACAAATCATCTTTAGAGAAAAAAACATTGCTTTATTGGATTCTACGTGAAAAAATACATTGAAAATATGCATAATAACTTTAGGAATACTTGGGTGCTGTTACAAAACAATTAAAAAAATAAAATAATTCTAAAATTATTACATAGCTACTTTGCGTCGTTGCTGCATTTTATGTTTTTATGACCTTGGTCATCTCTTTAGAGTCTCAAAGCTACTATTTAATGTATCCATAGGCAAATTATGTCCACTATACCCGAAAAACAGAGACAAATACTAGACAGATAACGTTAACTCCTATATGTACATATATATATATATATATATATATATATATATATATATATATATATATATATATATGGAATAACTTGCTATCCCTCGTATATACATAAGGAATAGTGAGTTGTTCTTAGGAAACGCAAATTATTTTTCTTATATATAGATAAAAAACCAATGTTGATCTATTCCTGTAACTATTCTTTTTAGTGTTCTTTTTTAGCTTGTAAGAGACCTAACATGTTTTTTGTCCTCCATAAATCACGAACTTGGTAGATTTGAACAATTAAATGATTCTAATTAGGTTCCAAATTCAAAAATTAAAAGATCATCATCTCTTTAGAGTCATAAAGCTACTATTCGATGTATTTACAGCCGAATTACGCCTATTGCACGCTAAAATAAGATTTTTAAACATAACTGAAGTAACGGTCGTATCATCTGTCTTTTTGTATTACAGTAGACTCTGGATACAAGAGAATCAACGGGCCTTTAGGAGAGGAATTTTCTTGAAAATTCTTTCATACAAAAAGTCCCCAACACGCTTGAGTCAAGAGTGATACCCACACCTACTGTTTTGTTGTGTGAGTTGTATCCAGCATGCGTGTATATTCTGTCTCTCTCACTTTCATAGTGGTGGGATAACGCAAATACTTAGGCTCACGCCCATATTCAGAAGAAAGAGCTCGAAATCTCTTATATCGCAATCTCTTGTATCGAGAGATCACTGAATCATTAGAGAGACAAAGACGGAATAAGGTTTTAGTAACAATCGTGTTGGGTCTATAAATTCGAGCCTGAAAGTACACTTCTATGTAAGCATTTATATTCTTTGTTAGAACTGCCACAATTATGATTTGTCTTCAGGCCATTATATGGAGTGGCCGTGAAGAGAGCTCACGATTAGAAGAAGAGAAAAAAAGAGCTCCGCTGTAGCCTTACGTTTTTGGGCGTGTATTTTATTTTAAATGTATTTTTTTTATTTCCCAAAATATTTATTTTTTTTATTTTTTCTCAAGTCTTAATTTTTTTTCCTCACATATTTTTTTCATTATTTTTTTAACGCTTGGTTCCTACGCTTTATACAAAGCTTCGCTTCTCTCAGGCGTCCCTAGACGACACTGTTGTTTTTTTTTTTGGTGCTATTTATTTAAAAAATATTATGTTTAACTTGAAAAATTTGATTTCATCGAACAATAATAATAATAGTTTAAATTGATAGTTAAATATTATTTATAGCATTGCGGGACCTAAATCCGCATTTAGGTCACGCTTTTCCGTTACCTAGGTAGCACTTTTTTACACGGTACCATAATGAATTTACTTAGGTAACGTACGTATATAATAAGAAATAATTTTATATGTAAATTATTTTTTAAAGTATTTTCATAAATAACAATAAGCTGAAGTATATTGAAACTCTTTTACATTAACATTTTTCAAATTAAATAACAATTATAAGCAAGTAAGATACGAGTAAAACTAAAGTTGATAGTGGCGTAACATGTAAAGCGAAGAGGTATAGTCATTTCAGTGTTGTATTATAAAATGCTAAATGGAACCCCCTATTACTACACATGATTGTTATTGCTATACTAAACATGTTACCTCCGCACTGCTCCTACGACGCTAATTCATACGTGAAAAAATTTCAATTTATGACTTCATAGAAGATGATTTCAACAAACAATTTCACATAATATTAATTATATTGATAAAAATTAATTATTATTACACATTTTGAGTATATTTTTTAAATTATATTCTTTTTTTCTTTTTCGATCTATTATTCATGGAGTGTTTAGTTTTAGTTTATTTATAGTTTACTTTTCTTTTTTTCGATTTATCATTCACAGGATGCGTAGTGTTTGGTTTTTTATAGTTTTCGCTTTTATTTTTTGAATTATAATTCGTGGAGTGCATAGTTTTTGTTAATTACTGATTTTAAAGAGTACAGATTTAATTTAGCGGATTTATTTCCCACGTGCTACAAAATAGTATACGATACTCGTGACCGTAGTGGAACTTTATTACACGACCAGAGTTATCGCCCGAGCGCAGCGAGGGGAAAATCCAGTACTGCCTACTTTACCGCTCTAATTTTAACAACTGGACAAAGCCAAGAACTGTTATTATAAAGTAACGCAACATAAAGTTGAAAACGATTTGCAAATTGTTTGTTTACAAATTAATTCGTGTAAATCGTAAATTTTTTTTGAGTGTTTATTATAATTTAGGCTAGTAAAAATAGTAATGGATGATTAGTGGAAATTCGCTGATGTCCTAAATGTTTAAACTTTTTATTGAATGTTTTGAATATAAGTTTTACACATAACCTATAAATCAAATTCTTATCTCTTACATTCTTTCAATAAATATAAATAAAAAATAGATTTTAATTTTTGAATTTCTTGTATGTAAAACCATAATTATATACGTTTTTACAACGAACTTTAAAAATAAGATATAAGAATTAGGTTTATAGGTTATGCGTAAAACTTTCAAAACGTTAAAAAAAATATAAGTTCCAACTTCCATGACATCAATAAATTTTTAACCATATCAGCCATTACTATTTTCACTAATTTATAATAAACACTCAAAAAAATTAACAATATTCTAATATAAACATTTAGACTTCAAATCAAAATTGGCTAATAGTTATACGTACAAAAATAATATATGAAGTTTATTTTTTTCAAATTCCTTATTAACCAATTTTTATTTTAAGTCTAAACGTTTATATTAGAATAGTGTTCGAATAAGATGAACTTTGTACATGATTTATTGTTGTACGAGTAACCAATAGTTGATTCTTATAATAAATATGTATATATATATATATATATATATATATATATATATATATATTAATTTATATTCAAAATGAATACGAATAAAATAAACTTAATATATTATTAATAATTCGTATTCATTTTTAATAAACTTAATACATCTGTATACGTACATCAATTAGACAATTTTTATGATAAGTCTAGATATTTATATTACAATAATATTTAAACGAAATAAACTGTATACATTGTATATTGTTACACAAGTAGCCATTAGTTGATTCTTATAGTATATATTAATATTAATTTATATTAAAAATGAGTTTGAATAAAATAAACTTTGTAATTTATTTTCATACGTATAGCCATTTTTATAATAGGAATGGACTATAATTTATATAAAAAAATAGTTTAAGCAAAATGTTTGTACTTTTATTAAACAGAAACTGGTATCGATGAAGAGAATTCAAGAGATATAAATAAAGTTATGTTAAAAAACTTACTTCACAGTTAAGAATGTGGTTTTAAAAATAAATTTGTTAAAAGGTTGGATGAATGAAGAAAAGGTTTAATAGAGTCTCCAAGTCTGATGTAAGATTCTCTTAGTTTAATTTAAAATTTTATCTTATGATGATTAATGGAAACTAATAAAATTTCTAATTAGATAATACATAGACTAAGAGAAGCTTGTGTTTTCATTTAACCGCGTATCTATAAACAAAGGAAAGTGAAAGTTTTATACGTTCGATTAAATGATATGTAATGTTACCGAATTTAAGTCGATTTTACAAACTCATTTTAACAAACGGTATGTGTTAAATTCTAGAGGTGAAGCGAGATCAAGCGATTCACGCTATGAGCGTTAGGTTCGACAAAAACAAGGGTACCCCCTTGTTTCTTTCTCCTTACGAATTCCGACCTTTTAATATGAATTATAATAGATTTCCCTAGCTTTTCAAATAATAACATCATCTAATTGACCTGGCCAAATACTTATTATTAGTTTCAAATTAAGATAAATTTAAAAATGTTTATTTGATTTTAAGTTAAGCATTTGTTATAACTTTTGGCTTGCTCAATGCTATGATTCATGCATTGAGGCTATCTCAGTTAATTATTGCTTTGCGGGAAATAATGACGCTTCTTTCATTTATTAAAATAACGCCATTAATGTCCCTTACACAGGTGCAAAAGTACTTGATATTATTTTTATTTAGATTAATGTAATATATCAAAAGTGCTGTATTTGGCTAAGTCAATTACTTGATCACGCGGCTACAACCACGCGCAATGCTTAAGTGTGATGTAAAGTGTATCTGTTATGTTCATTTGTGTAGAGGATTGAGAGCTAATCCGTTTGCAGCTAGGACGCCATGTCTAACTGCTTCGGGATCTTTGCTCTAGATGACAGGTAAAAGGATAGGAAAATATAAAGGATTGGTTAAATGCCTCTCACCACTTAACTTCACACAAACTATGATTGTAACTTACAGAAGCAATAGGTAAGAAGAACTCTATTACCTCTGTAAGCATTCTATTAATAATTTCCACAAGTTACACTACACCGATATAACGAAAACCGTTAAGAATAGACACGGGTTTGCAATCGAGGGTTAACTCGATTGCTTCGCCGTCACAAGTCTACTCTTAACGAATAATACTCAATTCAACAAGTATTTAAATTTTAACTGTTTATTGTACTAGAAGAGCGATGAGAGTGAACTCTCTACAATTTTCTTTTCATCGGGACACCTCACATTCGAGCCGCCGATGTTCGATTCGCCGCTATCCCTAACCCACACAGCATCGACTCGCTCCCACTTCTGGTAGTCGTACGTTGTGTCAATGCTGTAATACATATTAATTTTATATCATCGAATCTCGCTTTGACTGATTATACATGTATGTGTGCTTTTGATGGGCGTAGCCATGCACGAGTATAAGAGCGCGTTCGGTGCTTTTATTTTACCCCACCTCGCTCTTATTACATTATGCACATAATGTATGAATGTGTTATCTCACACTGAATATAACTCTTATTGTATTATCTGTGATTACAGTAGTACCATCAAATTCTAATGCCTTGTTTTCAAATCTATCAGTGGAAAATGAACTTAATGAAAGTGTGCCCAAAGTTGATTATGATTTAGAAGACTTGAAAATTTTGTCATTTATCATATGTTTTTTGAATTAATATTTATTTTTTATTTTTATTTGTGAATATATAGAAATTATTACTTATTATAGTGTTTAAGGCTGATATACTTAAAACTTTCATAAAAAATGGGGGTGTGTGGGTGTGGGTGTGGGTGTGGGTGTAGGTGTGGGTGTGCGTGTGCGCGTGCGTGTGTGTGTGTGCATGCATGCGTGTGTGTGTGTGTGTGTATGTGTGCGACCATAGAAAGTTTATAACCTCAAAATTTCAAAACACTTTTCTCACTATTAGAGGGGAGTACGGTTAGCATAACTGGATTCTCTACTTAACGGCATGTCGGAGCCGCAGCAATCGAGTTTTGCTTTTTTTATTCAATCGATACCTTTTTAAATTCTTAAATTAAACAAATATAATGACTTGTCCGCACTAAAGTTATATTAATACAATAATTTTTGTTAAAATAAAAAATCATTTGAACTTGTTATTTTTTTATGAGCTTGGATTGGAAATTAGATATTAAACTCGACAAACCTAACCTTAAAATACGATATTTAAAAATTTTTTATTATAACTTTGTATGTATAATATTTTGGTGGTTTTCTTGAGTTGTCCGCACTAGAGTTTAATCTTACAAACTTTTTCTTTATAGTAAAAAAACTCGATTAAACGCATCGTTTATTCATAAGTTAGGATTGGAAATATTATTAGAAGGCGGACAGCTTCGTCATGCTCTTAATACTTCTTCATGACTCAAGCAGAGACGGCTTAAGTCTCCTTACTTGAGTGCTAAGGCAATTTTTATCAAAGACTCCAGCTATTGTAACTTCCGGCAGTAAGTTAGCGCTTCTTAAGTCCTACTACTTGAGTATTATAGACAGAGTGACCAGAAATTCCAGTGACTACTGCTGTTTTTTTTCTCAGTGTAAACTGGCCGTTTTGATTGCTCTAAAACAACGATCATCTGGCCTGCTTTCTTACGTTATGTTTTATTTCATGAGCAGAGATATTTTTATAAGTCGCAATGAAAAACAAAAAAAAATTCATTTTATAACAATATTTAGTCACTTATAAATATCCATAAATTTACGTTGAATTTATAAAATTCTAATTGGAATTCCATTATGAATTTCCAATTGGAATCATTGACAACAAATTTAGATAAAATAACGTAGATTTTGAAGTAAGTGAATTTGTTGTTTGCAATATATTAATTTGTTGTTCGCAATATATTAATTTTACAAACATGTTTGTAAGATTTTAACACATAAACTTTTGAACAAAGAAAAAATTTGACGAATTGCACAAAATTTTTTACATTGTATAGTGCCTTTTGCGTCAAACAGAGCAAAGCTCTTTTCATAATTCAGAGTAACAGATTTTAATACAGTTGGCTGATTCCGTTCAGATTCATGCAGGCCGTCACGGATCGAATTTTTTTTTTGGCTGAAAACTATGTGAATGTGTTCTAATACTCAAGAGAAGATGTGAAAACCCCGAAATACGGCTTAAAAAAATTTGTTTACGACTCTATAGCCCATTTTGTGTTAAATGTTAAAATGAAGGGTGAAATAATGAAAATGGACCTCCGTACTCAAAAATCTCTATCTCCGTCAATTTTTGACTTTTAAAGACAAATTTTCCTTTGAAATGTGAGAAATTCCGTCAAGTTTTAAATGCAGTTCCGATTTTTGCGATGCGAGTTGATCTCTCCTAGTTATTCATGAAAAACCTAGAAAAAACGATTTTTTTTAAATGCTATTTTCTCAAAAACTATATTTTTTTTTTGAAATTTTTATGTTTTCATACGTCAGAAATACTAACTTTTAGGATAGATAAGAATATGCTATTTTGCCTTATTTTTTTTAAACAGGTTTTCGAACGTTTTATTTTATATTTCCCATTTTAAAGCATCGATACTATGGCACATCGTGCCATTTTTTCAACTACTACGTCTTCTTACGATTCGTTTATGCTTTTATTTATTAATTTAATTAAAAAAAATTGACAAAACTCTTTAAAATAAACCTCCGATCAAGTTTTTGGATCAATTTGAACCAAAGTTATGACGATTTTAGGTTTATAAGAATAGATGAATTTAAAAATTTTTTTTTGATTATAGAATATTAAGACCATGTACTCTTCCAATAATTATGCTCTTTCACTATTCGTTCACTGTTTCATTTATAAGTATATCGTTAGTGTTTGCAAAAACCTTTAGATTAAGCCATTGCTTAACTTTTTTGGTCAATTAGAACATAAGTTATAGCAATTTTTATTTTGAAAATGTGTTCAAGATAAATAATCATTTATTGAGTTTGAATTTCGCGCCTGCGAGTGAAATTCAGTTTAAAAGTAGTTTTTGAAGTCTAACTTTAATCTAACTTTTATAATTTTTTTTTTGCTTTATTAAAATATTTTGAGTTGATTACAATGGCATTATTACTGGCCAAAATAAAGTGCAAGGACTTGAAAACAAGGCACACGAAAGCTTTTTAATCGTCTACTCTATACAGTGTCCAGAAAGCAGAGAAAATTTAATAGTCCTGATGTAAAAAAAATTTTCCTCAATCATTATTTATGAAATTTATTGATTACAAACTCAAATTATTAGTATTAGACATCCTTGAATGGTGACTAGAAAAAAATATAAAATGATAGCCTTAAAATAATAGTCATTTCCAAATCAAACACATGTAAGGTATTGTAACATGGAAAATAAGAGTTCTCGAAAAAAATGTTTTGGATGAACTTTATGAAAATTTTTCTTAACTACTAGACAGTGACTTCAAATTTGACCTTGACCTTTAATTTTGAGATTATTTCGAAATGTAGTTGTGTTTTCAGATGAAGACCGCTTTCTTTTATCCCAGATATGAGACTAACAGAAAATTCACATTTGAATATAACCTTGGATAGTTACAAAATTTGACCTGTAAAGGTGACTTGAAGATAAAATAAATGTGCGATGTGATGATTCAAAAAATGAGGATTGTAGATAAAATTATCTCAGAATTATGATTTTTTTCCAACTGTTTACCAGTTTCTTATAATTTGACTTCATCGTTAATGTATGAAACCTGCATTAATTTTCTATTTTTTTTTCTATTTTTCAATTTTTACAGATAACGCACGTTAATAATCTATTTCATAAATTATAATATGAATTGTTAGCGTATATAAATTTAAATAAAGTAGAAAATAAAACAAAAACAATAACAGTAGTACAAACTTCAGATATTAAATATAAAAACAGTCTTAATCTGTTTTTTTTTTCAAATCATTTATTTAAGGTTGCATCAACGACTTGGTTATTAGCGACATAAAAAACATATAATATTGATACATTGATTTTTTCTGTTGAGATTATGAGTAGGACTTTTAGATATCCAGATATATTACATTCTAGATATCCAGATATATTATATTCCATACATCTAGGATGGATTCATAGAGTAAACTGACCGCTTCAGTAGATGGTAGAGGAACATTTGTGGGTTGTATGTTGAATAGTAATTCTTCTGTAGCCATTAAGTGGATTTATTCGGAGAGGATTCCTTTATGATCTATTGGAATACTTATGAGTTCTATGTATTGGTCTTTTTGATTGATTATCTTATTCTGAGTTAGGTTGACCAGAGTGTTTGTTGAGTATAACTCGTTGAGGCTTTTGATGGTATTAGCCAAGTCGGTGTATATTTTCCAGTTGCACTTTTCTAAACTTTTGATTATTTCAATGGTTTTAAGTATTGACCAGTATTTAGCAAATTCGTTGGTGTAAAAACTAGGAATAGATAGCTGCATATTTTTATTACGAGATATAATGGCTATTCTAATTTTATTGTTTGAGCTATGACTGCAGGTATGTATGAGATTGGATTCTATTTCATTTATATTATTTTCTTGATTTATTGATTTCAATTTATTTAATTTGTTGATTTTAAGAATGTCTATTAGATGTGAGCGTGAGGTACGAGTGATAATTTCTGGTAAGGTTTCATTAATATCTAGTGGAAAATTATTCAGTCTGTTTGTAAATGAAATAGGCCCGTTTAAAAAGTTTTAAAAGGCTACGTCCTTATTTTCAGATATGATAGAATAAGTTGGTTTCCTGGTATAGTAGCTATTTTACAGGCGTAGTTGATCATTAGTTTCATTCTTCTGAGGCTTAATGGTATCATGTTGCTTTCTGTCAATATACTGTTTGTAGGACTAGTATGATAAACACCTAGAGACATTTTTATCCCTTTATTATGAATTGGATCCAAAGAGTTAGCTTGTTTAGAAGAGCCGTATATTATACTAACGTAGTCAATTTTCGATAAGACTGTGGATTTATATGTATTAATTAATATAGTTTAGTTTACTCCCCAGGTTTAAGTGAGTTTTTTTATCAAAAATAAAACCTAATATTTTAATTTCTTCAACTTTTTGTATCTCCCAGTTGTTTAAATGATATATTAAAATTGTCTTGTTTAATTGAAAAGAAGATGTAGTTAGTTTTTGTTATAGAAAATTCAAATCCAATAGTTGTAAACCAGGTAAAGATATTATTGATTAAATTTTTTAGAATCTTTTCTGTGGTTAGAGGGCCCGTTTCCTGTGGCGTAGATGGTCAGATTGTCAGCAAATAAACAGAATCGAAGTGGCAGTTCTATGCAAGTGGTTAGTTTATTGATCGCTATTAGAAAAAGGGTGATGACAAGGACTGATCTGGGGCACGCCATTTTCTTGTAAGGTTCTATCATACAGTATGTTATTTTTTACTTCAATAAGTCTATCTTTTAAAAAGTTTTCAATGAGTTCAAGCATCGTACCACTTATTCATTTCTTGAGTAAATGAATCACTCTGTCTTTCCAAATAGTTTCATAGGCTTACTCCAGATTTAACGCCACTGCTACCAGATATAAATTTTTTCTAAACGCATTGCAAATTTCAGATTCTAACAAAATAAGGTGATCATTAGTGGATTTATTCTGTCTGAAAGCGCTTTGTTGCAGGGAGAAATAGTTTTTAGCTTCGAGAAATATTTTTAAAATTTCATTTACTATTTTTTTCATCAACGTATAGATGTTACTTGTCAGAGATATTAGTCTGTAGTTTTTAAGAAATAAAGAAACTTTTCCTGGTTTATTTATTGAAATAATAGAAGCTAGTTTCCACTGTTTGGGAAATAAGTTGAGTTGCCAGATAACGTTAGAGGTTCTGTGAATGTAGTGGATGGCAGAAAGAGGAAGATTTTTCAGAAAAATATTGAATACAGCGTCCGGGCTCACACTAGAATTTTGACAGCTGTTGAGAGATTCTATTATTTCCTTAATATCTATTTGTGCGTTCAGTACTGGGAGATCTGGAATCTCTTAATAAGTTTTTTGATTGAAATTAAATTTGTTTTTATGATCTAGCAATTCTTGAGATTAATTAATATTGCTTGAATTTTGAGAAAAGGTTATAGCGAACTTATTGGTAATGTCTTTGGACTTGTGGATCATTAGTTTGTTTTCATCTATTAGTGTTGAAATAACTATGGATTGGTGTTTGCCTTGTACTCTTTGAATTTTATTCCAAATCAGTGATGCAGGGGTGTTTGCGTTAAGAGATTGGACGAAGTCGAGCCAGCATTTTTTTTTTAGTTTCCTTAATAATTCTTTTGTAGACTGTTTTCTTTTTGTTGTGCTCGATCTTATTTTCAAGAGTTTTGTGCTTTTTAAATTTATTGAATGCGTGTTTAGATTCTTTACATTGCATTAGCGCACTCCTCGTTTCACCATGGCGTTTGGTTTTTGTTTTGTTTGAATACATATCTAGGAATGTTGAGATCTGCCGCAGAGAGGATAACTTTATTGAATTGGTCGATTATCTCGTCTACATTTGGATTGTTAGGTTTGATAGGATCTTCCAACGTTTGAACGTTTCTTTCTATTTCTGATGTCTAAAGCGATTGTCTAAGATTTTTTATTAATTAGTTATTAGCAAATTCGTAAAAAATAGGTACAATTTTTAAATCTCGCGTATCTCCGCTAGTTTTCACTTAAGAAAAAAAAAGTTAAAAAAAAATGCATTTTTAGTTTAGAATATGTATACAAAGTTTGAAAAATTTATATAAAAGAATTTTTTTTTCATATAAATTTTTCAAACTTTGTATACAATTTTTATCGAAAAAGGCAGCAGTGTAAGTATTTGTATTTATCTGTGATTTAATTAACGAGCTCCTTACTAGACAAGTATATTCTCACATGGTTATTTTATATTTGGGAAAAGTACATGACATTTTGAGCCTGAACTATGTTACCAATGGCTACAGTACACCCGGTTAAATTTAAACTTTTGATGCAATCTAATAGCAGTCCTTGGGCGTTTTTCGGGTACATGGTACATTGTATGGTTCTTGAGTAACTATCTTCATTGATATTGTTGGAACTATTGGAATTATTTACACTATCTTTATTTTTATTTTCTTTATTCGAACCACCATTTTTTAAATTACTATTATTTTTAACTGTATTCATGATTTACTGAATGATCCAGTTACTAGATGGTTCAACAATTTATTTAGGTCAATAAGCCCTATACACAAAAGGGACCAAAGCCCTGTGTAACACTCTTACTATAAGAACGCGCTGATTACTTAGCGAGACGAGCTTCTGTAAGCACGTCTACTCTCTGTAAAGTCACAGAGCAAACTCAGTCTCAATCTTGTTAAACGCTGAAAGCTTTTGAAAGATTGTCATAGTAAAATAAAAAGTGATTGTCATATAGTTTGGAAAAAATCTGGATCCTCGGATAATTTTCTTTATAGTCCTCACATTTCAAGTGAATATATCGCACACATACTTTATCTTAAAGTGAGTTTTAGAGGTCGATACTTATTTTCAAATGCAAAATTTTCTGATAGTTCTGTTTCTGGCGCAAAAGATGATCGTTTTTGTTTAAAAACTTGGCTTAATTTCAAAACAATCTTGAAATTAAAGGTTAAGGTAGAATTTGATGTCACTGACTTATAGCTAGAGAAAGTTCCTATAGCTTATAAAATATTTTTATTTATGGCACTTACTTTTTGAGTTATTATGAATTATATGTATTTGACTTTGAAATGACTTTGACTTTTAGGTCATTTCAATGTCACTATATTAGATTTCACCAACTTTTCATAGCTTCTTTTTGAGTACGTCTAATGACTATAATTTGAGCTCATAATGAATAAGTTCGACACAGAATTGAATTTTTTAAATCTTTGTTAATTAGGACTAATAAATTTTCTTTGATTTCTAACTGCTGTATTGAACCACATTAAAAATTTTTTTTTGACTATATTCTTTGACGAAGGAATACCTATACATCATTTTAAGCATAAATCCGTTACTCTAAATTATAAAGAAAGCTTTGCTTTGTTTTAAGTAAACTTTTTATAAAATAATTGCACAAGGAATAGGAAAGATTTTTTCGAGATATCTCAAAAAATTGCGATCAGGTTTTTTGCGGTCTTATGAATGTTTTGCAACATTTCGTAAAAGTCTGCTACAAGATTTTGAACCTTTCATGAAACCTTACAGATACCTGACAGTAACCTTCGGATTGTGCGGAAACGACTGATACTTTTGACTATTTAAAGTTTATATTTATATACTTTTGGACTCGTAATACAAATTCCGATATGTATTTTCATTTTCTAATTAACTGTAGATAGCAGTCACTTTAAGCTTATAAGAAGAATAAACTTTTTATCTATTAACCAAGAATGACTGTGTGTTCATGCACTCGCGCGCTTGTGTGTGTGTGTGTGTGTGTGTGTGTGCGTGTGCGTGTGCGTGTGCGTGTGTGTGTGCGGGTGTGTG
The DNA here is from genome assembly GCA_017163975.1 of Anastatus disparis. Classification (NCBI taxonomy): domain Eukaryota; kingdom Metazoa; phylum Arthropoda; class Insecta; order Hymenoptera; family Eupelmidae; genus Anastatus; species Anastatus disparis. The sequence continues at coordinate 491,949 of JAFFSR010000384.1, read as the reverse complement.
TGTATGTGTGTGTGTGGGTGGGTGTGTGTGTGTGTGTGTGTGTGTGTGTGTGTGTGTGTGTGTGTGTGTGGGTGTGTGCGTGTATCTGCGTGTATGTCTGCGCGTGTGTGTGTGTCTGCGTGTGTGTGTGTCTGCAAGCGTGCGTGTGTGTGTGTGTGCGTGTTTGTGTGTGTGGGTGTGTGTGTGTGTGTGTCGGCGTGTGTGTGTGTGTCTGTCTGTGTGTCTGCGTGCGTGCGTGCATGCGTGCGTGTGTGTGTATGTGTGTGTATGTGTGTGTGTGTCTGCGTGTGTGGGTGTGTGTGTGTGGGTGAGTCTGCGTGTGTGTGTGTCTGTGTGTGTATCCGCGTGCGTGCGTGTGTGTGTCTGTGTATGTGTGTGTGTGTGTATGTGTGTGTGTGTGTGTGTGTGTGTGTGTGTGTGTGTGTGTAACACATAAAAAAATGAATAGATTGAACGATAACACGGTAATCATTCGAATCACTCACACTAGAACAGGATTAACTCTAGCTGTATGGCTAAGGTGGTGCAGAATAGTGCATTATATACCAAGAGCGTGAGATCGGGAATTTTGGCCCGAGTGTGAGTTAATCGTTCAAGAAAAGTGGGAGCTCCAAATTTACACAAGGGACATACATTTTCGTTGCACCTGTAGTGCATATACTATTTTTGAACGCGACGAAAGGGAAGAAACACTTTCCCGCCCGCTTAAGTGGGCGGAAAAGTTTTGCTTTGTGCCTGAAGGGTTAAAAATGTCATTGCATAATTATTATCATGTCATAATAATGATGAAATAAGTAGTTTTTCTAATCTTAAACTTTAACCAAGACCTTATAGCTAAGCTAAAAATTCAACGCTATGTACACTCGACGGTAACATATTTTATGATAATTCTTTTTCCCACATTTAAAAATTAACCAATAAAAATGAGCAGACTAACGGAATTATCCAGTAATATCACGTTATTTTCAAAATTACAGGAAAAGAACCATCATAGAATATGTTCCCGTTGACTGTACCTATAGAGGTAATTATCTGAATAAAATATAAATTTAATTTTTTCTTTAAATCACTTACCATTGTTTACTATTGTCTCATGAGTAAAATTTTCAAAATTGTCATAAAGTGTGTTTGATAAAGTTGACAAATCTTCGTATTGATAATTCTGGAATGGATCTTCTCCGAAATCAGCTAAGGTTTCGAAAATTGATGAAGAAACTTTGTGATCTAGAGCGGAACTTTTTGCGTCTCCAAAAGCAGTAATAGGCTGAAGCATTTATTTTAATTAATACAGATACTAAAAGAGAAAAATATAACAGATGCAGCAATTCATTTGTGTTTTTAGTCCTCCTGGGTTTCAAACATCGCATAGAAAATACGGATTTTTTTGTCAAAAGAGTTAAAAATTAGATGTTTTAGCTCGACTATGAATCTTTTGAACGGTTCTTATATTCATATAATATTTAAAAAATTATTGAAAAAATTTAAGTTTTCATGCTTGTTATAAATCGGAATAATATTTTATTCCTTTGCTTACAAGCAAAAAAGTACTTTGAAGAAATTGGTCCATAAAAATTAATTTTGCTCACTGATAAGTAAACAAAATGTTCTATTGTATAGCATGAATATTGAAGCTTAAACTCTCTATTCAAAAGATAATTTTACTTTAGTTTTATTAATTTATTTACAATGTTCTTCAGCAGTTATCAAAATCAAAATTTTGACTAAAATCAGAACGAACCAACTGAATGTGTAATAATGTTAAGTTTATAAAATAAGATTATTAAGAAATTTTTTACATCATTATTTAGAGAATAGTCAAAATATGAGTTAAGGCAATGAAATTTGGAGTTTTTCAACCAGGCTAATAATTCGAAAATTTTGAATGATTTCCAAACTTGATTCTTGTAATTCTTTGTCTTTTCTGAATTCTTAAAAAATTTTAAATAACTTTTTTCAATCTCAATTAGATTTATTTCTCTTTGAGTATCAGTTATCTTTCTAATAAATGTATTATTACCAAAGAAAGATTGAATTTAAAAACCGCCATACTTATGCAAGTTTAAATATAAACTGCATTAAATGCAACGTATAAGTGATAATGTATTTAATTGTATATTATTGATACCGTATTTCACATGTAGCTTGAAATATTCATTATTGGTAAGCTAGTCTGTGTGTGTGATCAGTGTTTCAGAAATTGTAAATTACGTATCTGGTAGCTTGTAATGAGTTTGTATGGTTTTTAGTTACTAATAAGCTAAATGTTAGTTACTCGAATAGGTTAGCAGTTACTGAAAGGCTAATTGATAACTGGTTAATAATAATCAGGAGTTTCTGGTCGTTTAAATAGTAATTGATACAAACAGTTATAAGTTGACTGATTAAATTAGTAAGCAATTACCATCCAGCTGAATGATAATTGATCGAGTCACTTAGCAGTTAACTGTAAACCAAAGTAAGCTAAACGATTATAATTCATCGCCCGACCAAATGGTAATTAGTTAAATCAGTTGATAGTTACTAGTAGGCTGTTCGGTAATTTTTTTTATTTTTACTGAAAATAAATTCTTACGTATAATACAATATGTGACCTTACAATGTCAAAACCTTCAGTATTTACATGATCCTGAAGATCTTAAAAAATGTAACGTCCGTTCAACCTAGAATCTACGAAAATATATTCCAAGCTAATCAATTTCTTTTTGATCAGAGTAATTTTTGATAAAGCTGGTGAGCAAATCGTCAGAAATCAATGACTTCATAAAATTTTTTTTATATGTTCTAATTTATAAGAGCAGCAGTTTCATTTTCGTGCTGCACATTAAATCCAAAATTGCAAATATTCAAATAAAATAGTAATTTGAAAATGCCTTCGAACAAAAAATATTTTTAGTCGTCATTACTAGAAATGTTTAAATAAGAAATAAATTTATTTCTCATTTCGAAAATTCTGAAAATAATAAGTGTATTCATTTAAACATTTCTATTTGAAGGCACAAAACACCTTTTTTGGCCCCTCCATCCAATTTGGGATTATTGCTTTTTCTTATAGAAAATTCACTATGTAATAAGCTCCAATAAAAGTTTTCATATTTTTCCATAGACGTCTAAAATTTTGAGCTTACATTAACATATAGTGAATTAAAATTGCAAAAAGTTCGAATTAATATTGAGTTTAACAAGCTCAGAAATCTCAAATATTTGAAGAGAAGGCAGATTTTTAAGATTCATGGTAGAGGTAAAAAAATTTCTCCTCAAACTTCAAGAAATAAGCCCTCTGCTATTTCTATTAAACTGAAAATAACTGAATTTTCAAGATCAAAGACAAAAAGTAGAATTGTTAGCATGAACATTCTATCTCTTGTGTTAGAAAAATTATGTGATGCAGTGAGTGCCATCACAAGATAAAATTTATTGAATCCTCTGTTTGTGATTTTTGTGATGAACAAGCAGCTATAAACTCTAACAAGGAAGTACTATGGATAATGCGTATAAGGGTGATTTTATTCGAACGGGTCAAATTCAAATTTTGAAATAATAGAAAATAAAGCTGTTCATTTTAAAAATTTTACTCAGGTTTTTTTATGGTCATATCTAATAGAACAATATCCCAAAGTAGCCAAGCTGTCCATAGGTTATTCCCAGAAAAACTGATAGATAAAAAATATACTGATACAGAGGAATTACTTTTGTTCCAGGGGAATTACTTTTTTTATTACCATCACTTGATATATTATTTTCTAATAATATTTATGTCAAACAAAGATTATTAAGTATCTGAAATACTTTAGAATCAGCTATTACCATATATGGATGAATTTTTAAAAATAGAAAATGACGAGTTACAGCAAAAATATGTATTTTTAAACATTATTAGAAGAAAGTTAAAGAACAAATATATCCATACTTGAGAAAGTTTGCTTTTTCAAAATATATAATAATATTATTTTTGTGTTTGGGAGTGGAGTTAAGTGTACTTGATGATAAAAGATTAGTAGGAAGTTCGCCACGTCCACGTGTAGGAACCATTTTATTACCAAAACAATCTAAAATAATATATTATCAATTTATAGATTTTCCAATTCAGATTTTTCAAAGACTTTCATTTAAATTCAAATAATTATATACTTACTTTGATATCAACGACAAACTCTTCATCAAGGCTAATGACAAACTGATATTTTTATTTTCTGAATACTACGATGTAACCTTTGATTTCGCTTTATTTATTTGTAGTATATACGAAGTATATAGTGTAGTATGTAAATATGACTACAGTGATTGTTTACAAAAAGATTTGAGAATGTGCTTACTCGGAAATTCTCCACAAATATATATATATATATATATATATATATATATATATATATATATATATATATATATATTCAATTTTGAATATATAAAAATTATAAGCAGTATAATATGTATTAAATTTCAAGTGTACAAATAATTTAACACTTCATGGTATAAAATTCATGTATAAAATTGTTGACTTTATTATTTAATTAGAATTTCGTGAATGCATCTCAAAAAAGGCAGGGGAATTATATGCCAGGGGAGATTACCTGATAATTTGAATGAAATTTTTACCGAGTAAGCGGTCTCCAACATTCACTGCTATACAAACTTTTTTAGTTGTACATTACTACTTTCTTAAACGTCTATTACGTATTTGAATATGCGCTTATATCATCTGTGACAGATAAATGTTTAGAGCTAGGGGAATCATCGTAGAAAAGGTAACTTAGCTTTCATAAGTGAAATGATGTTTACACGTAAACGAAAATGTATTCTATGATCAACAAAGCAATTATTTAGCAAAATAAACATATAATAACAATATTTCCATGTGATAGGAATAGCTTATATTTTCATAAGATTCAAATATAACATTTTTTATCATTATTGCTTTTTATCTATGAAAAAATATACATTTTTTTTATAATAACAGAGGGTCAAAGAAAATATTTTTTTTCAACCATTCTGCTGAAATATATGTACGAATGGAAAAAAATATTTTTTGATCTTTCAGAAGTATTAATTCATCTATCCTGTATCCCTACAACGTTTAAAAAAATTTTATATATGATTACAGACAGGGGAGATTACTTTTTATACTTTCTAAGGGTCCCTACAAAAGCTACATTGAAATTAGCGATTGAAAAGTCAACGGATCATAAAGTTACAAGCTGAAAGTATATGAAAAATTTGAGGTTGATAATATTTGAACCTTGTATTGATAGTTTATTAAACGATTACATGTGATTACCCGTTAGAATAGAATCACTCATAAACTCAACGGATGTAGTGTTCTTGCTGCTCGTACATTTGACCGTAAACTTGCAAGTTTATCTAGTTTTTGTAGTCTAATAGATTTACCGAAGTTAGTTTTTCAGTCTGCGTTCAATGCTAATAATGATTAAATAACAAGAGTATACCAAAAAGTCGCAGAAGAATCGTTTTCTGAAGCTGTCAAGGAACAATTTAATTTAACTTCCACAAATACTATTGATTTGGATGTGACTTTCTCAAAATTATGAAAAAATATGACATCAAACTTGGAAATGTATCTGTCAAGTGAGTCAGAACTTCGAAAGACAGATGATAATTTAATGTAGAGAGATAAATTTATCTCATTAAAATTAGTTTCATTGAAAAGAAGCACATACTCTCAAAAGAAAAGTGCGAATAGTTATGGAGAATTTCTATGCAACGGGTGCTTATTAAATACATGTAAAAGTATCATTTTATTTATTATTTCATGCATGGACGTAAATTTTATTTATAAATGTTGATATCAATCAAAATATAAATTTTGAATGTGAATTCTATTTCTTAATGTTGAATTTGAATTATAAAATAAGATATAAAATGATTACTCCACATTATGTATTGTTTTTTAGTTTCCAGCTAATTCATGGTTAGTACGAGTGATTCAAACAACCATCAGTGTGACACTTAAAGTTAAGACTTTTACAATGAATCCATAGTTTAATTGATGAAGAAGAATGAGTGCTAACAAAAGATTATGTGAGAAGATAAATTATCATTGTTGCTCATTTTACTAACTTATATTTTTTGCATTTTAGCTTTATCAAGTCAATAATAAGGTTTGCATATCTACTATCTTTATTTCACATTGAATACTAACATAAATAAGAAGTTTAAGGCAAACATTATTCTATGAAAGATAAGTATAGCATGAATAATTTTGAGGTATATTAACTGAATATTTTAAATCTGTTTTCTCGAATATTGAATTTTTTAAATTTTCGGTGCTGCCTCGTAAGGTTTAAGTTAAACCACTGGATGTATTTGACTTTTCTAAACAAATTTGACTTCAGGATTAGTATCATTTTCGTATGGATTAAGAATTTTAAAATTAAATTACTAGCAGTGGTCAAAAAATTAAAAGGGAAGATAAAAATCTTAAAATTTATTAAATAAATTGATATTTCTTGTTGAAGTATAAAAATTATTTGTGTTCCAGGAATTTCCTCATTTACGAGAGAATACTGAAGCTACTATTGTTTGAAAAAATTGAAAAAAGTAGTTCCTTTACTTGCTGGTGGGAAAGCTGTTTTGTGTCCTTACTGTTTTTAGGAAATAAAACTAAACTTATTTCTTAAACTACTAAAAATAACAATTATATTATTTGCACTCACCAGGAGAGTGTCTGAGTTGCGGGTCACAGATCTTAATGAAACTTTGGGATAAGTATTTAGGTACCAAAATATGAGTAAAGCCACAGTGGTACGGTCTAACGCTTCGAAAAACTGAAGTTATGGACGATTATAGTCTTATTTTCAGGAAAATATGAAAAAAGAACTCCTAATTGAAGTGTGAATAATTCTGTTTAGAAATGTCTTTAATGAATTCATAATAAATAATATGAAAGCAGAGAAAACAAGCTTTAATTTGCTAGTTTCCGAATCAAAAAATAATAATTAGAACTAAAGTTATGCTTGTTTGAAGTTGATCAGAAAGAGAGTACCAAAAATAGTCTAAATTCTAAGGGATGGTGATTTTTAGTACTCTTTTGCTGCTTAACTTGAAACAAGCATAACTTTAGTTCTGATTATTATTTTTTAATTCGGAAACTAGCTAATTAAAGCTTGCTTTCTCTGCTTTCATTTTAGTTATTGTGAATTTTTGAAAGATGTTTCTAGACAGAATTATTTACCCTTCGATTAGGAGTTCGTTTTTCATATTTCTCTGAAAATAAGACTATATTCGTCCATAACTTCAGTTTTCCAAAGCGTTAGACCGTACCGCTATGGCTTTACTCATATTTTGGTACCTTAATACTTATCCCAAAGTTTCATTAAGATCTGTGACCCGCAACTCAGACACTCTCCTGGTCAGAGCGCAAAATACAACAGAGCGCAATTTTTTTATTTAATATTAATATAATAAGGGAATTTTCTCACTTCCAATAAGAAAAAGTGAAACTACTTTTTCTGCTTACGAAGAAAAGTAAATGTAAGCTACACTAAAAAAAAATTTTTTTCCATAAAACACAAAACTGACTTTAAAAAAATGCACTAATTTGTGAATTAAAAAAAAATATAATTTGTTTGTGCTGTTTACAAATATATAGATAATCTATAATATGTTTGCTACACATGTGTCAAGTTAAGTGCGTAGTATGCGTATGATTATTGAACATCATAAATTATTTGTAACTGTTAAGTGCATTTTTTTATAATTCGGTTTTGTTTTTTGTTAAAAAATTTTTTCAGTCAATCCCCTCACTATAAGCGCAAGTGTGGGTAGATCCACTAATTATGCCTAACTTTCATTATTAATTTATATCGCATGCATTAATACACTATACCGAGCAATGTATAGGAGGAAAGAGAGAAGGCTTAACGGCACAGTGTCGTTCTGTGTGCATATATACATATTCAAGCTTAGGTAAGAGAAGGAGAGAGAGAGACAGAGAGAGAGGGAGAGAATAAAAGAGAGAAAGAGAGAGACAGAGAGAGAGAGAATGAGAGAGACAGAGAGAGAGAGAGAAAGAGAGAATGAGAGAGAGAGACAGAGAGAGAAAGAGAGAGACACAGAGAGAGAGAGAGAGAGAGAGAGAGAGAGAGAGAGAGAAAGAGAGAGAAAGATAGAATGAGAGAGAGACAGAGAGAGAAAGATAGATTGATCGATAACATTTTTATTATGCCAAGGTCCATTGTGACCGAATGGCAAAGAGTAATAATAAAATACATACTTCAAATACAACAAAAAATTTTTCGGAATATAACAGTTAAGAAATCATTCAACAGCACACTCATACGACTTTTGGCTTTCTGTATTTAAACACTTCTAAAATACAAAAGATAGTGCGCAACATACTAATAGTTAATGTTAATAACGAAACCTAAACAAATTAAAAATCTAGTAAATTCCTTAGTATCGCTCATTTAAATAATACTTTGGTGTCTTTGATTTATGACTATGCTGTCACAAAATCTTATTCAGGTCAGACTCAGTAACAATGCCAATTCTATCCGACTTATCTTCTTTACGCACAAATATATTTCCTTCACGCACCCAGATATATTTATAATTCAAAGCTTTTGCCTTTTCTTTAGCTTGTAAGAATAAATTAAAAATCGCTGTTGGCAGCATTTCAAACAATTCAATGGAGCCATCATTACTACTCTCATATAATTCATTGAATTTTATTTCACCGTGTTCTCTCTTGATCTTCAAAACGTGATCCTTGATAATATGCGATTTAAATCTTATTATGAAGGAAAATGTTCTTGAGCCTTCACGCGTCGACTCCCCAGTCAATTCATCTTTGCTACCTGCACTCTGCGGAAACTCACGTACCGACAAAATATCATTAATTATCATTGAAAGATTTAAATGCTTGAGTATAGCATACGCCAAATCCAACAAAGGGACCTAACAAGACTTTGACATTCCAGTAACTTTAATCTCTGAACTCGGTGGACCGCGCACACCCACATCTTTTAGTTGATCAATTTCAGAGCGAAGCGAAGCATTATCGTTTCCAAGGAATTTTATTCTCTCACTTTGGACATTTAACATTGTGGAAAATTCGCCAATTTTTGCTTCCAGGGCATCAAACCTATTATTAGCATTGGCATCATTTTTGTTAATAGCAGATAATACTTGTGATAGCTGTTGGAAAACATTCAAGTGGTCCCGATTCTCAGGTAAACCCGTCATGTCTGTCTCCAAGTCAGTATCCACAAATGACACGACAGTAGCAGAGTCAGCAGCAATACCAACCTCCTCAATTTATCTTCCGCTATCAAAGGCAACTAATAGAGCACTACCCGTCTCTGCACCAACCTGGACACTACTTTTTGCCGATAAATAAGATCACGAAATGATGATATGCAACAAGCCGACGCACGATTGCACAACAAGTGCCCCGGAATGCAACCTGGATGAAACGTACTATTACACTCAGCACACTTCTTGAAAGTATACACTATTCTCTTCTTACACTTTTTACAATGATTAGTCATCTACAGTTAAATAAAGATTTAGTAATAATAAAAGATAAATAAGTAGGATTTGAGAACAATATCTAATCCCAATGACATAATACGCATCTCGTTAAAAGTCAATTACATGTTTAAAACAGTAATTCCAAAAAAGAAATCTAGAGACTCGATGATAAATACCAACTTAATAACATACCAAAGAGAAAAATAATAAATATTAAGCATAGATAAAAATAGCACGTATAAATAAAATAATTAGCGCATAATATCAATAAATGATTCTAATCTAGTCATTATTGTAAATAAATGTAATTGTGCCATAGAAAGTGCGCCGCTTTAACACGCATCGCATACACCCACAAACTTTACAGATCGGAAAACAATACAAATATGGAGAGCGATGTGAAGCACGTCCAAGCAACTCACCTGAGAGAGAGAGAGAGAGAGAGAGAGAGAGAGAGAGAGAGAGAGAGAGAGAGAGAGAGATGGATATTTAGATGGATATTTTGTTTATTTTATGTACAGTATGTTGTACAATTTACATAATACAGTATATAAATTAGATTATAATTTTATATATAATAATGAGCAAAAATAAAAAACTTTAAAACAGTGATAAATTTTAAATACATTTAACAAAATGAATATAACATGATTTTAAACTTAGCGTAATGGCAGAGGTCCATCCTCTAAGGAAAGGTAGTTTGCCAATGCAGATGATTTGAATGTAAGGAGCGATGGAGAGTTACGGATTGGATCAGGAATCATTCCATAGGAATGATGAAGTAACCAAGAAAGATCCATTATAATATTCGGTGAGAGCTGGCGGAACAGTCAATGGCCTCACAGCACCCCTCAATGTCCTCACAGATTAATTCCAATTATACCTAGAGTAAAGATAAGAAGGTGCTATAGTCGAAAACATTTTGTAGAGAAAGGATGAGGTAAAATATTTCCTTCTACCAGAGGTAGATAACCAGCCAAGCTAAGAACGATAAGAGGAAACATGATCACGTCTGCCAATACCATACACATGACGAATACCAGAGTTGATGATTCTCTGAAGCCTTAAATCAAGTTCAGCCGACAAATCACAATAAACGAGACAGCAGTAGTCTATGAGCGGAAAAAGCAAAGTTTGAATAAGATGTTTGCGTAATGCAATATTAGTGCTTTTTCTGAAGAAGTTCAGCCTATAAAGCAATGAAAATGATTTATTACAAACCTGACCAATGTGCTCCTTCCAATTCAGTTTACTGTCCAGCCAAACCCCCAAGTCTCGAACCTTCGATTCAAACTTAATAATAGTACCATTCAGTGGGACACCAGTAGTCGGAACAGAAGAAAACATATTAACATAATAATAAGAGCCAATAATTATGGCCTTAGTCTTACTGACATTTAACTCAAGGTGATTTCTAGTAGCCCAATTAGAAATAACATAAGCATGAGCGCTCATAATGGATGTGAAAAGGTCCAAATTATCAAGAGGAAAATGGACATATACCTGCAGATCATCAGCATACATTAGATATTGTATGCCAGAATTGAAATCATTAGCAACATCATTTATATAAATTAAAAATAACGGCCCCAATACAGATCCTTGAGAAACTCCTGTGTTAAGAGTAAGATAGTTAGACGTGTTACCATCCTCATCAATAACAGCCTGTCGTCAACCTGAGAGATAAGAAACAAACCATCTGATAACTGTGATAGAGACATCAAGTGAAGACATTTTTTTAAGAAGAATAGCATGGCTCACAGTATCCAATGCCTTACTGAAATCAAATAGTAAGAGCATGGTGACATAGCGTCTATCCATATTAAGCCTGATATCATCCGTTAACCTCAACAAGGCTGTCTGAGTACTATGTCCAGTCCTAAAACCAGTCTGCCGCGGATCCAACAGCTGTCTAGTAGCCAAGTATTCCTACAATTGCTGATAAACAAGACGCTCAAGTACCTTTGATAAAAATGACAATAGAGAAATAGGGCGAATATCATTCATAGATTGTAGAGGAGAAACCTTATTGTTAGTCTTAACTAGAAACACCTTTCAACATGTTGGAAAAAGACCCTCCCATAGTGAATCATTGAAGATTCGACGTAAGAATTGTCCAATTACAGGGAACGCAGAATTTATAAATGATTAAGGACTGGCATCCGGACCTCTAGCCTGCGAAGAGAAACTGCGCACAGTCAGACCAACCTGAAACAAAGATACCTCAGAAAACTTAAACATCGGCTTATACGGTTCATCTTCAGTTAAAGAGTTCAAATAATCAGATATTAATGTAACTGATTGATCAGATGCTACACTGGAAAAGTAACGATTCAGTTCGTCCACAGAGAAGGAGTGATGAGAAGTATTAGCACTAGAGCAAATACCAGGATTCCTCAGCTCCTTCCAGATTTGTTTAGAATCAGTGAGCCCAGAGGGTCTATCATGATAATAAAGGAGTTTGGAAGACTCAATGCTCTCACGGGCACGATCACGTGCAGCTCTATAGCTGAGTAAGTCGAAGTGAAGTCGTGAGCGTTTTTAGCGCCTATAAAGCCTATCTCTCTCGTGAAACAAGCCACGATGCTCTGCAGTAATCTATGGACGACGTTTTACACCCTGTCGAACCTTTTTGATAGGCACAAATAGGGCAATCGCTTCATTTAAATGGCCATAAAGGCAATCAAGTCGAGTCTCAAGAGAGGAATCACCGCCACAGATAGAGCAATTCAGTTAGCTAAAATAATCGAGCAATCTGGCATCATCAACATCCTTATAGTCTCGATGGGTGAAATCATTAAGTACAGGTTTAGAGAGAGATGACTTAACAGTGTCTGCAATAAGATCATGCCCATCTATAAATGGTACATTGGTCTTCGAATAGTCAAGCAAGGAATCATTTGCACCTACGAGGCATGAATCAAGCCAAGTATCAGATGTGGCAGTATGATGGGTTGCACCGTAAGGCACAGAGAAGAGTGCATTTTCCCTAATTAGACCCTTCAGAAACACAGAGTCGTCAGAATCAACAAGAAGGTTAGTATTAAAATCGCCTGAGATGATTTTTGTACTATAATCGTGCATATGAGATGTCAAATCTGGTATGAAATCAGTTCCAGCTAGAAATGGTGCATGAGGTGGCCTGTAGACTACGCCAACGAAAATAGGAGAAACCACATCAGGAGATTTAACCTCACAAAAGAGATATTCAGGTAAACCTGGCTTGCCACACCAGCTACCATTCGAAGAACACAGGCGTATGGAATCTAAGGAGCCATGAACATATAGAGCAACACCACCACCTCTAGTATTACGATCTTGCCTGAAGAGCACGTAGTCATCCAGAGCAATTAGAAAGTCACAGACAATCTGACCCAGTTTTGTCTCTGTCACAGCTTTTATATGAAAATAGGAGCGAGAAGCCAAGAATAGTCTTACCATTTCAATATGGGCACGAATAGAGTTAGCATTAAAATGACAAACCCTAAGACCGTTATCAGTGGTGAAGTGTTTTGTAATGGCAGGTGAAACAGAATTGTTAGTAGATAATAGAGAGTTAGTCAGGAAGGAAGAAGAGTATGGACTTACCATAGTATCGCTAATCAATCTGTCTTCTTGTTGTCGGAGGATGTTATCCTTGCTAAAACAGATTCAAGGTCAGGATCGGTATCAATGCGTACAAGCACATTATCCTTCGTACTTCTTGCGTATATCACGCCATTTCGTACAAATGTAATAAAGTCATACTTTTTATCCTTGGCCCTTCCTAGGACACGCAGCTTCAACTGATGTAACGAAGCAGGCAAGTACTCGTTAATATTGATCACAGATGGTGTTAGAGACTCAACAGTCTTGATGTCGGGCGGCAGATGATCGTTTATTTTAGAAGAAACCAGTTTTCCAAATTTAACCTTAGCGCCAATAACAGCACGAGCCAATGAGGTACTCTTCATAGTGATAAGCAAGGGTACAGTAGACGGACGATCCCGCTGCTGCGGACATGCAGTAGTTAAGGAGGCAGACACTGATGCTTCAGCATATGTAGGTAAAATAGCGGCAACAGATCTGTTTGCAGCCAAAAAGCGCCTGAGAGGTCGAACTGATGTTATATCAACAAGAGAGAACCCTGCGTCGAGTGTAGTAAGCACAGCAAAGACAGTAAACCTCAGATCCTTCAATTCTTCTGGCACAAATCCTCCAATTACTAGGTCAGAGGATCTCTGAATACGCACTTGTTGTGCAGCCAAGGCCTTAAATTGTCCTGACAAAGACCTGGTATCTTTATCCAAGTCTTGAAGCTTAACAGATAAAGGCTCAGCTGAAGACACGTCAGAGAGAGAGAGCAGGCGAAGTATAGAGGAGGTAAATGAGAAAACGAAACACCCGGTTGTTCTTAATTTGATTATTTGCTAATACAAACCGAATATTGGCCGATACTTATAGGGCACGTATGGGACCTTTCTACGGACATCCCCTATCAGATAAAAAAAAGTTTTTTCGAATTAGTTCAGAAATGGCGAAGTTATGAGGTAACAGACATAAAAAAAAAAAATTTAATCGAACGGAGGAGGTTCTCACCTTTTTGAAGTCGGTTAAAAAAACAGCCTTCTTCACTAGGTACTCCAGCTGACACTGCCAGAATTGTTCTGACGACGTGTGTACAGCCTAGATTACTGGTGAGGCTAGCAGTAGTTACCATGTAACACAGCAAAACAGTCAATCGTGATGCAAGTATGACTGCTTGTGAAATTATTTAACAATTCAATGTATTAAAAATGTTTCAAACAGAAATCATTACTGTAAATAATTTATATATTATAATTATAATGTTAATTCAACCTAAAGAATGATTTGAATATATCAATACGTTTCATATACATATACACAGATTCTATAATTCATAACCCATCTGGGAATCAGTCCCTCTTGAATTTGTCGCTCAAAAAACCTTCAAATTCAAGAATATGCACATAGGACATTTTTTTATGCAAGTTTTTTTAAATATAAATGCATTTGGAGATTAGTCACCCTTGATATTTGAAATTATTAAGACATCCAGTGCAATAAAAAGATGTTTATGACCTTACTTAGGCTTGAAGGCTTTTGTCGCTCTAGTAATCCCTAAATCTGGAAACTAAACTTTTTTTTATGTGAGTATTTGAATTAAGAGCGCAAGGGATACTATCAAAGAACCGCCGAATGAATAATCGTCAATATCAATACCAATTTTAGAAACAGAGACTGCGTCAATATCTGTCGAAAATTTTGAGTCTGCGAACCACACTTCCTCTGCAGAGAATCTCTGCTTAAAAAAAATTACTCAAGAGCAATCAAAGGAATTATTAGATATAAAGTTTAAAATAATATCTGAAGAAAATTCACCATTGTACTGTTTCCCTTCAGAAAGTGATTGTTCAACAGATATTGATGATCAATCAAAAGAACGATTAGACAGTGATTATATTGTATCGGATGACCCAGCATTGTGGCCTGAAAAAATCAATAGAAATTTAGCCAATATTTTAGTTAAACGTGGTCCTAATCAAACGCGCAAGTATAATTTTCCGATTACTAATGGGAGAAAATTTTCATGTTATTATTACACTCGAAATCTTCCTAATAAAGAAACAATTAATAGATATTGGCTTCTTTATTCCATCTCACAAGATTTAGTATATTGTTTCTGTTGCAAAATATTTAGTAACTCTCCCACAATATTGTGCAATACGAATGGTTATTCTGATTGGCAACATTTATCAATAACATTACAAAGACATGAAACAAGTTTAATACATAATGAAAGTATTAAACTCTGGATAAATTTAAATAATATGTCGAAAAGAAAAACCACTGTTAATCAAATGAATTTAAGATTAATAGAAGCAGAAAAAAACATTGGATGGATGTCATAGAAAGAATAATTGCCGTTATTAAGTTTTTATCAAGGCAGTGCCTTGCTTTTCGCGGCACATCTAAAACATTATATGAAACTAATAATGGTAACTTCTTAAAAGCTATTGAAATGATAACATCATTTGACGCTGTTATGCAGGAATATATTCGTAGAATTGAATATGCAAAAAAAACAAAAAAATCATATTGTTCACTATTTAGGAGACGAGATTTAAAACGAAATTATTAATTTGCTTGGAAATGCAATAAGAAATAGTATATTAGATAAACTGAGAGAATTTAAATATTTTTCTATTATATTAGACTGTACACTGGATGTTAGTCACACTGAACAAATAACTATCATATTTAGATTTGTTTGTTTGAATGATGCAAATAAAAATGTAGAGATACACGAGCATTTTGTTGGTTTTTGTCCAATTATAAATTCTACTGGGGAAGGTCTCTGTGAGTTTGTAATAAATTTATTGGAAAATTTAAATCTGGATATTCAAAATATACGGGGGCAAGGCTACGATAATGGAGCAAATATGCGTGGGAAGCATAATGGGTTACAAAAAAAACTATTAGAAATTAATAAACGAGCTTTTTTTGTTCCATGCTCAGCGCATAGCTTGAATTGAATAGTCAATGACGCTGCTAAAATTTCTCATGAAACAGTGAATTTCTTTAATTTAATTTAAGAGCTGTATGTTTTTTTTCTTATCATTAACAAAGAGATGGTCAATTATAAAAAAACATGTACCAAAACTAAATCTGAAGCCATTGAGTGATACAAGATGGTCTAGCAGAGTAGATGCAATTAAACCTTTGCGATATTACATTTGCGAAATATACGATGCTTTATTCGAAATCTCCACAGATAAAGAAATCTGGGATAGCAATAGTACGCATAAAGCTCACTCGCTGGCTTTAAATATTCAAAATTATAAATTTATTTGTTCTATTGTTAAATGGTTTGATATTTTGAATAAAATGAACTGTTTGAGTAAAACGATGCAAAGTCCTAAAACAAATATAAAATTATGTACAGAATTATTAAAAAATTTGATAGACGATGTAAAAAAGTATCGCTCAGATGAAAATTTTACGGAAGTTTTAAGTGAAGCAGGAAAAATTGCCATGGATCTTAAGAAGGGGCCGAACTATCTGTCTTTGTCTAATAGCGTTTTTCATCATTTATGTAAACACTATCCGGTATAACAAGAAAAAAATAGCAGCCCCCGCTAGATATTAGTATAATTAGTAAATTTTGTAATAACAACCAAATTTTTTACCGCATAGTTTTTGACTAATTAGAGACCTACTAGCAATCTAGAATATAACCTATCTTTTTTTGGTAGGTCTCTAATTATTCAAAAACTACGCAGTGAAAAAATTTGGTTGTTATTACAAAATTTACTTATCATACTAATATCTAGCGGGGGCTGCTATTTTTTTCTTGTTATACCGGATAGTGTTTACATAAATGATGAAAAACGCTATTAGACAAAGACAGATAGTTCGGCTCCTTCTTAATGTTGAACCGACTATCCCATCAGTAAAATCTGTTCGCCCAAGAAGAAAGCCAAAATTATTTGCATACAAATCATGTGATGAAGTTTTAATTTATCCGAAAGATAACTATAAAGTTGAATTTTTCAATAGAGTTTTAGATTCAACATTATTGTCACTAACCAATAGATTTGAAGAATTGACTTCGACAACGTTTTTGGATTTTTTGCAGACATTTTTGATTATTCAAATAATGAATTATTAAATTATTGTAAAGATTTATATCTCAAATTAAAACATGATTCACGCGACACATCTGATATTGATGGATATGACTTATTCAAGGAACTTATGGCCTTGAAATTACATTTTTCTTTAATTCAATCAAAAGATCCCTATATTATTCTACAATATTTGTTCTCAAATAATTTATTTTCCACATTTCCAAATACAGCAATAGTTTTAAGAATTTTACTAACATTACCAGTTTCTGTTTCATCTGGAGAACGATCTTTCTCAAAGTTGAAAATTATAAAAAATTATTTGAGATCTACAATGATTGAAAATAGTTAATTTATCTATCATTGCCAAAAATTAAGTAATTTATCTATTATTGCCATAGAGCATGAAATTTTAGATTCCTTAGATGTTAATCAGATAATTCAGGAATATGCAAGTATAAAAGCTCGAAAAGTATTATTTTCTTAATAAATATATTTGTACTGTTACGGTCAAATTAATTCGTACCGGAACCAAAATGTTAAGTCCTGGCTTTACACCAGGACAGAATTAATGATTGATTATGTTGTTGATATAAGGAAAATGTATTTTATTATAATATTAAATAAAAGAACAAAGTTTTATTTTAAAATGTTTAGTTTAAAAGTTAAGTCTAGTGGTAGAAAAGCTCTACTAATTTTAATCGATATGAATCATTCTCACGATTAAATATACTTGATTTAAAGTAATGTAGATCAAAATATAATTGTAAGAATCTTACCTTGATTCGGCTAACTAGGAGAGTGTCACACCTCCGGATCACGGATTTTGCTTAAACTTCGGGATAAGTTTTTAGATGATAAAATATGGAAAAAGATAAAGTTATAGTCATAAATACTCAATATTTCCCTAGTTACAGACAATTAAAGAAAATCACAAAAAAAGTTACTAGATTTTTGCACGCATATAGTTCTTTAGCATTGATATCTACAAGTTTGAAACTGTTTTTAAATGGAAGCTGAGCTCAAATTCTTTCGAATGAGTAGTTATAGCATGTCAAAATATTATTTTTTCCCAAAGTTAGAGCATGATAAACATTGGACCTGATTTTTCTTTTAAAAACATTAATTAATAATAAAAGCTGAAATTAGGTCCAATCCTTATTACGCTCTAACTTTGAGGAAAAATAATATTTTTATATGCTATAACTACTCATTCGAAAGAATTTGAGCTCAGCTTTAATTTAAAAAAAGTTTCAAGCTCGTAGCTATCGACGCTGAAGAACTATATGCGTTTGAAAATCCAGTAACTTTTTTAGTGATTTTCTTTAATTGCTTGTAACTAGGGAAATATTGAGTATTTATGACTATAACTTTAGCTTTTTCCATATTTTATCATCTGAAAACTTATCCCGAAGTTTGAGCAAAATCCGTGATCCGGAGGTGTGACACTCTCCTAGTAAGTAGATACAGGCAGACAGTAAATAAGTACACTTGATTTAATATTTTAATTATAGAGATTTTATTTGTTACTTTTATAATAAACTGAATATAGTGCGCGAATATTTGAATAATTTTATAGTGCGAGAAATATAGTTGTAATAATTGTATCTTTGAAGTGGTTGTAGAAATTCTTTGATAAAGTGCTTTGAAAAAGTGTCTGCTTTAAAGTGCGCTTTATCCTGATTGATTTGTCTTTTTATATTGATGATCTCTGCCTTGTTTAAGAATAATTGTTTTATAATTTGAATTTTGAATTGATGTCAATCGATGGAGCAATGCTTATTGTGCATTTTGACTCTTATTGAATGATATGGTTAACGTGGTAAATCTGGTTCATGTAGTCTTCGTAATTGTAATTATTTTGTTGATTCTGAAAATCGCATTGCACTTCGTTTCTTAACAAATGACTTACTTTTATAATATGCTCACTAAGGTAAATTAGCTGATTGATCAATAACTGCATATTTTTGGAATGATAAATTTTGAAATAAAAGATACGTTGTGACGTAACACCTTGGGGCTCAAGATGATGCTTATCGGTACGAGAAGCAACAAAAGAAACAATTTTAATGTAATAACAATTTTTCCAGTTGTTGATCAATTTACATAAATATCTTAAATCTATTTTAATATAAAAATATTTTATTTGAATGTCTTCATACAATTATTCGATGTATTTTTCCATTATATAATTGTTAAGTAATGTATGATTATTGGTAATGGAATATACGGAAAATGGAAAATTCTTGAATTATATTATTTCAAACTTGTAATATTTGATAACATTGCTTTTAAGTTTTGACTTACTAAAAATTTTTTTGATTGATTAGTAACTGTATATGTTTGAATTAATAAATATAAGAGTAATAAAATGTAATAAATTTTTTACAGTTATTGATCAATTTACATAAATAACTTAAAATCTATTTAAATACAGTATTCAGTAAGATATTTTGTTCAAATATTTTCTTACAATTATTCAATGTGTTTGTAGTAGATATATTTAAAAAAAATGAAATTTATTAAATTACATAGTTATTTTAAACTTATAATATTTAAAAAAGTTTTTTTAAATTTTTTTAATTTTTTTTTTTTTTTTAAATCATTCATGATTTTGCTTATAAATACTTTTTAATTAATTTAATCTATACATTTCAAATTTTCTTTACAAATGAAATTTTGTATTGTAACTTATAGGATAAAAAATAACATAAAATGTTTTGTAAAAGTAATTATTTAAATAGTATGAGATCATTTAAATATAATGTGAATATATAAGTGAATATTCATTCACTTCCCTCCCAACTCAAGATGATTGTATAGGTAACTATGCAATCTGAAATGTAATAGACTTAAGCTTTAACTGAAAACCTTAGATGTAGCAATATAATTAAAATTATGATTTGCATAGCTTAAATCGTTTCTATTATTGTTTATTCTGTTTTAAAACCTTCTTCTGTAGGTAAATTGTCCCAAAAAGTATAGCCTGATTGTGAATCAATGCAATGTTGATCCGAAAATTTACATACAGTCCCTGAATTTAATCTTAATTTATCATTTTTTAGACTTACTTGAGCGTATTCTTCTAATAAAGTTATTCTTATAAGACCCTGTACTAAAACGTTGTCCCATGATCCAAAATTGTCTGTGTATGAAGCTCCTGTGCAAGTTTTATCCTTCACTGAGCCTGCAAAGTCTATTCCAACTGCTTTTGTTGAATTTATTTTCAGGTCAACTATAGTATGTATATTATCATATTCAAATATCCCTGTATCGTGAATGAATTTACATTTTTCATGGCTAATTTCATATAAGCATTCTTGTAAAGCATGAGCAGTTGATCCTAAATGACTGAACATCCCGCAATGGCAAACCGTTCTTTGAATTTCTACTTTGCATTGTATAACTTTAATTTTTTTAAATTCTGCAACTTGTAATAGTTCTATTGTAGAATTAGTTATAGTAATATTTTCCTGTTGAAAGTCACATTCTCCTATGTCTAGTAGAGAATATGTAGTGATGATTGGGTCTATAGATTCACAATTGAATCCAATAATTGCAACATTTCCTCTAACAATAGATAATAATATGAATAAAATTAATAGCATTTTTTTTCTCTCTCTTTTCCTTTTTCTTTCTGAAACATAAAATAATATTAATTTTTTCGTTCATGTAAAATTAATTTATTTGCATGAACTAATTTTGAGCCACCCTTAAAATCTATAGAAATATTGCTATTTTCGTGAACTTTTAATACTTCAAAAGGTCCCAGGTTTAGATTTTTTTCTAATTTACCTGGTTTTGGCTCTTTTATAAGCCATACTTTATCTCCTATTTTAAATTCTACAATATTTATGAATCTGTCGTGATAAAATTTAGATTTTTCCTTTGACAGTATTAAATTTTCACATTTATTAATAATTTTTCTATATAATCATTAAAAGTTTGTAATTTTTCTGATGATTTTAAAGGTTTGCTAGATGGTAATCTAGCTGGGTTGACGAAGACTAATTCATGTGGTGTAAATTTATGACTTGAATGAACACTAGTATTATAATTAAATTGTGCAAGTTCGAGCCAATCATCCCATTCTGATTTTTTATCAGCAAAATTTTTTAAATATTTACATAGGGGATGATGAGCACTTTCTAATGAACTATTAGATTGTGGATGAAAGGCAGTAGTTTCAATTTTTTTAAATTTAAATCTTTTTGAAATAGCTTTTATTAATTTGCCTGTAAAATTTGCACCCTTATCTGTAAGTACTAGTTTTGGTGAACTGAAAATGCAAATGAATTTTTTTATAAATGCATCGGCTATAGATTCTGCTGTTTGATCTTTGAGCGTGACAGCTATTAAAAATTTTGATAAATGATCTTGAATAGTTAATATGTATTTATTATTATTTTTAGTTATGTTAAGAGGTCCTACTACATCTAATGAAATTTTATCGAATGTTTTTTCTGGGGTATCTGTTATTATCATGGGTTGTTTTGTTTTATTTCTTTTTAATTTATTTCTTTGACATGTTTCACAGTTTTTTATGCGATTTTATATCGCTTTTTAGATTTTTCCAGAAATATTTGTTTTTAATTCGATTATAAGAACTATTGACTCCTGAATGACCTCCTAAACTTGATGAATGATGTAATTCAAAATTTTCATTTCTTTTTTCATTTTCTACATATTCTGTATTATTTAAACAAATTATAACTTTTATATTTGTATTTTTAAAAGTATCATATAATATTTCTTTGATTTCATTCCAATTTATATTTAAAATTTTAATATTCTTAGATATACTAAATATAGTGCAATTGTTTTTAATTAATAAATTTTTGAATGTATGAAAATCATTTATTAATTTTTCTTTTATTAATATTGATGATTCTTTTATATTTAAACACATAAAAATTTTCCTTTTTTTATAATTTATTATTTTAATCTCATTATCTTTTAAATTATTATTTATTTCAATATTTTTGTGTTTAAAGTATTCATTTTGAATTTCATCTAAAGATATCCTTTCGCTCGTGATTAAATGCAGTATATTATTTTTTCTATTTTGAATAGAATTTTTAGAATATATAATGGTATTAGCTTTATTTGAAAATATATTTTCTCGTTTTTCGTCTTTATTTTCGACAGTTTTAATTTCTTCATTTGTTACTGCTTTACTTACTTTTCTTGGTCGACCACGTTTCTTTTTAATACGTGTGCGTTCCTCATCTAATTTTTGTATTTTCATTTCATTTGTGGGTATATCTGTTAATTTAATATTTTCTTGATTTTTTTTTCGCTTTTTGGGCTCTAGTTACGACATTAATTTCTACTGTATCTATGGGATTTCTAGATAATTCATCACTATTCACATTCATTTTTTCCTTTTTACATATTACATCAAAATCATATTCTGATAATTTGAGTCGCCATCTTTAAACTCTATTATTTTTATCTGCTGATTTAAAAGATAGTAGTGGTTTATGATCCGTTACTATAATAAATTTATTTCCGAAAATATAATTTCTAAATGACTCTATACCGAATAATATTCCTAAAGCTTCTTTCTCGCATGTATGATAATTAAGTTCTGGGCCTTTTAAAACTCTTGAAGCATATGCTATAGGTTTATCTTCTCCAATCTTTCCCTGAAATAATATAGCTCCTAATGCATATCCTGATGCATCAGTTGTAATTATAAAAGGCTTATCTAGTTGTGGAAATTGTAATAATGGAGCAGTACATAATGTCTCTTTAAGTTTATCAAAAGCTTGCTGCTGTTCCGAATCCCATGAAAATTTTGTATCTTTTTGTAATAAACATGTTAATGGTTTTGCTATTTTTGCGAAATCATTTATAAATCTTCTATAATATCTTGCTAGTCCCAAGAATTCTCTAATATTTTTAACTGTTTTCGGAATTAGAAATAGTTTTACTGCTTCGACTTTCTTTGGATCTGCTTTTATCCTATTTTCGTTAATAATATGTCCTAAAAACGTTACTTCTTCCTTCATAAATTCATATTTTTTTGGTTCTAGTTTTAATCCAGCTTCTCTAAGTTTTGATGCTACTAAATTGAAATTAATATTATGTTCTTTTTGTGATTTTGCAGCTATAATTATGTCATCAATATATACGTGACATATTTTCTTGTTAATAAGTTCACCCAGAGCAGTGTTAGCAACTCTCATAAATGTTCGTGGAGAATTTGTTAAGCCAAAAGGTAAAACCATGAATTCAAATCTCCCTAATGGATGAACGCTAAAAGCTGTCTTATGAATATCCGATTCTTTTATAGGTACCCAATGGAAAGCTGATACCATATCTACAGTCGTGAAATATTTATTTCCACCTAAGTCATCAAAAATTTCTGTTATAGATGATATTAAATATGGGTCAGGTATTGTTTTTTCATTTAATAATCTATAATCTACAATTAATCGCCATCTTTCTTTCCCATCATTACCTGGTTTTGCTTTCTCATAGAGAAAGCATTGTATCGGTAAAAAAAATTTTTTCTATTTTTTCATTAATTTGTACATATTTGAACTCAGTGAGTCGAAAAAAGTGGTTTCCAGAAAATGTCTGTATGTATGTGTGTGTGTGTGTGTGTGTGTGTGTGGATGTATGAATTCAGTTAGTAAGCTGTATCTCGAGAACTACTCGATGGATTTGCTTCTAATTTTGCATGGAATTTAGTTTTGTGATTAACTTGCTGGGAAGCTATTGATAATTTGGTTCTTCCACCGTAGTTTTCATTTTAAAGTTTTTTAAAAAATAAAAAAAATTCGATTTTTCGTTTTTGGTTTTTTTTTTTACTACTCGATGAATTTGCTTCAAAATTTGCATGGAATTTATTTCTGATTGCCCGGATAAAATAAATTTTTAAAAACTGATTTTCTTAGCTCAGTTTTAATTTTAGAGCATTTTGAAATTTTTGAAAAAAATGTTTCTATTTATTAAGCCAATAAAATCTTAAAAACTACTCGATGGATTTACTTCAAATTTTCCATACAATTCAATTTTTTGATGAACTGGTGCGGAAGCTATTGGGAATTGATTTTCTTAGCGCAGTTTTTTTTAGAATCATTTTAAGAATTTTTAAAAAATTTCGATTTTTCATTTTTTTTTGTATTTTACGTAAACTACTCGAAGAATTTGTTCGAAAATTTGTATGGAACTTTATTTCGACTGCCAAAATTATTAAAAATTTTGTAAACTAATTTTCTTAGCGCAGTTTTAATTTTAGAACACTTTGAAAATTTTCAAAAAAAATTTTATTTTTCATTTATTTTCTTTTTTGCGTTAACCATACTATAAATTTTCTCCAAAATTTTCATACAATTAATTCGCTATTGTCTGAAAAAAATTAGCTTTTGAAACTAATTTTCTTAGAGTGGTTACAATTTTAGAGAATTTTAAAGATTTAAAAAAAATTTTGATTCTTCTTTTCTTATTTTTTTTTATTCTTCGTAAAGTACTCGATAGATTTGTTCTAAAAATTACAGGGAAATTATTTGCGACTGCCAAAAGAAGGGAAATTTTCAAAAATTGATTTTCATAGCGTAGTTTTAATTTTAGAGCATTTTTAAAATTTTTAAAAAGAAATTTTGAAAAGAAAATGTTATTTATTTAACCAGTTAGATCTCGAAAATTACTCTATGGATTTGCTTCAAATTTTGTATACCATCTATGTTTTTGTATAACTAAGCGGGAAGATATAGAAAATTTGTATTCATAGTGTATTTTTTTTATTATAGAGCCATTTTAAGAATTTGAAAAAATTTTCGATTTTTAATTTTTTTTTTTGTATTTTACGTAAGTTAATTGATGAGTTTGCTTTGAGATTTCCATGGGAATAATTTGCATCTGCCAAAAGAAGGATAACTTTTATAAACCGATCTTTTTAGCGTAGTTTTCTTTTTAGAAAATTTTAAAAATTTTCTTAAAAAATTTTCATATTTCAGTATTTTTCCATTTTACGTAAAGTAATTGATAGAATTACTCTAAAATTTGTATACAAATATTTGCTACTGTCTTTATAAACCAAGTTTTAAATAAATAATTTTATTAGCGTAGCTTTTTGATCACTTCTTTTGTTTTCTGAGTTACTCTTGAAAATTTATAATAGTACTACTGAATTTAATTACCGTTACTAAAATTGACTACTTGGATTTACCAAGCTTAGTCGTGATAAAAAGATATCCACAAGATAACAAAAATAATAAATTCGAACCTATGTATAAGGCTAGCTAAAGTCAACAAAATTAAACACTTTAAAAGCTAACATTTAACCCAAACAAAATGTTGAAAAGGCAATCAACTAGCATATATATTCAAAATTTATAAAGTACAAAATGAATAAATATTAATGATGGACAATTTTTTTATATTAAAATCACATTTAAATAAATATAAAAAAATAATGAAACTCAAAGAGCTCTATGAGAAAGCATTCCGCCAAAGCACTTGGCAGCGTTTTTTCTTTACTACAAATGCTGGTGCATTATAAGCACTTTTAGATTGTCTCACTAAATTATTTTCAATTGATTTTTTTGTTTCTTCTATAGCGATTTCTTTTGACTTATATGGCAATGGAAATTGTTTAATATATATTGGTTTATTATCTGTTAAATTTATTTCATGGTGTTCTAAATTACATTTTCCAATTTTCTCTCCTTCAAGCCAAAATATATCTTCATTTTTCAAGAATAAATTTTTTATAATCTGTTTATTTCCTTCGTTTAAGTAATTTAAAATTATTTTATTTAATAATTTTCCATTACGATCGAAATTTTCTTCTTGAATATGATTTATGTTTTTATACACTAAATTTTCCTCAAATTTACTAGATTCTTCTTGTATATCAGTTATAATTTCGGTATTTTCTTCTATAAAATATGTAAGAAATTCTTTATCTTTTTCTTCAATATTAAAATTCGTATTTTCTTAGAGTTTTAAAAGAAATTGTTTATATTCAAAATCTTCATTATTTGATATTTTAGAATAATCTTTGTCTAGTGTGTTATTAATATCTTTTAAAAAATGTTCTATATTTTTATTTTTGTTTTTAAGAAATTCCGAGATCGACTAATTTTCACTGTCCTGTATTTTTGAAGTATAATTTAATATTTGAAATGTATTAGTAGTTATTAAGTCTGTATTTTCCGTATTTTATTTATATATATTTGAAATTACATTCTCGTGTTACGTGGGATTTACTTGATACGTACTCCTATGGGGAGTGTGAGGATACAAAATAAATTAACGAGAGAATTAATATGAAGTTGTCTGTTATTTATTATCGTTCAGACCTTCTGCGTTGCTAACTCGCGACGCGATTTTTCAAAACATTTAATAAAAAAAATTTTGCCAAAAAAAATGTATTTAATTAAGCTATACAATTAATCAAATTATTTCTCTCTCTCTTTCTCAAAAAAAAAATTCTCTAATTTATTTGACGCGCTTTTTTTGTTAAGTTTATTTCTTAAAAAATTTTAATTTTTTGCTAAAATCCTCGTTGCGTATCCCACACCGCTGCCACCAAAAAATAATATGTTACGTGGGATTTACTTGATACGCACTCCTATGGGGAGTGTGAGGATGCAAAATAAATTAACGAGAGAATTAATATGAAGTTGTCTGTTATTTACTATAAAGCAAATACAGTGAGAGAGAGACTAGTTACCACTGTGTTCTAGCGCGTCCGGCGATGGTCTGTCGCTCGTCGTTGTCTAAAACGACGATGTAAGTTGCCCGCGACGAAGTGCCGAATCAGCACTTCGCGCATCGTGCGACTCTTGGTCCGGAAACTCGGAATCGCATTTCTCTGAGTTTCTACCTTATTTTATGTTTTATATTATAATATACGTACAATATAATGTACGTATCACGTCCGAGGCCACGAGGCTTCGGCCCCCGAAGCCAAGAACGTACACATGAATACAATAATAAAAAAATTATTAAAATTACGTCCCCAAAGTGTAATTGGGAAAAAAAATTTTGTGTACCTATACAGGCCGATGCCTGTCCTGGCATACAATTTCGCTTTATATCTATTCCATGTTTGTAAGTTGTTATGTATGTGTTGTCTGTGTTCTAATTTATTCTACTGTTCATTTTTAAATACTTTTTCATTTTAACTACGAATTTATGTAGTCTCTCTTTTTTTTTCCAAAAGGATATATGACATTTATAATAAAATATTTTACAACATTATACAAAAATTAAAATGAATTTTAAATTATTAAATAATATAGCTGTAAATACGAAATTCATTATCTTTTTTTCTAATGTTAAAAGATGTTTCTTTTGGAGATACGCGTGCGCATCATGTTGCACTCTTGATAAGATAAGAAGCCTTTCACATCACGAAATGCATTCTTCCTTGGATGATATTTAATTTTATTTTAAAGTGATTTAAAGAACCTTCTTCTTGTTTTTGTGTGGGTTTGAAGCGGGATTCGAACGTGGATTCAAACTCCTTTTTTTGTTGAATTTTTCATGATAAAATTTGAACATGATTTTCAGTAATTGTATGATTTATCTGTAACAAAACTAACTTATTAGTGGAAAAGGGTCCCCCCTCTATTTCTAATTGTTTAACCGTCATTTATCTGTTTATTTTTTTTTATCCTCCTTCCTTATAAAATACTTTTTTTTATTAAATTGATCACTGATTAATATTCTATCATGTATTCTCAAAGCTGCGTCTTACAAAAAAAATTTATTTATTAACTCTATGTATTCTCTTTGACGCTTTTGTTTATCTTTTTTTGTTTATTTATTGTTAACATAATCGTTTAACGGCATGTCAGAGCTGCAGCAATCGAGTTTTGCTTTTTTTATTTTATCGATATCTTTTGTCCGCACTAAAGTTATATTAGTACAATAATTTTTGTTAAAATAAAAAATCATTTGGACTTGTTATTTTTTTATGAGCTTGTATTGAAAATTAGATATCAAACTCGACAAACCTAACCTTAAAATACGATATATTGAAAGTTTTTATTATAACTTTGTATGTATAATATTTTGGTGGTTTTCTTGAGTTGTCCGCACTAGAGTTTAATCTTACAAATTTTTTCTTTATAGCAAAAAAACTCAATCAAACGCATCGTTTATTCATAAGTTAAGATTGGAAATATTATTAGAAGGCGGACAGCTTTGTCATGCTCTTAAGAAGCGCTGCGTCAACTAGAATATGGCCACGGTTTCGACCACGATTGGCTTGATAATCGCCTTTTTTTTCTAAAATTTTACTTTGCTTCCAGTATTTTCTATGTATTAATATTTTAATTTTATAAGCAATGTTATTCAACTCAAAAACCTCATTGGATTTTCATTTTACTTCTTTTTCGAACAAATTTATAAAGGATACTTGCGTTCGATTCCCATGGGTTTTTGGGATATGTTCGGTTGTTAAGGTGATATATTTTTTTCAGATTTTAGTCCTTTGGCTGAGTTCTTAATAATTTATAATTATTATTAGTATTCAACTTCTTTTATCACGAAGTTGATAACACATGCATATGATACCTCACGGTATTTAACAGTCTTTTTTTGCTTTTTTTTTTTTACTTTTATTTCCAATTTTTTTTGTGTTTTATTTGATTAAACTATTGCATGTCATGTTGCTTTATTTACAACATAGAGAAGATTTACTTCTCGTTATAATTTTTTATGTACATTTTATTTATTCTTTTTCTTTGAACTCATGCATGTTATTACCTTATTATTTTTTTATTCATAGGACTTTTATTTTTCGTAAGGGGTAAGGGGTAAAAGGATACTCATAGAAAATCTTAGGCGAGATCCTGCATTTCTTTTATAGTTGTTATTATTATTTGAGTTGCCTAACTTTTGCTTATTTTACAATTTTGTTGATAATAAAAATATTTTAATCACAATTATCCTCAAAAACGATTAGCTAATCTATTATTTTTATTTATGAGTAAAAAACGTTTTTTTTTCTCTTGCGGCCAATTCTTTTGACGCTTTGCTATACAACTGAATCTTATCTACTAATTATTTTTCTTATTTATTTTTTGCTTTTATTCAAAAGATATTTGATTCTTATTTTTTACTTATATAATATTTTGTTGAAACATCGCGCCTTTAAGGATATCTTATTATTCTCATTTCTTAATTTCAACCATTATTATTAATTTTCATTTTTTATACATTTTCTATTTCTCTTCTGTAAAAATAAGAAGTGATCATATGTCGTTCTTTCTTTTTCCTCGTCCGAAGGCCGCGGAAAAAGAAAAAAAAAAGCTTTTTGCTATATCTTAATAATTTTAATTGTATTCCTTCAAAAGAAAAGAGGTTTTATGTTATACTAGTTACTCGTTGGATTTATCTGTTTCATTCTATTCGCGTTTTTAGCATTATATTATGTTTCGCGTAGTTTATTTTTTCGATTTTAAAAGGCCCTCCGTATTGAACGTTGTGTTTCTCTTTTTGCTCTTGCTTTAATAAATATACATTTTCTCCTTCTCGAAAATTTTTGGTATTTAATTTAACATAATTCTGCAATGATTCCGAGGACTCGTTATCTAGTACCTTCCAAGGTGGTTTCTCGCGCGGCGGCCTTGCATTCTTTACAAGGGGATGCTCGAGCGCATCACTTATCTTATGTGATTGACTCTTTTCTCTTTGCGCTAGTAAGTCTGTCGTAGGTGTAATAGGAGTACCTGGCTTGTTGATATTATTATCTCGTTGTTCGTTGTCGTTTTCGCTCGACGCTGTACTTTCTTCGTTTTCTTTATTATTTTGATGTCTTTTTACTATATTATTTTTCCTTGTATAAAGGTACGGCGTAAAATGCCTTCCTTTTAAATGTAAATGATTAAAATTATTTGAGCTATTTGCCTTGAAATGACAATATAGTGTTTCATCATAATCTGTTATAAAATGCACGCATATGTTTTGATTAAATTCACAAGAAAATATAAATACACAATCAACATCTGCGTGTCTTGTGCGTGACGTCAAAATAGCTTCTGCTGTCTGCGGGTCTCCGCATGCACCTAATGATACTGCGTCTAATAAAATATCTCTTAATTCATTTGCGGACATTCTTAAATTACATACTTTTATTACTGAGTGGAAAAAACAATTACCGTCTTTCGGTATATTGTCATCCCTTATCAAATCTAACCAGTATTGTGCGCATTCATCACTTGCCTCATATACTTCGAATAAACCTGCACCATCATTAAAAGAATTACTCCAACTTATTGGTTCATTTTCGTCATCGTATTGTACTGTTTCTATTATATTCATATGCTCATTTTCTTCGTCAGTTCTTTCTTCTTCTTCAAGGTCTCGCGACTCAGTC
This sequence comes from Anastatus disparis, assembly GCA_017163975.1. Lineage (NCBI taxonomy): Eukaryota > Metazoa > Arthropoda > Insecta > Hymenoptera > Eupelmidae > Anastatus > Anastatus disparis. The sequence continues at coordinate 461,493 of JAFFSR010000384.1, read as the reverse complement.
TTATTTCAATTATTTCTATCTAGTTCTACGTCACTCTCATTCTCTTCCTGCTCCATGCTTTCGTCTTGCGACTCAGATTCATTGCCGTCATGCTTATCTCTCTCGCTTTCACTCTCTGATTTTTACTTGTATCTTGTACCTCAAACTCGTCCTCGAAATATGAGTTTTTGTCTGATTCACTGCCAATAATTTCGACTTCAGAACTTATTCTTAATGATTTTTTCTCTTTATCTATTTCTGAGCTTATGTTTGGTACTAATTTGTAGTATTCTCTCGGCATTGGAGGTCGAACTTTTTCTCGCTCATTAAAATCGGTTTGTTTTACTATTTCTTGAGGTGCATTGCCTCTTAGCGCTTCTGCTACTTCTCCTGGTGTTTCTTCCCATATATTTATTTGTACACCTTCTCTACCATTTATCTCTTGTTCTTGCACATCAACTAAAAATTGAGCACGCATTTTTGTCATTATTTCCGGAATCAGATTTAATATACTTCCTCGGCTACTTTCTTTACTTTGCGAAGTGTGTTGTGGATCATCCTGTGTCTCCTTTCCTTTTTCTATTTTGGTGCCGTTGTGTTGAGATGCTTTCGATTTTACATTTATTGTCTCTAATGGCGATTCTACGTCACAGCTGTTTCTATTATTTTTCAGTATACTTTTATTTTTTAATATTTCGCTCGCTGGCTCATACGTATTCTTTTCTTTTCTTGATGACACTGCACGTGGCTTATCTACTGGTGTACTCGCTGCAAGAATTCCTTCTCGCATGTTTGTGCTTTTTCGCATATATGCGAGCTTACCGTCGTCTTGTGCTTGACTTATTATATTTTCAGCTTGAATCAATTTTTTCTTTCTATCTGCTTGACTTTTACGTGTTTTTAACGCTTTCTTATTTCGCCTTTTCCTTTTGCACGCCGATCTTTTCCAAGGGTCTTTCTTTCTTTTTGCATAATTCCAATTTTCTTCAGATCCGGTTATACTATTAATTTCTGACTCGTCACTTGTTTCTTTAATAAGGATTTTCTTTTTAGGATTATCAGAATTTTCTGAACTTGAATCTTCTTCTTTAGTTTTATTCGCATTTTTATTTATTGCGCGTGTAATAAAAATTCTTGCTGGCGGACCGCATTCGTTCGCGTTTGGTTCCTGATTTTCTTAATTATCTGCTAATTGATACATTTCTGCACGTGGTATATTCAGGATTTTCTTCGCCGTCTGCAATTACCGGATTTCTAGACAATGCATCAGCTGCATTATTTTTCCTTCCTGGTCTATACACTACATCAAACGTATATCCTCGTAAAGCTGCTTTTAATTTGTTAAATCTTAAATCGGGCTTTGTGCTTGTATGGAAATGCTTTAACGGTTCATGATCTGTGACTACTGTGAATTTTGTACCGTATAAATAAGGCCTAAATTGTTCTTTTGCAAAAACAACTGCCAACAATTCTTTGTCATATACAGTATATCTAAATTCGCTTCCTTTTAAACATCTTGAGGCATATACACAAGGTTGATAGTCACCGATTTTTCCTTAGCTTAATATTGCGCCTATTGCATAATCAGACGCATCAGTAGTTACTATAAATGGCTCGCTTAAGTTAGGCGCGGCCAACACAGGCTCTTCGCATAGCTTCTCACGTAACGTGTCGAATGCTATTTGATGTTCTTCTAGCCACAGAAATTTCTCTTTCTTTGAACTTAATTTATGTAACGGTCTTGCTATGCTTGCAAAATCTTTTATGAATCGACGATAATAACCAACAAAGCCTAAAAATTGTTTTACTTCCTTTTTACTTGTAGGTATAGGATAATCATGCACTGCTTCTATCTTTTTAGGGTCTGTTTTAATTTGCCCTTTTCCTACTATAATGTCCTAATACCTTCGCCTCGCGTCTTAAAAATTGACATTTCTTTGGTTCTATTGTTAGATTAGCTTTCTTAATGCGTTTTAAAAATCTTTTAAATCTTACTGCATGTTGTTCTAAATTTTCTGCATGAATTATTACATCGTCTAGATAAATCTCTAATTCTGAACCTTGCAACCCTTGTAACGCTAGAGCCATTGCTCTGCTAAAGGTCATGGGTGCTTCGCATAACCCCATAGCCATACGCTTCTATTGATATGTACCCGATGGCCCTGAAAACGCAGTTTTATGTGCATCTTTTGAATTAATCTTTACCTGATCATAGCCGTCCTTAAGGTCTACGTCGGTAATATAATTTGCTGACGCTAAATTTTCTAAGATGTCACAAGTTAATGGCAGTGGATAGCAACTTCCCACAGTAATTTTATTTAGTTGGCGAAAATCTGTCACCAAACGCCAGCGTTTCCTGCCCTGAGAGTCAGGTTTCTTGTTAACTATCCATGTTGGGCTACTATAACTCGACATAGATGGTTCTATAATATCTTTTTCCCGTAACTTCTCTATTTCTTGCTGCATAATATTTTTAATGCTATCGGGTAACGGTACGGTTTCACACAAACTGGCTCTTCATGTGTCGTTTTTATTCTGTGTGTTAAAATATTTGTTGCTGGCAATAATTCATTATCTAACCCAAAGACAAAGGGATTCTCGGATATCAAGCTTCGAACATGCTTTTTTTCTTCTTTATTTAATTCTTCCAAGTCTGAAATACTCATTATTTTTTCAACTCTTTCTTTTATTTCACATGGAGTTTTATTTGCCATGCATCTGTCTACATATTTTATTTCAGCATCAGCACTTTTTTTCTCTGAATTTTGTTGCGCGTACTCCGACATTGCGCGTCTAATCTTTTTGCAATCGGAAACTTCGTTTCCTTCGCGGTTGCCGTCCTCACCGGCATAAAAATCGTTATCTTTTCTTATAACTCCGCATGGAAAAATTTCTATTTCTGGAGTCGGAATCCCAATATTTTTATGATTCGTATTTATACATACTGCATACGCTCTATCATTTTTATTTTCTGTAATAAAATTTCCAAATGATATTCCAGGCCCTAAATTTTTAAGTGGTACCCAGCCTACTTCTACATCATTATTTATAACTTTTGCAGCAATAACGCGTCTCACTCTTGCGGGAATTTCCACTGTTTCCACCCACTCAAAGGGGATCGCTAATTTTATAAAATCAATGCACTTATGTACGGCATTTATATGTCCGTTGTGCTCACTAATAGTTTCCCAGCCTAGTAGCCCATCTGTTTTTACAGAAAAGCTATCTGGAACAATATGGACCTCACACTGTAGTCCTTCAAGAGTCATATCTGCTCTTTCTAACGTATATATTTCCCCTGGTACGACGCCTGTAATCTCTAAAATATGCTGCCTATCTATACTTGTATTTTCACTTATACATTTGGCCTTTATTACGGAAATATCTGCTCCTGAATCAACATAAAATCTTGCACTATTTTCTTTTAAATTCCGACTTTCCAGTTTGACAATAGGCGGATTATGCCCCGCGCACGCGAGTTTCATGTTTATTGTGCGCCTAATTTTTACATGCTCATTATTATTATTATTTAATATATTATTATTAATTAATTCTTGCCCGGCGCCTGAGGATTGCGGCGGACATCCTGCGAGTTTAAAGTGGTAGTATGGTTTATGCACATAAGAATTGTACACATTAACATTATGCACAGAACAATAAAAACAAAATTTGATACACAGTACATATTTAATTATGCACAAGATTTAAAAACAAATCTATTATTTAAAATATATTTTTTGTACATGATTTTTTGTGCACCTAAAATTTATGTGAGGTTTTCAAGTTATACAATTGTACACATTAACGTTATGCACCAAAAATGATGTGCACAAAAAATTATGTGCAAAAAATATATATTTTAAATTATAAATTTTTTTTAAAATCTTGTGCATAATTAAATATGTACTGTGTATCAAATTTTATTTTTATTTTTTTGTGCATAATGTTAATGTGTACAATTCTTATGTGCATAAACCATACTACCTCAGTTTAAAGGCTCGTTCATTTTATTACTTTGATTATTTTCATTTATCTTTGTGTTCGAATCCCGTTCTCTATCCGGGTCGCGCGTTTGATTCTTGTTCCTGTTATACTGAAATCTCTCGCGACTATTTTCTCTACTACGACCTCTATTAAAACCTATATCATTTCTATTATCATTACGTGCATTATTATTATAACGCGACGGTCCTTGAGCATTATAATTATATTCATTAATCCGTGAGTCATAGTTTCTGTTTCTATTGAACCCACTGTTGAATCTACTATAACTATTTCTGTAATTATTATCCGCATTTCCATTGTTATAATTATTATCAGAGGTATTTCTGCCGTAATTACTATTATCAAAATTTCTATTGTAATTATTATTATCAAAATTTCTATTGTAATTATTATTATCAAAATTTCTATTGTAATTGTTATTATTGAAATTTCTATTGTTATAATTGTTTCGCGGCCCACTCCTATAATTCTTGTTATCGTTTGATTTATTTCTCTTACCGTTATTAACATTTTGCGAATTATTTTTATTTTGTGCATGAATAATACCATTTTCGGCATCATTTCTTAGTATTTGACTCTGCCGCCGCGTGCCCCATCTTATCGCAATAAGCGCATTGTATTTTATCATATTTCTTCTTAATACACGCGCCTTCTTTATGGCCTTCTTTGTCACAATAGCTACATTTAACTGCACTTGTACCTGTTTCTATTTTTACAGGCGTAGCTTGCATTGCTTTTATTTGTGCTTCATGCACTTTATTTGTATTTAATGCCTGACATTGATTTTGCGTTAATTGCATTATATTATTGACATTTGTCTGCGTTAATAATAAGCAGGTTTGCATATTTTGTGCTATAGAATTTATGGGTTGCAAGCCGTTTATAAATGAGTTTTGCATCTGTACTAAAAGTCGCGTCTTTTGTTTATTTTCAAAATCAGCTGCAAGTTGTATAGCCTTTCTTAACTTTAGAGGTTTTTCGCAGCGAACTTGCACGTCAAAGGGTGAAGTTAGTCCAAACAAATAATATTGTAATGCATCTCTCTCTATTAGCTGCTTTTTTGCTAATCGATCTTGTAAGTTTAACATGGGCACCGTGTCGTAAATCACTAAAAGTCTATTCAATAAAGCTTGCGTCCGCGCGCCGTAATCTGCTGCCGATTCGCCTTGTTGTTGCGTAATTATTTTTAATTGCGTTGATAATTCCTCCATCACTGTTATATTATTATATTGCGCCTCTAAGTCTTTTATCAGCGCTTCAATAGACTCATATTGCATCAATCGCGCTGTAAAAATATCTGCCGCTTTTCCTGTGAGTTTCGTTGCTAACCGTATATAATAAGGATTTGACAACCTGGCCCAAAACTATTTACTATGTTCCTTAACACAGAGCAAAATAGGGGTAATTTATCTACGCTTCCGTCAAAATATGGAATTTGCCTTATCGCTTGATGTAATGATAATTGAGGTATATTCTGAAAGTTTGCGCTTTGCATATTTAACATGGGATTTATTTGTTGCGTATTTAATGCGTAATTAGTATTTATCGGCGAGTTTATTGGAAAATTTGGATTAATTTGAGTTGGTATCATATTACTCCACGGTTGTGGAATTTGTTGTGGAAAACTCGTGTAATTGTATGGTATCGAAGGATAAACTACCTGGTTTGGACCCTGATTCGCGTATGTTAACCACGTTTCGTTGGTTTTTGGACTTTCCTCCGATTTCGATTTTTGAATCTCGGTTTCTCTTTTATTTAGTGGGAGCGTGCCGTTACTTACTATGTTTCTTTCTTTCGTAATATTTAATGATTCTTTTGGTAATTCGAAACCCTGAGACGCGGCTCTTTTGTATTTTTCATTCAATTCTTTCATTTCTTTCTCTGACAAATTAACTGTTCAATTTTCACCATATCTTGGAGTGTACATTGGCATGTACACCGTGTTTTGTGACACAGTCGGAAATGATATTCTTTCGTTCCCGAATCCGGCCAAGATTTCTTCACTACGCAAACTTCTAATAGGAGACAACGAACGTCCTCTACGTCTCGCTTTTCCGTCCTTTTTCGAAAATAAGTTGATGAGCGACATATTCGACAGCTAAGATTTCGCAATTTAACTTTTTCTTAAAATTTAATTATTTTTCTTTTTACTCTTTAATTTACGCGTGAGAAGGCGAAGCGTTTACGTTTTCTTATGCGCGCTGATTTTTTATTCTGATTTACGAAGATTTATTAATAAATAATGACAAAATTTATGACATAAAAACGTTTCCACAAATCACATTAATTATGAAATTGTTATCAAAATTATTTTCCAATATTTAGACTATAACCTCCTTTTTTTCTATCTACGGTAACATCTATTATATATGATAAAAACGAATGATAAAAATTTATTTTACTTTGCTAAGAAACCTAATGAAAATTGATAAACAAAAATATTTAATTTTTCCTTTTTCACGTATGCACTTGTTTGAATTATTTCCCTTTTTTTCACAACATTACTTATAATTTTTATATATTTACTTATTACTGGCCGACACTGACGGTTTGCGTAATTATATTCACGCACTAATCACTTTTATCTAACGATCTTTTTTTTCGAAATCAACATCCTAACTTTATTTGTTTTATTACGAGTTCGATTTATATTCACTTTAAGAAGCTATACTACCCCTTGGGACACTTTAATATGTATTGTATAACTTTTACTTACTTGTTACAGCAGAGAGTGAGCAGTGTGATAAAAAGCACTCTCATTTCTTCGGATAATATTTTCGGACGTCCTTCCTTCCTTCCTTCCTTCCTTTCGTTCAGATCTTCTGCGTTGCTAACTCGCGACGCGATTTTTCAAAATATTTAATAAAAAAAATTTCGCCAAAAAAATGTATTTAATTAAGCTATACAATTAATCAAATTATTTCTCTCTCTCTTCCTCAAAAAAAAATTCTCTAATTTATTTGACGCGCTTTTTCTGTTAAGTTTATTTCTTAAAAAATTTTAATTTTTTGCTAAAATCCTCGTTGCGTATCCCACACCGCTGCCACCAAAAAATAATATGTTACGTGGGATTTACTTGATACGCACTCCTATGGGGAGTGTGAGGATGCAAAATAAATTAACGAGAGAATTAATATGATGTTGTCTGTTATTTATTATAAAGCAAATACAGTGAGAGAGAGACTAGTTACCACTGTGTTCTAGCGCGTCCGGCGATGGTCTGTCGCTCGTCGTTGTCTAAAACGACGATGTAAGTTGCCCGCGATGAAGTGCCGAATCAGCACTTCGCGCATCGTGCGACTCTTGGTCCGGAAACTCGGAGTCGCATTTCTCTGAGTTTCTACCTTATTTTATGTTTTATACTATAATATACGTACAATATAATGTACGTAGCACTCGTTATGTTTGCAATCTGTTTGAATAAAGAATTTTTCTCTATTTATTTCTAAATAGCCTTTATTCAATCTTAATTATTTTTTTTCAATACATTTTTACCTAAAATTCCATCGTAAGGTATTGAAAAGTTTTCCGACGCTACATGAAAGTCTGTATGTAAATCATTAAGAAGGGGCCGAACTATCTGTCTTTGTCTAATAGCATTTTTCATCATTTATGTAAACACTATCCGGTATAACAAGAAAAAAATAGCAGCCCCCGCTAGATATTAGTGTAATAAGTACATTTCGTAATAACAACCAAATTTTTTTACTGCGTAGTTTTTGAATAATTAGAGACCTACCAAAAAAAGATAGGTTATATTCTAGATTACTAGTAGGTCTCTAATTAGTCAAAAACTATGCGGTAAAAAATTTTATTGTTATTACAAAATTTACTAATTATACTAATATCTAGCGGGGGCTGCTATTTTTTTCTTGTTATAAAGGATAGTTTTTATATAAATAATGAAAAACGCTATTAGACAGAGACAGATAGTTCGGCCCCTTCTTAATCGGAAAATTTATTAAACCACATGTTTTAATAGGGGTGTTGGTAATTCCAGACAAATATATTCTAACACTATCATTAACAAAATTTAGTGGTACTAAGCTTTCTTTTATAATATTAAGCTGAGCACCTGTATCTATTAATAATTTAGATAATTTGTTTGTAAATGGGTTTTTTATTTGAATAAATTGTAGTGTATCGCCTAATTTAAATATGTAAATTGGTATATCAGTGTCCATACTATTTTTATTTGTAACCATTTCGTTAAATATCTTTTTTAATTTGCTTATCACATATATGATTTACTTCAAAAATTTCGTTGCATGTATTTATTATTATTGAGTAATTTCTTATTTCTTCTTTAAATTCTGTTATTTTGTATAACGGTATATTTTGTTCAATAATGTTTGCATGAATAGGCTCAATGTTGTAATCATTATTTAAATTACTGCAAGTTTCAAACTCATATTCAATTATCTGTTCTTTTGCAAAATATTGTATATCTATATAATTTTTGAGCGACTTAGGTTGTATAACTCCTCTTGTACGCTCTCTCCAAGATGAGTTTAAGCGTTTCCCTGCATATTTGTTGATTCAAGTGTTTTTAGTCGAAAATATTCGTCAGTATGATTTGTCTTTTTGCAAATTGTACAAAATCTATTCTGATTATTTTCTAAATTTTTTATTATGAAACATGTTTCTATTGAATGTCCTGGTTTCTTGCAATATGAGCATTTTATATGTTGATTATTATTTTGTAATTTTTTATTGTTGTTTTTCAAAGTCCTACATTCGTCTATAGTGTGACCTTTATTCTTGCAGTATCTGCAAAATTTCGATTGAAAATTCGGTCTATAAAAGTTAGTGTTGACTCTATTGTTTCTTTCAAAACTCGTATTTTGAGCTTCATGATTTTTACACTCTTTACCTGAGTGACCCCATTTGTCACACAACTGATATTTAATTTGATTGCTTGCCTTAGCTTGATTTATAAATATTTTTACCTTTTCGCAATCATTTGTCATATGATTTTTATCGTTACAAAGCTCGCATACTTGTGTAGGTTTTCTTTCAATAACATCAGTGCAAAAATTTGGGTTGTGTCCATTCTTATTACATTTCCAACATATCTCATATTTTTGTATTATTGGGCAATGATTAATTTTATGATTACTCTCTTGACAGTATTGACAATAATGTTCGTTGTCATTTAATAAATCACACGTGCTTCTTGAATGACCCAATTGATTGCAAAATTTACATATCAATCTTATTTTATTTTTTGTATTGGAGCATTCAAATGATGAATGATTTGGTTCTTTACAGTATACGCACCCTGCTATATTGCAATATAATGCTTCGTGACCAATATTTTTGTATATTTGACAACACTGTATTTGGTTGATTTCTTCTTGAAAAATATTACCAAACATAATTTTCTGTTTATTTGGATTCCCTCTGATAGCGTTTTGTTTTTGTAGCTGTCTTTCTATTTTAATTGCTTCTATAGTTGCATCAGAGAAATTGTCTGCTACTTTCATTTCATATCTTATTTCGTTAACTAGTCCCTGTTTAAAATATTTAAATTCATCTTGATTTAATTGATTAATAAATCGTTCTAAGGTTGCTCTTTCTATTCCAGTCTCGTTTTTCTTTTTATCTCTGATTTTCTTCGTTAATTCTTTTATTCTTGTTATATATCCTTCTACTGCTTCATTAAGTCCTTGTTGAATTTGTTCTAATTTTCCGCATGAAGTATATAAATTATCAATTTCAAGATATAATCTTTTTATAATTTTAATAAATTCATCGATTGTATTAATTGTAGTATGTTTTACTGCAGAAGCAATTGCCCCTGATAATTTAAATCTCTGATAGTTCATAAACAATTTTTGTTGATCAGCATCTAGTAATTCTTTAGCGAATTCTAAATTTTCAATATATTTGTCTACAGATATGTATTTACCATCAAAATCAGGAACTAATCTTGTAATTTCTTTTAATGAATATCCTGGTTGCGCCATGTTGATATTCTCAATAAAATTTACTAAGTCGTCTATCGTATTATTATTATTATTATTATTATTATTATTATTAATATTGTTATTATTATTGTTGTTAATATTGTTATTATTATTGTTGTTCATATCGTTATTATTATTGTTGTTAATATTAGGATTATTTATAATGATATTTTCTCCGTTTCCAATACCCTCAATTTCTTGGAAACTTTCCTGTTTAATAAAGAGATTTAAATCGTCGTTTAATGTTTCGTCGTCTGATATTGTTGTAATGTTTGTTGTTAAAGTATATTTGTTTACAAAGCTATTATCTTGGTTTGTCGTTTTGGTTCTGTTTTGAATAGTTTTTCGGATTGTCCCTGTACTTTCATCAATTGTATTTTCTTGTCTATTTGAATTATTGTTTATGGCTCTAATATCTATATTTTCGTATGTGTTTTGTTGATCTTGTGTTGTATTTAGATTTTCCTGATTTTGTGTTGTATCTAAATTCTGCTGTTGTTGTGTTGTATTTAATGTATTTTTAACAGGAGAGTGTTGAAGTCTTGTACTTTTTCTAAACGCACTAGCGTCTTCTTCGTTTTGAATAATAGTTTTTTTTATAAATTCTCTTAATATATCACGAACTTCATTAATATTTTGATTCTCATCAATGGGTACTTTGAGTTTATTACAAATTTTAATTAATTGTATTTTTGTACAATTTCGTATCCAAAGAGTTTTCTGTAATTGACAATTTTTTTAAATTTCCGTCCAATTAATTTCATTCATTTAATTAGAGATATTATAAGTTTTTTTTTTGATGTTTCATAAAAATCTTATTAATTTCAGTATATTTAGTGATGTAAACGTAATACTTATTATTTAACACGTCACAGCGTATCTTTTATATTGATTTTTAATTTATGATTTCTAAATATCTTTTTCTTTACATGATATTGATGAACTAATTAAACAGTCATCGAACAATAAAAGAATGTGTTAACCTAAGCAGTAAAGAAACTTTAAGTTGATATTAAGCAACGAAATTCGTTGTTTTCGAAATTATTAAATCATAAAACAAGCAAGATCCACTTATTACTTAATGAAATCATGTCAAGATAAATCTTATAAAAGCTGACTGAAATTAACGACAGTGGGCACTACCCCAGGATCATCGTTGGTACCAAGTCGTAAATCCTGTAATTCAAATTTAAATTCAAATTCAAATTCAAATAAAGTTATTGTATTCAATATTAATTATTTTTACAAGTGTCAATAAATATCTTAAAAGTTTCTTATATTCGACTCGAGTTTTATTTCAAATCGTGCCTATATCTATTCTTTGTCTGTCCAGGGTGACCAGATGTGGCGATTTTTCGCAAATTTATCAATGCTTTTAAATGGGAAAATTTGCGAAAAATCGCCACATCTGGTCACCCTGTGTCTGTCTGTATCCAGCCTTCATTTACTTGAATCAATCAAGGTTAGAATATTCAATTTATATATTCTCTATTCAAGTACTCTAAATAAATATTCTTTAATATATTTCAATTGTGAGATCGGTTTACTCAATTAAATATTGGTGGAGTTCATTTCACCACTAGATTATACATATATTTATCTTTCATAATTATAATTTAATAATAATTAATTCAATTATTCTAAATTAATTCAAATTCATATTTAAAATCATACAAAAATATTCAACATAATAAAATCATATACTTTTATTTAGTCCTGGTGAAAGCCAGGACTTAAGAGCATGACGAAGCTGTCTGCCTTCTGATAATATTTCCAATCTTAACTTATGAATAAACGATGCGTTCAATTGAGTTTTTTTGCTATAAAGAAAAAATTTGTAAGATTAAACTCTAGTGCGGACAACTCAAGAAAATCGCCAAAATATTATACATACAAAGTTATAATAAAAACTTTCAATATATATTATTTTAAGGTTAGGTTTGTCGAGTTTGATATCTAATTTCCAATCCAAGCTCATAAAAAAATAACAAGTCTAAATGATTTTTTATTTTAACAAAAATTATTGTACTAATATAACTTCAGTGCGGACAAGTCATTATATTTGTTTAATTTAAGAATTTAAAAAGATATTGATAAAATAAAAAAAGCAAAACTCGATTGCTGCAGCTCCGACATGCCGTTAACAATATTACGAATTTCATTAATATTTTGATTCTCATCAATGGATACTTTGAGTTTATTACAAATTTTAATTAATTGTATTTTTGTACAATTTCGTATCCAAAGAGTTTTCTGTAATTGAAAATTTTTTTGAATTTCCGTCCAATTAATTTCATTCATTTAATTAGAGATATTATAAGTTTTTTTTTTTTTTGATGTTTCATAAAAATCTTATTAATTTCAGTATATTTAGTGATGTAAACGTAATACTTATTATTTAACACAAATTGTTATGATATTACTGACTCAAGAATTTAGATTGACCTAATTTTGTTTTATAAAATCAGAGAATGTCGTACAATTGCTGACTTACGTTTTATTTTTATACATTGTCCTTTTGCTGTTGTTAATATATGAAAGCCGTAACGTAAAAGGAAAAATTTTCGCTAAGTTTGTACTTTTACGAGTTCGATATACTTTGTAATATTTTGATGATCAATGTCTATTTTTAAATGCAGCTAAGATATTATTAATGTATTGAATTCAAAAAATTTAGAAATATAGATTGGATTATTGTTTTTAAAATCGTAGTAATTTTTAATTAAATAATGAAAATTTATTGTAATTTCTTCACTAAAATTTTTTTTTTTCTTAAAAAAAATTTTGTTGACTGTGAATTTTTAATATTTGTTAAATGTTTCACTTTTGTTGATTTAGTTATTTTCACTTATGTAGCTCTATTGATTTATAGATTTTATTTGTGCATTAAATATATTCTAATTTATTTTAAAGTATGTATAGCACTTTGTGTATATTTTGTTTCAATGATTATTATTTGCACTTTTATTATTTTCAATATATTTCAAAAATTTTTCCTTTGTTTCATATATTATTTTCGTTTATTTATTGATGCACATTGTATTTAATATTTTGTATATAATATTTATTTACAATATTTATTTTATATTGCACTTGTGTTTAATATTTTTTTTATTTATTTATGCACTTTTATTTGATTTATTTATTCATTTATATTATTTAATTACTTGATATGATGTGCGCTTTGAATATATTCATTTATTTAGTCAATATATTTATTTATTTGTTTGATATATTTATCTCTTTATTTGATTGCACTTGTATATTGTATTTTATTTTTATTTTATTTGGATTATTTATATGCACTTTGTACATTTTATTCCATTTATTTAATTTCACTTTATTTATTTTATTTGTTTGCACTTTATATTTTATTTCATTTATGTATATTCATTTCATATATTTTATTTTATTTATGTATTTTCACTTTATATCATTTATTTTATATATTTGCACTTTATTTTTTATTTCATTTATATATTTTCACTTTATGTATTTTATTTTCTTTATGTATTTTCACTTTATATGATTTATTTTATTACACATTATTGTGCTTTTGAATTCATTTAATTGACTGCCCTTTATACATATATATATATATATATATATATATATATATATATATATATATATATATATATATATATATATATATATATATATATATATATATATATATATATATATATGGGACGTTTCATGTCAACTCGACTGACAAAAAAATAGAATTTGCTGAAAATCCGTAGAGAGGTTCCATTTAATACCCAAAATATACAAAAAAATTTTTAGAGACATAGGTCAAAGGGATTACGAGTAAAAAGTAATAGAATATTGTGATTTTTCAAATTTTTTTGTTAAATTACCAACTTAATTATTTTTTCCCTCAAAAACTAAGGATTTTAGAGATTCACTTATGTATATATTTATTGTTGCAAATGATGAGTACAATCTACATAAATTTTTTCAAATCTCAGAATTGCTGTCTTCTGATTGGTTCATTTTGTACTTTCATGTAATTTTGAATTTCTGGTGTTCGACCAGGTTCATTTCACTCAGGTTGCACTATGTTATGTCTTTTTATAATATCTTGAAGTGAGCTTTGTCTCATCTTAGGCACAGAACTGAGAAAAGAGTTATAGAACTTGAATATTAAAAAATAAAATAGAATTTTCAATTTAAAACATATATACTGTGGATTTGGTTCTTCGATTATAGATAATGCAATATACGAACAAATGATTTTTAAATATCTTAAAAGAGATCTATTTCTTAATAATTTAATTAATAATTTAGAATCTGAATTGAAATATCAACTGTTCATTATTTAGACATCCTCAAAATACACTCGTAACCAAAACATATTTATGTGTATCAATAAATTGTTATTATAATGATTTTAAATATGTGTTGAAAATTTTTTTTAATACATATTATATATTTAGAATTAATATTTATATCATATATCTAGAAGTATAAGAAATGAAGTAAAATAAATTCTATAGGCATGAAATTGATTTAATATAAAAATTTATTACGAATTTAAAGAATGTTTTATTTATAGATTGTATAACTTTTGGCAAGTATTTTTTGATTTCATCCTCATTCTAGTGACATTTTAATTTTGCAAATAGACTATGAATTGAGAAAATTCAAAAATATATTTAGGAATTAATATTTATATCATATATCTGGAAATAAAAGAAATTAAATTAAATAAATTCAAGATGCATAAAATTTATTCATTATAAAATATTACAAAATTAAAAAATTTTGTATTCATGGATTGTCAAACTGTTGGCAAGTACTTTTTCATTTTATTTCCATTCTAGTGACATTTTAATTTTTAAATACTTTTCAACTTAAAAAAAATAATTATAATAAATGAAAATATGATAGAGCGATGATTAGTTCTATTTTTACAATCATTACTCAAAATAAGAATATCAAAAGTCTTTTCCTTTTAGAAGAATGTTATGTAGTGATGATTATTATTATTTTTGTCATTAGTTATACTATAATTAAAAATAAACATATAGCAATGACTAATAGTATAAGGTAATTAAGAATGATTTTTTTTGTTTTGTTTTTAAAAAAAAAGATTAATATATAAAGGATATTGTCCTCTATATGATTAACCTTTTATATATGATGAAGTCGAGGAAGTCCCCCGCCCGGCATCTGTTTAACACATTACATCAGGCTAGGACTGTCAGACCCACCATACCGAAAACTTTGACTACCGATGGATGGTCAGCCACTTTTGTAACCAACAATCAACCGATACCCAATGAGGTCGGATTTTTTAAAGAGTCGCGATATAAATGGCACATACACTTATTTTCTTTCGAAAAAAAAGTTAGAGGTACCTGGCCAGGATTCGAACCCATGCCCTCCGCGTTGAAGGCAAGAGCTCTATCCATTACGCCACCGCGCTCTCTAATTAAGAATGATAATCTAAACCAATATTTAAAGCTGCTTTGCTGCATCTTAATTATTTCAGTTACTAGAAAATATTAATCATAATAAAAATAATAATAATAATCATTATCATGATCATCATCGTTATCATAAAATATTTAATAATCAAAATCAAAACTATAATAATGACCAATACTTTAATCTTTTAACATCCTAACTTTAAACAATATGAAGTATGTTTTATTTAGGAAAATGAGATTTAATAATAATAATACTTATTTTTATCCTTAAATATATAATTTAATCAAAATTAAGCAAATAACAATAATTTTTCTTTACATTGGTCGAAGACAGAGAAAAATTATAAAATAACAGTGTCTGTATAAACATTATATTCAGAATATAGTTTTGCTCTTATGGTATCATCAATTGGAATCAAACAGTGCTAGTCCTGAAGATTTTGTACCCGTCTGTTATTGTGAAACTGTTTGGCTAAAAATTTTTTAGTTTGATCATAATTTTTCTGGGTAGAATATTTGAAGGTTATATTTGGCATTCTTTCAGTTGTGCTCAGCCAATGAAATAGATCTTCACTTGTCAAAATTGGCTCAATTGTTGATCTCTGTAGGCTTGCTCTAAGAGCTCCTCTTTTTACTGTTGCCCCAAGACCATCACATGGACCTTTCCCATGAGCTGTGGGATAAAAATGCCATTCAGCGTCTGATCCAAAATCCATTTTATGATGAGCTAAATTAATAACATTTTTGAAATTCTTATACTGTTGGGGGGCACCGTCAGAGAAATAATAAATCTTTTTTATGGAAGAAAATTCATCATTCAAAAAATTCTTAATTATTTTATGGAACGAATAAACTGCTACAGCATCATGAATTAAGCAATCAGAAATTATAACCAAACTTTTATGTTTTGTGATTTCATTTTCTTTGCAATTAATTACGACATTATAGATTGTAGCTTGGGCGTTATTCCAATGGAAACCAGGAGCAGCATCTTGAATCGTGAACGCGTAATTTTCGGCAAAGTCCACAATTATTTGAAATTCATGTGGTTCCAGATGGTCCTTTAATTTTCTTGAATATGAAGATTGTTTGGATGCTATTGTTGCATGAGGAAGTAATCCTTTTACTTTTTCACAAAAATATTTTACAAATTCAGGCGTTTCCTTGATTAAAGTTTCTAAAGTTGTTTGTGGATTATTAATCCACTGCTTGAAAGAAATCGAGGTGACGTAATTATCTTCAAACACTTTTAATAAGAATTTCTCTAGATTGATAGATCCTGGACATTTCTCGCAGTTGTTTAAATAACACAAGTCAGATGGTGATTCACAAATTAAAAAATCAAAACAATCTATATATGATGTTATTTTCTGTTCTTCGTTTTTTATAAAATTAGATAAATGACTATCTGTAAAAAAAATAAGCCTTCAAAATTGGAATTACTATTATTTATATTAAGATATATGATCATAATAAATTAAAGTACCTACAATCATCAACTTTACATTTTGATCATAAGAACAGACACACACGCTGTGAGTCCCACTGCTTCCTACTAACACACAGTTTTTAGGACGCAACATAGTAAATTTTGTGAGACCAATTTTATTCTCTGGAAATTCCAATTTATAAAGCTGATATAATTCTGTTAAATTCAACAGAATCAGTCGCTTTTGAAGTTTCTCTTTAATTCTATCACTATTTCTTGTACATATTACATCCTTCATGCCATGCATAGTCCAAGTTATATCATCTCATAAAAGTTCGTAACTGAAGAGATTATATCACAAGATATGGATTTACCTAAGCAGAAAATATTTTATGTAAAACGAAATATTCATGATATTATTCATTATAAACAACTTTTGTTTGTTTAAAATATTTTTAATACCTATTTAGTTAACATGGTTAATTTGATTATAGACACTTAAAAATATTTTATTTTAAATAGTTAAAATAAAAAAAAATAATGTAAATGTTATCAATATATTGGAAGCACATCTTATATTATTTCTAAAGTATAATAAAGAAATATTTTAAATGCCAATATTAGGTAATATTTAATTTATTATTTTCATTTAAACACAATAACTTTAAAGATACCAAAACTTAACAGATTTAAAAAATTCGAAAAAGAATTTTCCTTATATTTTGCATTTGCTTCTCTTACCATAAAATTATTATTCGATATTTATAAATTAAAATATAGAAAGTTGAAATTACATACAAATACTAAAGTAAATACCTATTTTGTGATAAGGTGATGAAAAAATCCCCTTGTCTTCGATAAGACTACGAGCATATTTGATCATATGATAAGAAGCTTTAAAATATAGTTTTATTTGAGTATAACTCCATGTGATTGGCATCATTGTTATAATTTTTATTTGATTATCTCTTGACGTTGGTGGATCATGGAAAATTACTTTCAAGTTATTTAGTAATCCAATAGAATCATTGATAATATGCGGTGGTAAAGCAATTGCTGCACAAGAGTCATCCATTCTCAACTCATCTAAAATATCATCCAAATCATTGTTAATGCAATCATTACTAAATCTAGATACAGCCCCTACTGAAGATGGACTTTGTGAATTATCTACTTCCATTACTGCAAGGAATAGAATAGCACAGCAAGAATAAGTTTATATTAGAAACTTTACAGGAAAGAAAATACTAAATAAGAAACATGCAAGGAAGATATTATAAAAGCAAATTCAAAAAATTAAAATACATAATTCAATAAATGTCATTTAAATTTTTAACGCATCTCAAGTTTTACAGAACTAGAAAGCTACTACAAAATAATGATTGTTGACAAGCACATAATGAAACTACAATAAGAGCTATATATGTGATGCATCTTATAGGAAGAATTGAATGTTTTAAATACTAATACTCTGAATAAATATTTTTAATTTTGTGAGAATATTTAAAATTTATATTTTTTAGTTGATATTTGCAATTAACGGTAACCTACATATTAAACTTTCAATAGCAATTTTGTAAATTACACTTCTTTGCTATTATAATATTCATTATAAAATCAAGTAATTTTTTGTTTTAAAATAAAGTAATAACATGCAAAATTAACATAAAACAGAAGCAACTATAACCTGAATATTAAACATTTAATAAAAGTTTTGTAAATAAGATTTTTTTGCTAATAATATTACATCTGGAATAAAATAATTGCATGCAAAATGTATATAAAAGATAATCTTTAAGGTAGTTGTCGATCCATTACATCATAAAAAAATTATTTATTATAAAATGCGTTGAAATTTGGTTTATTACTTCAATATAACTTTATAAATAAATAGTTAAATTTTTGGAATGATTAACGGTTTCATAATTATAATATAATATTTTAAATTTGTAATTTTAATTATATTTATTATATAAAATGAGAATTTCAGTTTTATATTTTACTTTTGAAACCGCTAGAGGTTATAAAATTTTAACTATTTATTTGTGAAATTATATTGAAGTTGTGAATTAAATTTTAAAGCATTTTATAATAAACTGTTTTTTATGATGTAAGGAGTCGACAACTACCTTAAACAGAAATTGTGTGAATTAAACTTTACCATTTTTATTACATCTAAAATAATTGCATGCAAAATTTATATAAAAGATAATCTTTAAGGTAGTTGTCGACCCATTACATCATAAAAAAATTATTTATTATAAAATGCGTTGAAATCTGGTTTATAACTTCAATATAACTTTATAAATAAATAGTTAAATTTTTGGAACGATTAACGGTTGCATAATTATAATATATTTTAAATTTGTAATTTTAATGATATTTATTATATAAAATGAAAATTTCAGTTTTATATCTTACTTTTGAAACCGCTGGAGGTTATAAAATTTTAACTATTTATTTGTGAAATTATATTGAAGTTATGAATTAAATTTTAAAGCATTTTATAATAAACAGTTTTTTATGTTGTAAGGAGTCGACAATTACCTTAAACAGAAATTGTGTGAATTAAACTTTACCATTTTTATTACATCTAAAATAAATAGCATGCAAAATTTACATAAAACAGAAGCAACTATAACCTAAATATTAAACATTCAACAAAAGTTTTGTAAATAAGATTTTGTTGCCAATAATATTACATCTAGAATAAAATAATTGCATGCAAAACTTATATAAAAGATAATCTTTAAACAGAAATTGTGTGAATTAAACTTTACCATTTTTATTACATCTAAAATAAATAGCATGCAAAATTTACATAAAACAGAAGCAACTATAACCGAAAAATTAAACATTCAACATAAATTTTGTTAATAAGTTTTTTTGCCAATAATATAATGCCTAGAATAAAATAATTGCATGCAAGATTTATAGAAATGTTGAAAATATACACACTCATACTAGGTGTCACCACCGATTGAGAATATTTTAGTAGACAGTTGAAGAGAATCAAGTTGCGTCTCGTCGTCGTTCAGTTCAGTTTTATTATTTTTATTTAATATAAATTGTGCTCTGCATTTATTAATTATTTAACAGGTTATGGGCCCAGAGTGCTTTTAACTGCGCGTTTTATTTCATAAAATTAAGAAAGGGATTTATGTAGTTTGGAGCGTGCGTCAGTCTGTTTAGTGAATTATTGTATTGTTCTTTATCCCCTGGTGAAAGCGTCAGAGATGGCGAGTCATGGAACGAAAAGACAGAACGAAGGACAGCTGAGGGAGAAAAAGGAGAAAGAAAGAAAAAGAAAAAAGAGTTGACTCCGGGTAAGAATTTGTCTTTATTCTCTCTCAATTCTATAAGACAGAAATGGCGTTGCATGCACGCTTATAGAAAGAAAGAAAAGGACAGAGAATAGATAGCGTCGTGCGCTAGTCTATAGAGAGAGAAAGTGAGAAAGAAATAAAATGAGTCGCCATGTTGGGTAAAATGACGCAATGTGTTTGAGTATGACAGATTCATGCGTGCACGAGAAAAATTATTTTTTTATGCTTTGTGTGTGCGTGTGTGTGTATGTATCTAGAATGAGAGAAAAGACCATGCACGCACAAAATAAAATTGATAGACTGAATAAACGACAGCACGAAGTGAAGAAGGTTTTTATGTATGTGTATGTGTGTATATGTATATATATATATGTGTGTATGTGTGTGTATATATATATATGTATGTATAGTGGATGCACGCGCGAGGTCTGAACAGATTTATGACGGTATAGACAGAAATAAATGAAAACCGGTTAAAAACTAATATTTGCAAAAATGCCGCTTAGATTTGGTTAAATTTCGCTATAATTAAAAATAAATGTAAAAACGTGCGCGTTTTTATGTTGAAATACTAAGTATGATTGCTTGAAGGAAGAAAGGCATTGGCCTGACTTCTGCAAACTGAAAGAGAATAATGCACACAAACATGGCGGCCATAGGCCCAAGTCGAGTTGATGAAAAGATGTCGACGCCGTGTACAATAAAAAGACCGTGAAGACGTGCGTGCGCAATTAGAAAAAGACAGAAAGACGGTGACTGCTAAAAGGCGAGAATAAACTCGCAGGTATATACATGTACATATATACGTATAACATGGTTATAGCATAAAGAAAAGAGACAGCATATAAGTGTGATCGTATATGTATAGGAATGTGCGCGTCGTCGCGATAAAAATGACAGATTAAGAAAGAGACAGAATTAGTGAAGCGAAACGAACTAAATCAAAGCGGACAAAAATAAAGTTTACGTAAATGTATACAAAAGACCGATTAAAAAAAAAAAAAAGGACAGAAAAGAACGACTTTAAGAAAAATATATTTAAGAATGTTTAATTAATTGAAATTATCATTATACAGAGAAAAGAAGTTTATTGCAACTTCACAAAACATCCTCGTGAGAATATGTATATGACAGTTGTTGAAGGCAGCATTGTATTCAAAATTATGACAGATTGAATACAAATTAGATAATGAATAATGATTATTTCAAATTAAAAATTTTATTTTATTAAGCTTGAACGTACGTATATAAAAATATTTTTTTAATAAATATATCCATGGTTTTTAAAAATAATTTAAAAAATAATATTGATCGATCATAGTTACTGCTTTCACATACATAATAATACTTGTGTTCAGTATATTGTGTATGGGAATAATAGCACATATGTATTATTATAAATATAAAAATATACATAAATAACTGGCAAATTTGATTGATTTAACATTGCTTGTGTTCGGCATGTTAGATTGATTCTCTTAAATTGTCATAAATATGAATTACCTAATATTGCTTGTGTTCGGCATACTAAGTTCATTCACTTTATTTTGATAGATATATTGAGCTTGAAGGGCTTGTGTTCGGTCTATTAAGCTCATTATATATATATATATATATAATTAACTCTAACGTAAATTATCTAGTTTTACTTGTGTTCGGCAAAATTATATGAATTTTATTTATATTGGTTTACTATTCCTATATAGTTGACAAGTACGTTACGAGTGAAGAATTTGACCTGGTGATAAGGACAGTCACAGAGATGAAGACAGAGTGAAAACAGATTATATATGCCCTATTGTACGACAGGTGGCCACACTATGACTGATAAGAAAGAGAGAAAAGACAGAATTAACGACAGCAATGAGACTGAGAAGACGGAGGAGCTATATAACAAGACAGAACAGAAAGTAGAATAAAGTGACGGTTTTGAAGACGGATCTGTGAAAACTGTAGTTAAAGTAACTGCAGGAGGTCAAATAGCGACAATTAAGGAAAGATAAAAACAAATCAAAGATTTGACAGCAAAATTGAATGATGTATTGGAAAAATATGTATACGACGGAAAAACAGATGAAAACAAGAACGAAGACGGAGCTAAAGACAGAGAAGAGACAGATAAGCATTACAATACGACTGAAACGGCAGAAATAAAGACGGAGACAGAAAACAGAATCAATGAAATGACTGAAGCAAAATTGGCAGACCTATCTGACAAATTGGACAAGGTAATGGATAAACTCAATACAGTTAAGGCAGAAATGGCAAAGAGCAAGAGAGGCGAAGAAAAGAAGAATAGAGCAGAAAGGAGATGACGATTTGATGGCTTTGATGGTGAAGGAGAGAAGCGCCATGTGGGTCTTTGACGGCCAGGCTCTGAACGCAATGAGGGAGAAATTTGAACAGGGAAAGGAGGATTACTACAGGTAACGAATCAGAAAGAACAGATAAATCTAAAGACAGCAAAACGACATATAAGGTAAACAATGATTTTGGAAATTATACACTTAACGCAGAAGGTTCCGGGAACTCGACAGTCTTGGACGAATACTTAGGACTGGTAAATAAATTGAAAATATCGCGTTTAATACAAATAAAGGTTGATAAAAGACTTAATAAAGAAAATGACAGTATTTTAGACGTTTTTAAACAATTGACAGAAATTATTAAAGCCGAACTAACTAGAAAAGACGGACCAGTAAAACGCTATTATAAATTAACGACTCAAATCACATTTGAAAACTTTGGATTATTTTATGTCTGAATTAAGTTCGCTGGACTTATTGTATGTTGTAGATAGTACTATTGTAGCAAATGAAAGTTCGTGACATTTTAATAAATAGAATAGATAAAGACTATCATGCTAGAGTTATGAAAATTAAAGATTTAGTTGAATTGTTGAACAGAATTAAAGAAATTAAAGCGAAATAATTAAATTGAAGCGAGGTGAATGTAACTTCATCTAGTATTAAAAAAAAAATACAACATACAGTATAATCCAGCGAAAGAAAAGGCAGTTAATTTTATAGACAGATTTGAAGAAATAGTAAGAAGTTATAATAACATGCCAAAAGTTAAATCGTTGCCTAAAGAAGACGAAAGAGATTTCTTTTATAATGCTATCATAAGCAAAGTACATCAAGTAGAAGGAATAAATTTTATGACAGAAATTGTTATGGTGAAAGGGTTATCTTATGATAAACTAAAGTTACTTATTATGCAGGTTGAAAGCCATTAAACGACAGCTATGATGGTCAAATCAAGAGCGATACAGAAAGTGCGATGTTTTGAATGCGACAGTTATGGGTACTGTGCCAGCGACTGCCCACGACAGGGAAATAGCATAAAGAAGTGTTACTTTTGTCAGAGATTTACCCGTGACCATGTGATCTCAACATGTCCAAAGTGTCAGGGACACTCGAGACAGAAAAACAGAAAAAGGTATGAATCAAAATATTATAATAATAAAAGTAAAGAAAGTACAGGTCGGACAGCATTCACAAGTAAGATAGCTAAATCTAATTAATAATGTCAATTAAATACGAGCAAAATCTGTCAATAAAAGGAGACAAGAAAATTATGTAAAATATAACAGAGGAAAATATCAAAAAGGAGGCAGTTTTAAACCAATTAGAATCTAGAAACAAAAAGACTAATGAACCGAGTGCTGACAATGGTGCGACAGAACGTTCGACAAATTCAAAGTTGATTTCAAGACATTTATTAAACAACTGGACGGAGTCTAATGCGCAAATAAAGACTGCAGCGCAAATCTTAAATCTAAGGGAGAAGGAAGCGTGCAAACAAATATGACTGATGGAAAATTTATTATTTTAGACAGAGTAATCTGCATGGAAGACTTAAATGAAGATTTTTCATCCTTACCAATATATAATCAGCAATATTGGTTGATTGAATTTGAATGAGATGCGACAGAAAATAATTTAAAACAAAGACAGGTTCTAGTATATGTAACGACAAGTAGAATGAACGAAGAACAGAATATTGAAGAAAATAATCAATTTAATAAAAAGAAAAAAACTCAGTCAAAGAAGAAAAATATTTAGATTGCAGACAGAAATATTTATAAATCACATCAGATTAAAGTCAGTGAAGAATCTCAATGTGAGATTGAAAATACAAAAGCGACGGAGAAAATAAATACAAACAACTACGCTATGTTGTGGCATTTTCGAATGGGTCATGCATCAGTTGATTATTTAAGAAAATTACAATTAAAATTTCCTAATATCAAAACTTTAAAACAGGCTGTATTTGATGATACGTTGAAAGACTGTGAAGTGTGTATGATTGCAAAGTTTAACAAATTGCCATTTAAGACAGTCAAGCATAGAACAATTAAACCTTTGCAAATAATGAATTCAGACACAATGGGTTTTATGTAAACTATACGAAAGCAGAGATGTACGATTCAACAAAAAATTAGTCTACAAGGACAGATATGCAGCAACTGATATACAAGACTGGAAACAAATTGATGGAAAGATAAAGATACATGGTTTGTGAATTTTGTATTAGAAGACAAAGAAAATGAAACACTAATACAAAAACCGGAGGAAGAGAAAGTCTAAAGATCAGTTAGACGACCAAGAAACGAAAATAATAAGACTGATAAAAAGTAACAAGGATTGGAGGGAGAGAAAATAAAATTAGTAGAACGACCGACAAGAGTTGAGAAAAATACTGAATATGAAGTGCAAAAATCGGAGGGAGAGAAAACAAAACGACAGATTTAATTACCAATGGAAACAGAAACAAGTACAGAAAATAAGATAGATGAAGAAACTCATGTTTTATTAGCAGAAATAAATAATGACCTGAGTACAAACTTGGAAGCCATGAAGTCAAAAGATAAACAAAAAAAAAAAAATGGACCAAAACTATTATTAAAGAATTAGAATGTATGTATAAGAATAATGTATGAAAATTAGTTGACAGTTCAATAGTAATGAATGACAGAAAAAGATCAAACATTATACATTCAAGATGGGTATTTAAAAGAAAGAAGACAGTAAAATAAGATATAAAGCGAGACTAGTAATTCGTAATTTTAAAGACAGAAATGAGTATGACATGCAAGAAACATATGCACCGGATTCACGATTACATTTAATCAGATCTATACTGGCAATGGCAAACAAATTGGATTTAAAAATATGTCAGATGGACGTGAAGACAGCTTTTGTAAATGGATATTGAAACAATGAGATATATATGGAAATACCTGAAGGGATGACTGCTTATGAAAGGATCAAACAAAACAAGATGTGTGTATTGGGAAATGCTTTATACGATCTGAAAGTCAGTTTAAAATGTTGGAATGAAAGACTTAAAAAGACAGTAAAGAAATGTGGACTTAGATCATTCAACAATGAGTCTTGTCTATTTACTCCGCAAGAAAAAGACGGATTTCTCATCTTGATTTAGTATGCAGATGACATTCTGCTAGTTTGTAACAAATGTAAAGAAAAAAATTTTAAATGACAGAAACTGGTGAGACTAAAAGTTCTTTAGGCTCAGAAATAAAATAAGACAGAAAAAAAAGGATACTGAGCATTAAGCAAGAACAATAAATAAACAAAATGCTAAAGAAGTTTAGTTTGGATCAATCACTCACCTAACGAACACCTATGGTAATCAATCAGGTAGCCAATAAGAAGAAAAGACAGTGTGAAAAAAAGGAGAAATCAATGCAAGCAGGCCAGAAATTGCATATAAGGTAAATACTCTATGCAGACATCAAATCAACTTTACTGAAAAATGACTGGTAGAAGATTGAAAGAGTATTTGAATAATTAAGAAGAACAAAAGACTTTGAACTTAGATATAAAGGACAGAACGACTGTTTACAAGGATTTTCAGATGCAAGTTTTGACGAATGCAAAAATTCTCTTACGACCAGTAGCTATGTGATCAAGTTTTTCGAAGACACAACATCCTGAAGAACTCACAGACAGAAATATGTTTCTATAAACGAATGCGCTCAAGAATTCATATCCTTATATCAAATTTTAAAAGATTGTTAAAACAAGAATTAGCACCAATTCTATTATGGTGTGATAACAAGGCAGCAGAAGCAAGCGTTAAGACTGGAGGTGGAAACAAATTAAGACATATGACCGAAATAAAAGAATATTATGTAAAGGAATGTGTAACTAGAGGTTTAATTAATGTCAGTTGAATTTCCTCTAAAAGTCAGATAACTGATGTATTCACAAAACCTTTGTCATTTGAATTACATGAACGACTGACCAAACAAATATTTAACGACTGATAACATTGACTGATTATATTTCTGATATGTATTTTAGTTAAGTTATTAACAAACTTTTTCTCTATATTACAGGAACTAAATGAACGATCAGAACAGAAACAATAAAAACGAGAGATATGCTATAACTCCTTTAATTAAAATATGTATGGGTGTGGGAGGGAGTGTTGAAAATATACACACTCATACTAGGTGTCACCACCTATTGAGAATATTTTAGTAGACAGTTGAAGAGAATCAAGTTGCGTCTCGTCGTCGTTCAGTTCAGTTCAAGTCCGTCTGTCAAAGCCAGAACTTGTTTTTCATTATTATAGAGAGATCATTTAAATTAATTTATTTTGTATGGATCAAATAAAGACTTTTTATTTAATATAAATTGTGCTCTGCATTTATTAATTATTTAACAAGAAAAGATATTAATTAATTATAAAAAATAATTTTCATGAAATATTCAATAGATGAACACCAACATTGCAGGTCATTATAATCTTTATAAGCACGCTTTCTGCATGTCGAACATATTCTTTCATCTAATGTAACATTAATCAAAACTTTTTTAATATTTTCTGACACTTTCTGTAATGACTTAGTTTTTCGATGATTCTTCAATTTATAAGGATTACAACATTTATTATAACTCACTAATTCACTTGAAAATCACATTTTAATATTTGAATATTTTTTTATATTATATTTATTATGATTGATTGATAAAAATTAAACATCGATGTTATTGTTGTAAACTCGAGCATGAAAAACCATAAAGTTAATAATTCTGAGTACGAAATCAAACATAAGAGAATGGAAGCTTGGTCGGGACTGGGGACTGGAGGATTGCTCCGAAACGATAAATTTAGTGTATCGATATATGCTATCTTTGTTTAGCACATTGATTTTATATCTTCTGTCTCTGTGATACAGAGTTGTGCAATTTTCTAGAGCGACCCCCTGGGACATCGCGATTATGCACGTACATACATGTAGTACGTTATACGGTTGGTGGTGCTATACATCTATACTAAGTAAGAAAATAACTTATGTATTTCTAATCCTAAAGAAATAACCTCTCTGATTGGTTAAACTCATTATTATCCTATAAAATACTTAAACGAAAAATGATTAGATTCGAATGTTTGGAAGTAACTCAAGTAATGATTGTGTCATCTGTCTGTTTTCTCATCATGAGAAAAATAAGACGGAATGATGTTTGATTCATGTAAGCTGAGAACTGAGAACTGAGTAACGACTACAACTTTCTGCCTGAGGTCCGAATTTATAGTCGTTGCTCAAACTCAAGCATTGAGGTTTAAATTCATAAACAAAACTGAAGTACTGGTTACATCATGTGTCTTTTTTTGTTATCATGAGAGAAGCAGAGACAGAATGAGATTTGAGTAACGAATCTTTACTTGAGTTGGGTCTATGAATTCGAACCTGAAAGACGGAATGAGATTTTATTATGAGAGAGACAAAGACAGAAAGATGTTTGAGAATGGAGCATACTCAATGCTTGAGTTTGAGCAACGACTATAAATTCGGGCCTAAGGTTGGAATTCAAACTTGAGCAATAACTCAACTCAAATTACAGTGTTACTTACGTATCGATGTTACTTGAGTAACGTTTATAAATTTAAAAAAATATGTCTAAATTTAGCTAGGGTAAAGATTTTAATCAAGGGGCGTAATAGCGCCCCGGGGGGCTGCTCCTGAACGATAAACTTAGTTTATCGATATATGCTATCTTTGTTCAGCACATTGATTTCATATCTTCTGTCTCTGTGATACAGAGCTGTGCAATTTTGTAGAGCAACCCCCCCGATGGCAAGTAGGCGAAGCAATCGAACGCTCTAAGCCTTTTATACGTTATGTTTTCGTATTTAACCTTGCAATTGAAAAATATTTTTAAATATTTTTTATTGCTGAATCTTCATAAAATTATTTTATTTTTGTTTTTATAAGATTCAACATAATTTAATGAATACCATAATTTTTTTTTTTTAATTTCTGTAATTGTTATTACTATTTAAATTTATGTAACTTGTTGTTACTTTATCACTATTAATTTTCATCTGCATTTTCACTTTTATTTACTTTTTTACTGAAATAACTTTTATCATAAAATTATCATAAAAATGAATAAGTCGAAGAAACTTTTAATTCTAAACTGTTATAATAATTATAAACAAGTATTTTAATAACTATGTAAAATAGTTATTGTTTAATCAAATAAGTTTCTAAAAAATTTATTTTCTAATAATTGTTTGTCTTATAATTATAAAATGTTGCAATATTAGTAAACAATGGAAATTGATAGTTTATATAATTACAGAATGTGTAGCAATGAAATATCATATTTTCAATATTTTAAAGAAGCAATCTTATTCTTAAGAGAAATTCAATGGTTGTATAAAATGCTATGTTTTCTGATTCATTACCACCTGTGAAATATATATGTTCTAACATAAACACAAAAGTTCCAAGAAACATAGAATTAATTATAGAAAAAGAATTTGGAGAAATAGAAAAAATGTTTATCTAATTAGTATTCACGCTTGTGGTGATCCAAGTGCGTATACACCTCAAATATATTTGGAGGTAAAAATGGTCCATCTTTTTATTTTAGTATCTTGTTGTTATCATATATTTGAAGAAATAGAAAATGTTTATCTAATTAGTTTCTTGCTTGTGGTGATCTAAGTGCATATAAATCTCAAATATATTTAAAGATGAAAATGGGCCATCTTCTTATTTTAGTATCTTTTTGTTATCATAAATTAACTCTTAAAAACACAAAATTAAAGAAAGTGACGAGAAAGAGTATTTTAATTATTTTCCACTGTAAAAAAAAATTTTAACAAGCTATTGAAAGTGTTGATGTAGATATTGGAAAATTCTTTAAACGACCATTCTTAAGACTTGCTTGTCAAGAAACATCAGATAGATGGCTTACAATGAGCGTTGAAGCTCATAGTGAACATTAAAAAATAGATCTCTTTTAAGATATTTAAAAATCATTTGTTCGTATATTGCATTATTTATAATCAAAGAACCAAATCCACAGTATATATGTTTTAAATTGAAAATTCTATTTTATTTTTTCATATTCAAAGTTCTATAGCTCTTCTCTCAGTTCTATGCCTAAGATAAGACAAAGCTCACTTCATGATATTATAAAAAGACATAACATAGTGCAACCTGAGTGAAATGAACCTGGTCGAACACCAGAAATTCAAAATTACATGAAAGTACAAAATGAACCAATCAGAAGACAGCAATTCTGAGATTTGAAAAAATTTGTGTAGATTCTACTCATCATTTGCAACAATAAATATATTTATAAGTGAATCTCTAAAATCCTTAGTTCCTGAGGAAAAAAATAATTAAGTTGGTAATTTAACAAAAAGATTTGAAAAATCACAATATTCTATTATTTATTACTCGTAATCCCTTTGACCTATGCCTCCAAAATCTTTTTTGTATATTTTGGGTATTAAATGGAACCTCTTCACGGATTTTCAGCAAATTCTATTTTTTGTCAATCGAGTTGACATGAAACGTCCCATATATATATATATATATATATATATATATATGTTATTTCTCACTTCTGATCAGGGTTGCAAATATTTAAATCATTTTGGGCTTTAAATAAATTTTAATTCACAAATCCTTTTTGAATTCGTAATTAGAGTTTTATTTAATTAACAATTCCTTTTAAATTATTAATTAAAAATATTTTAATTAACAAATCAAAATCTAATCGTGAATTGAAAAGGCTTTAATTAAAAAATCAAAAGGAATTCTTAATTAAATAAATTTCAATTAAGAAATCAAAATGTAATCGTGAATTGAAAGGGCTTTAATTACAAAATCAAAAGGAATTCTTAATTAAATAAATTTCAATTAAGAAATCAAAATTTAATCGTGAATTGAAAGAGCTTTAATTCCAAAATCAAAAGGAATCCTTAATTAAATAAATTTCAATTGAGAAATCAAAATGTAATCGTGAATTGAAAGGGCTTTAATTCCAAAATCAAAAGGAATTCTTAATTAAATAAATTTCAATTAAGAAATCAGAATTTAATCGTGAATTGAAAGGGCTTTAATTTCAAAATCAAAAGGAATCCTTAATTAAATAAATTTCAATTAAGAAATCAAAATGTAATCGTGAATTGAAAGAGCGTCAGTTATGATCATGATTTGTGAATTCGAGGGCTTTAATTAAAAATTCCATAATTCCGTTTTAATTAAACGTTTTAAAGGAATTTTTATCATATATATGTATATAGAAAAACAGATGTGGACGCGCACATACATACGCACCTGGGCTCATATATATGCAACATTTCGTGTCGACCCAAACGCACACATACAGACAAGTTGATATACATATATATATATATATATATATATATATATATATATATATACATACATACATACGTGGGACATTCCACGTCAATTAGAACGCACCCACAGACAGGTTTATATATATGGGACATTTCATGCCAATGCGCATGCACACACATAGGATTATATATATATATATATATATATATATATATATATATATATATATATATACAGGACATTTCAGGTCAACTCGTACGTACTCATGATCACAGGCTTCTCTATATATATGGAACATTTCATGACAACTCTCACATACCTATCCGAGTTCCTTCAGGTTCGCATATATGGGACGTTTCATGTCAATTTTCATTCATGCACACACACGTTAATATACATGGGATTTTTTATGTAAATTTCAACGCACACACATACAGGTTCATATATATGGGACATTTCATGCCAATGCGCACGCACACACACACACACAGCATTATATATATATATATATATATATATATATATATATATATATATATATATATAGGACATTTCATGTCAACTTGTACATACTCATAATCACAGGCTTATCTATATATATGGAACATTTCATGACAACTCTCACACACCTATCCGAGTTCTCAGGTTTACATATATGCGACGTTTCATGTCAATTTGCATTCATGCATACACGCTTTTATATACATGCGACTCTTCATGTCAACTCATGTACGACCTTACTGACAGGTTTTTGCATATGTATATATGGTCCATTTCATATCAAATTGCTAACGTTCACCCGCAATTTTTTTGTTTCTATATATATATATATATATATATATATATATATATATATATATATGGGACATTTGATGTCAACTTGCACGTACTCGCAAGCACAGGTTTTTCTATATATATGGGACATTTCATGACAACTTGTACACACCTATCTAAGTACCCTTAGGTTTATATATATGAGACGTTTCATGTCAATTTGCATTCATGCATACGCGCTTTTATATACATGCGACTCTTCATGTCAACTCATGTACGACCTTACTGACAGGTTTTTGCATATGTATATATGGTCCATTTCATATCAAATTGCTCACGTTCACCCGCAATTTTTTTGTTTCTCTATATATATATATATATATATATATATATATATATATATGGGACATTTCATGTAACTTGCACGTACTCGCAAGCACAGGTTTTTCTATATATATGGGACATTTCATGACAACTTGTACACACCTATCTAAGTACCCTTAGGTTTATATATATGAGACGTTTCATGTCAATTCGCATGCATGCACACACGCGTTCATGTACGTGGGACTTTTCATGTCGACTTACAAGCATGATATAAACATATATATATATATACATAAGGGACATTTCATGTAGAATCGCACGTACACACACAGGTTTATTCAAGTTTATATGGAACATTTAATTTCAACTCATACGCGCACGCACACGCTCACACATACAAACACATATTTAACTTTATATATATATATATATATATATATATATATATATATATATACATACTCTACCTTATCGATGTAGACAATATTTAAAAAATAGTTATTTATTATGCTGTGGTACCCACGATCGCCGTCTTTGGATACCTAGGTGTTAATGACAACTTAAACATCATCTACAGCTAAAACTTTTGAAATTCAACTTATAGTTTAATAACTACTTTGAAGTTGTTTCAAATGTTATCTAGCCAAACATGGATGTTCCGAGTAAGATAAACATTGTCTACAAGAATATCTTTTGAAATTTAGCCATTATTTATTAATAACATGTACGTTTCCCGAGATGACATCTCACAATATCCAGGTGATCCTGGCTACCTGGAAATCGTCTATATGAATGAATTTTGAAATTTTCCATACCGATTATGAAGTTTACAGATATTTGCAGGGACTACGTCAAATGAAACTTGGAGATTCTTTTAGATTTCGATTCTAAGGTTGTTTGATTAGGTCGGAGAATACTCGGAAATAAAAAGATTTTAAAAGAACAATTGTTTAAGATTCATGCAAGTTCCATGAAAAATGTTGATTTACTCGTAGTCGATACCCATATATAAAGATCATTCATACAAATCATCTCGCATATAAATTTGCGGTAGTATCCCTACTAATTTATGAATTTTTCGTTCGAATTATGCCAGCGAAATTTAACTTCGAGAAAGCATATTACTATTGTAATTAGTGAATAATTTTAACATTTTTTCATCAAACATCATTCCGATATACAGGTAATAAGCGCTATTATTTAAAAAATTTAAAAAAAGTTAATTTATTTATTTTATACTTTTTAGTCTATTTATTCAATTATTGTATTTTATTTTTAAAGCATGTTTTTAAAATTTTGTATTTTCTATTTTTAAGTTAAAATTGTTTCTATTATCATTTAGAGTTACATTGCAACCAGACTTTTCGAAGATTACACTCAGGTACATCCGTTATCGGCGACTTGGTACTCCAGTTCGACCTCTTCATCCTAAATCATTATTATGCATTATAGATTCACTTTCAAACCTTGAATTAGGTTTTAGCAGTCCCGAAATCCCCCGAGAAACTCGCCTTGACCCAAAGAAAGCCTCCCCATTTATACTTCCTCGGAGATGACTTTTCACACCCATTATCATCGACCTGGATGTCCAGGTACCAAAATGACAACTGATTATTGCATTGTCATCCAAGACCAAAGTCTATGCCAATTGTCAGAATTTATATCTGTCAAAAAGTGCCTGAAATCGAGCGCGCAAGATTTGATTACAGACAGACAAACATGCAAACAGACATGAAGGCGAATATAAGAAAAGCGTATATAAAAAAATAATATTTACCTACGTTAAGTCTGCTTTAAGACTAATTATCTTTCGTTTTTTATGACAATAACAAGTAAATTGAATTTGAGAAAATTTCTATAAGTTACTTAAATTTATGAAAAAGTCAATATAAATCGTCATTTTTGCAGAATTATGAAGATTATGATTGATTTCGCGGAAATATATAAAGTTATGGAAATTATTTATGGAAACGTTTTCGATTGGAAAATTTGTGATTATTGCAGTTGAATTTTGTTACATCATCATCAGTTATATCCTCGTTAAAATGACCCAAAAATTTCTGAAAGAATCGGAACAAATATTTTTCCGGTCTTTAAAGAATGTTTAAGAACTATTATGAAATGAAAATTGATAAATGTTTCAAGTTTTCCGAATCGTTTCGACATTGAAATTTCAATTATAAGCCGTTATTCATAAAATTGGAAAAGTCTATTGTATGCAACTATTTTTCCAGTGATTCAGTTGTCATTTATAAAATTGTGAATTTGGGTGATTTATTATGTTTCTTCCCGTAATATTTATCTGATGTTGGAGCTACAGCAATCAAGTTTTGCTTTTTTTATTTCATTAATATCATTTTAAATTCGTAAATTAATAGTATATTGTGTAACGAGTAAGGTTTAGTTGACTATTGCGCACGAGGGCAAGTTGGCGCACGAGCGTAGCGAATAGCGCCATTGCCCGAGACTCTCTCTCTCTCTCATATCTGCCGTACGACTGACTCGCAATAGTATATTTCAATACTTTTTGGTACTATTATTTGTAATTAAATTACATACTTTTAGTTCACCAATTTCACGTTTATACGGAATAATTACGATTTCGTTAATGTAAAAATAATACAAGAATAGATGATACGATTTACTTTGTCAGAGGTTAAAGCGAGATAGAGTATAAAATTCATCATATGGTCGATGAGATACAGTATGAGGGCGCTGCGCTTGTATAAACCTTTGCGATTTTACATTAATTAACGCTTTTGCGTGACATTATTTTACAGAATGTAACGTATTTACGTGATTTAATACAAAATAATATTATACATAGCTGTGAAACACACGCCCTCAAAAAACAACACACGCAGCGCGCGCTATTAGCTACTTACTACCCCGAAAACGCATGCGCTATAGGCCGCTTACTCAGCACGGATGAGAAAAACAAATATAATAACTTGTCCGCACTAAAGCTATGTTAATACAATAATTTTTGTTAAAATAAAAAATCATTTAAACTTGTAAATTTTTTATGAACTTGGATTGGAAATTATATCAAGCTCGACAAACCTAATCTTAAAATACGTTACATTGCAAGTTTGTATTATTACTTTTTATGTAGTATTTTCGTGGGTTTCTTGAGTTGTCCGCACTCGAGTTGAATCTTACAAATTTTTTCTTTGTCGCAAAAAAATGTTATTAAACGCATTGTTTATTCTTAACTTGGGATTGGAAATATTATTAGAAGACTGGAAGCTTCGTCATGCTCTTAAAAATAAAAATAATGTTATCTAATTTTAAAAATAATATCAATTTGAATAATATATCCTCATCAGAAAAGTTATTGTAATTTATATATTTTTAGAACCTTTCCAATTTCATGTGTACCACTATGGTATTATATGGGGATATCCATCCAACTTTAAATTCTCTAGTAACAGGTCATTATTTAAACTAGGTTATAATCTTTTGTGCTATCCTGTAACTCTATTTCTGATGTATTTTGTAAATGTACACAAAACGGCGCAGCAGATAATTCGATAAAAAGTAAATTTACACATAAGATAAATTACGGTAATTTTTTTGTGTAAAAATGAATGTTTCATAGAAATATCTACTGCGCCGTTTGTTAAACATTTACAAAATACATCAGAAATAGAGTTACAGGATAGCACAAAAGATTTGAACCTAGTTTAAACAATGTGCATCATGCGGTAACCCAGTAACAGCTGTAATATGACCTGTTACTAGACAATTAAAAGTTTTGTGGATATCCCCATATATCAAAAAATATGATTATGACTTCTTCAGATTCTTTATGAATTTCTAATATATTGAATAGTGATTTTTGAAGGGCATATCATAGTATTAATTAAATTAACTTATTAATAAACTGAAAAATTGCCTAGTATTAATAAATTAGTGCGATTTATTGTATTTATTCACAAAAAAAATTTATAGCTTAGTCGTGTAAAATGGCTTTATTTCCATTATCAAACAATTCCATGGTATGCTTAACTATTTCAAGAGTTAAAAAAATTTAATAATATGTATATTTTTTTATAACTTCAAGATCGTTACTGAGAATCATAAATAATTTTCACGGTATTTTATTAATAGCAGGTCGTACATCTCTATCCTTTTATAATAAAAAAATTCAATTTTCTGCAAAACCTTATGATTGTAGCAAAAAATAAGAAGAAAGCCCCATCTCGTATACTAAAAAGCAATATTTTCTCTTATGAGAAAAAATTATTTTTATCGCTTCGTTTCAAAGAAAACTTTGAAAAACTGAATTGTCCATCCAAACCTCGATATTTTATGTTTTTTAAGGTTTTTTTCAAAACGAATCGATAAAAAAATTTTTTCCTAATCAAAGAAAATATTGCTTTTTATGATACAAGATGGGGCTTTCTCTTTATTTTTTGCTAAAATTATTAGTTTTTGTAAAAAAATCAATTTTTTGATTACAATAGGACATATATACTCGACCTCCTCTTAAGAATCTTTAATAGCTATTGAACTCTTTACAAGATTGTAATAATTCATCTCGATTTACTTCCACAGAGTTCGTGAAGTTTCATTAACCTTTCAATCAATATACAGAAAATATAAAGATTCATCCGTATTCTTAAATGATCTCATAGGAGTCGGTCTGTGGCTCATTCGGTAGAGCGTTGGATTCGTAATCTCGAGGTTCCGAGTTCGAATCCCGCTCTCGGCCGATTGATACAAGCACCACTGTACGTTACATGTGCTTTGTTCACAAACACACTTACGAGCTCCGTCGCTGATTAGCATAGCAATAATAGCATAGCATAAATATAGCGACGTTAGAAAAAAAAAAAAAAAAAATGATCTCATAGATTTATAATCATTTATTTACCAATAATTTAATAAATATATTCATACGATGATAAAACGTAAAAAATATTTCTGAAGAATTTTTTAAAATACAATCTAGAAGGATTCTCCTGAAAACTTTACAGTGCTGTTCAATTCTAAAGCGATCTTAATTGTTCATTAATTGTGAATACGATAAAATTAAGGTTACTATTCCTTAGTAAAACTTAATGAATCAAAAAAGTTCAGAAGGTATCAACGAAAATCATGACAATTTTTTTCATAAGAGTTAACAAAGTTGTATTATGGACTGGTACCAAAAACCGCAAAAAATTAGAAAGATTCTTTTACATCAGAATCTTTCCAAACCTTAATGTACATTTTAACCGGGGTATTTCACCTGAATACGGAGGACATTTATAACTAATATAGGTAGCTAGGAAAGTTTCCGTAGCCGATGGAGATCCACGGCTCCACCAAAGTTTTTCCTATGTATTTTGGTGCCTTGAACACGAATTTCGAGGGTGGATAGCTGGAAAATAGTTAGGAAAATCTCTAAAGTAAATTTTCTGGTTGTTAATTCTTCGCAGAAAAACATAATTTTTCGTGTTTTTCATCAAATATTAAGTCGAAAATATTCTCATCAATTTTGCCGTACATTGCACCATTTCTGTGTAAAAACATCATAAATATAAAAAAAACTCATTTTGCCATTTTTAATGATTTTTTTTATTTTATTGCACTAATCATTGGTGACCAATATAATTAAGAATTTTTACATTTTAATTAGCTAAAATTATTCTTTAATCCACCAACTGTTGATAAAAAAAGAATGGTTTAGGCTGGTTGCGGTTTTCCTTTAATTTTTCACGAATAATTGAACCGCTTATTCAGAAAGTACCGCGCAACGGTGCTCACATGAAAAAGTCAGGTCGGAAAATAGGGGAGATTGCTATAGTAACATTAAAGTCCACGGTTCCAAAAATTTTTTTTATATATTTTGTCACTAAACATTAATTTAAAGGGGGTGAAGTCGGAAAATGTCCAGGAAAATTTGTATGATATAATTTCCAAAAATTTGAAAAGTATATTTTTCAAATGAAAAACATTTTGTCGCTTATTTCATGCAATTTTCATGCCAAAGTTATAAAAAAGAATAAGTTTTATAATTTTTTTCAATTTTTCATATTAGAATGAGACTATTGTTACAGTGCAGCAGAGATTAGAATAGGATTTCCTAAAATTTTATTTCATTTGCTAAATTTATGTTATAATTTATAAATACGTTTAATTAATCGTTATTTGTATTTTAATCTTATTACATTTTTTACATGTAGAATTTTTGCTACAAGAACAATATGTACAGTACGCTATTCATTATTTTATAAAGTTTGAAAAACTTGTGTTTTTATAATTTATAAAATTTTTTAACGAAGTACAATTTTTTTCTGTGAACTACTCTTTTACTGTTACATATTTTGTAAAAATATATTTTTTAATAAAAAAATAGGTATATGATTGATTGAAAATATAAATTTTAATTAATTTAATTTATGTATAACCCTGTTGAAAAAACTCACTGACGTGGTAACATTTTTTTTTAACTATTAATAATTGAATTTATTGATTTGTTGATTGTGATTCTTTAATCATTTATTTTATTTCCGCAATTCAATCCAAAATATCCTTAATTTATAATCCTTTAGTTGAAAATTGAGGCAGCACACTAATTATAACACATCCAAAATAATTTATAGCAGCATCATCAGTGTCACAACCAAATTTTAAAATTGCTAAGCATAAACTTTCAAAACGAATGTCAGGAAAAAGTAATTAACATTGTAAAAGAATTTTTTTATTACAGATAACTATTATGGGAAAAAATTTTTTGAAAATAAAATCATATAATCAAATTATCCATCAAAAAGTAAAACCATTCCTTAAAAATCTTTAAGATTTTTATCAGTATTAATATTAGCAATTTTTCCTAAATTAGAATTTTTTTTATTTTAAGTAACATAGAAAAAATAACCTGTTTGTGTAACTGATTAAAAACTGCTCACTTGTTAAAAAAAAAATCTGGTGGCACTCATATATATATATATATACATATATATATATATATATATACCTGTGTGTGTGTGTGTGTGTGCGCGCATGTGAATTGACATAAAATATCCCATGTATATGTATATACATATATTCATAAGCCCATGTGTGTGCGTGCATGCGCCTTGACAGGAACAGCCCCATATATATATATATATATATATAAAGAAAAATATATACGAACTCAAGTACGTGTGTCATGCATGTAAATTGACATGAAACGTCCCGTATATATAAACCTGTGTGTATGTGCGCGCGTGTGAATTAACATTAAATATCCCATGTATATGTGTACACAGATATACACACATATATATGTGTGTGTATATATATACTAGGGGGGGTACCCCCCTGCTCGCGCTGCTCGCCAACCCCCAGTTATGCTATAAATATAATTATATATTAAACATTTATTATTAATATTATATTATATAATGTAATATTATTTAATTTATTATATAATATAATTTTTATCTAAACTCTAAATAAATATTTTTACTATTTCTATTAATATTAATTATTTATGTTACTTTATATAAAAATACCTCAACACTATTTTGTTCATTATATTTCAAAAAGAAGAGATATATATAATTATTATTAATTCATTATTTTTTTATTTTTATAAAAAAAGAAGAGATATATAGTGTTGAGGTTCGGCTTTCCACACCACCTTACATTTCAAACCTTTATCAATATAACTTATAAATATTTATTTTTTAAATCAATATTAATTTTGAATAAATTTGTAAAATTTTTTTGTTAATATAATTATATAATATATGAAGTTTTAAAAAGGTGTGTAACATAGAGGTACCTTGATGGCGCGTTAGATTTTTTGATTAGTGGAAACCCTCGCCAGTAGCCCTAAAAACCACTTAGTCTTATAAAATATATTTTATTTTAAATATTTATAATATATTTAATTATACGTAGTATAACTTAAAAATAGTGTTATTATTGTTATGATATTAATGATCATTAGTTTAAAATATATTGAAAATTTTGTTGATAATTTAGTATATTATTTGATATATCGTAATGATTTTGAGTTTTATAAGATTTATAGGATTATTTTGTTATAATTCCTTTTTTATATCTTTTTTCTCATTTTAAACATTTTATGAGATATATCAAAAATTCATACTAAAATTTATAAATTTATTATGATATTGTAAATGAAATTATTACATGATCATTATATCATATTTTATTTAAAATTTAGTTATTTATATAACAAATAAATAAATAAAATAATTTTAAATTATTTTATACTTACTTATACTATATTTACCTGTATAAAAGTTATGAATATGAATTTTTTATTTATTGTTGTTATTAGTTAAATTATTTATTTATTAAAATTTCGTTTTATAAATTTTAAATAATCATAACTTTTAAATATTTTAGTTAATTTTTAAATATTCTAATTTTTTTTGTTTTTAATAATATTAATAATTTAAAAAATTTTTTTTAAAATTTATTATTATATATTTAAATATTTATGATTTATTTTAATTTTTCATATTTTATTAATAATGTTAGCTAATCTTAATAAATAATTAGAATAAATTTCATGACTTTGATTAAAGTAATATTCTGCTATTGGTTCGCTTATATTTATTTTATATTTTATAATTTCATTCGCATAATATTTATAATACTCTGGTACTTCATTCCAATTTTTAAATTCAAATTGTTCATTATTTTCCTCTATATACGAATTAATAATATTATTTAATTTAGAAATTATTGTATTGCTTATTGAACTATTATTATCTAGACTTTCTAAATAATATTCATATTCTTCTTGGAAATTTAAATGTTCTTCAATTTGATCATTTAAATTTTCCATCAATTGTTGATCATTGACATTGTTAATTTCAACATAATGACCTTCTATTGGATCCCATTCAATCATTTGTTGATCATTAACATTGTCAATTTCAACATCATTAATTGAATTCCATTCGATTATGTTTTTTTATTTATATATTATTAAAAATTTTTAATGTTTATAATTAATATAAATATAACCTGAAAAAAATAAAGTTTAATTAATAAAATAATTTATAAAAAATTTATTTAAATAACATTAAATTTTTGTTAAATTATAATAAAATTATTTTTCTAATATTTCTTTCCAAACTATGTTAGGTATAATATCTTTGTTTTCCGATTCATTTTGAATATATATTTTATTTACATTTTTACAACGTGAAAGAGCAACATATAATTGCCCGTGAGAAAATAAAGGTTTTTGATGAATATTCCTATATTTTCGAAACTTTGGCCTTGAGATTTATTAATTGTTATAGCAAAAGCTAATATAACAGGAAATTGTTTTCTATATAAAATAAATGGTAAAGATGATGATTCATTAGTGTTTAATGTAATACGTGGTATAAAAACTTTATTTCCTTTATTTTCTCCAGTAATTATTTGTGCTTCTATGTTATATTTGAATAATTTAGTTATTTTTAATCGCGTTCCATTACATAATCCATTTTTTATACTTAAATTTCGAATTAACATAATTATGGTATTTACTTTTAATTTCAGTTCGTGTGGAGGTAATCCTTCTCTTATGTTATTTAACATTTCTATTGGATAATTCAAATGAATATTATCATCCGTTTGATCTACACCTTTGTATGTTGCATAGTCAATGCTATAATAAGTTTTTGTTTCATTCTTAATTAATTTTAAAATTCTGTTATTTAAAATATTTACATCTTCATTATGTGTACTCAAAATGACATTTTTTGAAAAACAATAATTTTCGTTAATGTTTTTATAAATTTTGGCACAGACGTCATTAGTTTTCCATTCTTCTGGAATAATAAATGGATTAATGTTTCCTTCTCCTATATTTAATAAAAATGAAGAGAAACTGTCATTATTAGATCTTATGTTTTTTTTTAATTTAAAAATATGAAATAAGGGCCAAAGATTTGAATATTTTATAGTCTCTTCAATTATAGTATTTCTTCTTCCATATTTTAATACTGGTAGAATTTGTCGAAAATCTCCACCTAAAATAATTATTTTTCCACCAAAACTTTTATCATTATGACAAACATCTTTTAAAGTTTTGTCTACGATTTCTAAAGCTTTTTTAGGAATCATAGATGCTTCATCCCATATAATTATATCTGTTTCTCTTAATTTTTTTTAACTGAATTAAATTTTAAAAATGCGCTTTCAATGTTATTTAAATCCAATGGTAATCTAAAAGTTCTGTGACTTGTTAAACCTTTAAGTAATAAAATTGAAGCTATTCCGGTCCAAGCCATCGATAAAAATTTTTTTTTAATGCTTATATAATAATATATTAATGTTTTGTATAAGAAAGTTTTTCCGGAACCTCCTGGTCCATCTATGAAAAATATTTTTTGTTTATTATTTATTATTTTTTCAAAAATTTGTTTTTGATCATTATTTAATTGTTTATACATTTTATCAAATTTTTTTTACTAAAATTTATAATTTCATCATTAATTTCTTCATTTTCTTCAATGTATGTTTTATTTGGTTCTGGTAAACCAAAATTTTCACATGATATATCTTCTAAATTTAATATTTGATTAATATGTGATAAAGCTTTATTTTCTTTATTATCTTTAAAATCTTCTGTAAAAATTTTTTATATTTGTTCCAAATAATTTTACCTTGAATATTTTCACATAGTAAAAAACATGCAAAAAATTTACGTAGTTGTATTGGTAACATAACTTGACATGCTTCTTCAAAAATATAATAAATTTCATTTTCGTGCTCAATTAAATTCATTGCTAAAGCTGTTTCTTTATAAGTATTATAAGTAATATTTTCGTGAGTTCGTAAATCTGTATAAGATGTTGCACCTTTTATTCTATTTAATATTAATTTTAAAAAAAAACGTTCACTATCTTTAGGAGATACTACATTTAATCTACCAATAGCTATGTTTTTTCTATTTTTTGATCGTTTTATCCAAGATTTTGTGTTAGAATTGAAAATATAATATTGTGGTATGTTAACATATTTAATTTTTTTAGCAAAATCATCTTTTTTATTCAAAGTAAACCATGCGGTTAACGTTGTTTCGTATTTATTTAATGCTGAATCTATATCATTTTCATTAAAAATTATTTTTTGTTGATTTTCTGTATGAATACTTAATCTTATTACAGAATGACTTCTGCCACATAATGGTAATTCTTGTAATCTCCATGCTGCTTCCATTGGACTTAAGTATCTACCATCTATATATTGTGTTATTTCATCATATACTTCTTCTTCATTTTCTTTTATTTTATTTTCTTTTATTTTGCAATATGCTTTATCTACTCCTTTATAAATATAGTCGTAAATATATTTAATACTTTGTATTGACATACAAAGTTCAGTATTAATATGAGCAGCATATTTTGCTAATAAAAAACTATTGTAAGGAATTACCATTGAATTATCAACTTTTATAATTTTTTTGTTATTTTTAAAATTGTAGATATAATTATCAGAAATATTATTTCGTCGTTTGTATTGTGGATATTTATTTTCTTCAATTTTAGTACATTCAGTAAATGGTTTTGGAAAATTTTTTTACATATATTTTTATTTTCATCATAACATGGAGATTTGCTAGTATGTGGTCCGTGTAACATATGTTTAATTACTAATTTTTGTAAATATATATTTTCCGATGATGGTATTTCAGCTGAAATATACTTATCAATAGATTCTACAGTAAATATTTTATGATTATGGTGTAATGTGATAATGATATGTGCATGAGGTAATCCTCTTTTTTGAAATTCTATGGAAAATACATAAGCTATTACAGGACCAAAAATTTCATTTTTATTATATCATTTAATAGCATTTTAAATTTTGCATAAAATAATCTTACTGTAATATTTGGTATATCATTAGGAGTTGTTCCTTCAGGAAAATTTTTTAAAATTTCTTTAAGTTCTTTCCATATGTGGAACAGTAATAAAAAATAAAAAACATATTAAAAGACATTTACAATTACATAACCAAAATAATCAAAAATTTACATGTTACATTTGTAACAAAATCATTTTACGACATGATCATTTTTTGAGACATTTAAAAATTCATAATAATTCTTATAGTTACATATGTGAATGTGGAAAAGGTTTCCAACGATTGGATTCTTTAAATCGACATAAAAAAATACATAATTAAGATATTTTAAGAATTGTTTATTAAAATTTTGATACATCTTAAATAATGTAAAAGGAATAAAATAATAAAAGGAATTATAAATAAATAATTCTAGAAATTTTAAAACTTAAACATTATGATGTATCTAATTTAATAATAAACT
The DNA here is from genome assembly GCA_017163975.1 of Anastatus disparis. Classification (NCBI taxonomy): domain Eukaryota; kingdom Metazoa; phylum Arthropoda; class Insecta; order Hymenoptera; family Eupelmidae; genus Anastatus; species Anastatus disparis. The sequence goes on along the minus strand of JAFFSR010000384.1, from coordinate 417,321 downwards.
TATTAAAAAAATTTTTAATATTATTTGAAATAGTTTATTTTTTTAAATTTCTTATAATAATTGATATTATTTATTATTTTATTTTTCTTTAATATCAATATTTATATAATATAAAATAAAATATATTAAAAAATATATAAAAGTGGTTTTTAGGGCTCCTGGCGAGGGTTTCCACTAATCAAAAAATCTAACGCGCCAATAATGGTACCGCTATATTATACACCTTTTTCTATTCAATAAATAAATATAAATAGTTATTAATCTTGAAAGTTATATAAATTTAAACATAAATATTAATATCAATTAATTTTAAAAGTTGTATAAATCAATACTATTAAAGGTTTATAATGTAAGGTGGTGTGGAAATCTGAATCCTCAACACTATATGCTTATTTTTATTTTAATACAATAAAATATTTATAATATGAATAAATTATTAAAAATCATTATGTTTTCAACAAATGAATTAATTATAGTGTTGAGGAATTGTAATAGAATTAATTTAAATTTATATTTATTAATTTCAGATAAACTATGTAAAAAATGGTAATAAGATATCTGATGAGGCACATGTTTTTCATTTTAAATATTATAAATTGTAATTTTATGCAACTACTTTCGAGTTTTCAACAAAAAAAAAATTAAAATTTTTATATTTTTATGTAATATTATACATAAATAAAATATAATAAAAAAATATAAAACTATATTATGCAGTATTTGATGGTTCTAAAAAGTTGTGGGAGGGGATTGTGGGGGGTTGTGGGGGGATTGTGGGGGGGTTGTGGGGGACTGTGGGGGTCTGTGGGGGGGGGGTAGTGGGGGGTCTGTGGGGGACGCGGGGGACGTGGGGGGACGTGGGGGGTAATGATCGATAACATAAAATAACGTAAATTTACGTTATTTAATTAATAAAAATCATGTGGGGGGGCTGTGGGGGGCGTGGGGGGATGTGGGGGGGGCACCGACTGAATTTTGGTTCATATAACTATATAATATAGGGAGATATATATATATATATATATATATATATATATATTCATAAGCCCATGTGTGTGCGTACATGCGAATTGACAGAAACGTTCCCATATATATAAATACAAATTTCAAATACATGTTTAGATGTGTTTGCGTGTTCGAGTTGACAAGATATGTCAAATATATGAAAACCGGTGCGTGCGTGTTGACATGATACGTCCCATATATGTGAACCTAAGGGCGCTTGGATAGGTGTGTTAGAGTTTTCATGAAATGTCCCATATATATAAACCTGTATAGGCGTGGGTAATAATTGACGTGAAAAATCCTATGTATATTAACGTGTGTGCATGCATGCGAATCGATATAAAATGTACCATATGTATAAACCTGTGTGTGTGTGCATGCGTTCGAATTGACATGGAAAATCCCATGTATATTAACGTACGTGTGCATACATGCGAATCGACATGAAATGTCCAATATATATAAACCTGTGTGTTTGTATGCGTTTGAATTGACATTAAAAATCCCATGTATATTAACGTGTGTGTGCATGCATGCGCAACGACATGTACTGTCCCATATATATATATATATATATATATATATATATATATATATATATGTATATATAAACCTGTAAACGACATGAAATATCTCATATATATATACCTGTATGAGCGTACGTTCCAATTGACGTGAAAAATCCAATATTTATTAAAGTTTGTGTGCATGCATGCGAATTGACATGAAATGTCCCATATATATGTAAACCTGTGTGTGTGCGTTCGAATTGACGTGAAAAATCCTATATATATATTAACGTGCGTGTGCATGCATGCGAATCGACATGAAATGTCCCATATATATATATAAACCTAAGGTTACTAGGATAGGTGTGTGCGTGTTGTCATAAAATGTCCCACATATATAAAAAAGCCTGTCATTATGAGTATGTACGAGTTGACATGAAATGTTCCATATATAATCCTGTGTGTGTGTGTGTGTGTGTGTGTGTGTGTGTGTGTGTGTGTGTGTGTGTGTGCGTGCGCATTGGCATGAAATGTCCCATATATCTAAACCTGTAAGTGCGTGCGTTCCAATTGATGTGAAAAATCCCATGTTTATGAAAGTCTGTGTGCATGCATGCGAATAGACATGAAATGTCCCATATATATAAACCTGTGTGTGTGCTTTCGAATCGACGTGAAATGTCCCATATATGTAAATCTAAGGGTACACGAATGGGTGTGTGCGTGTTGTCATGAAATGTACCACATATAAAGAAAACCTGTACTTATAAGTACGTGCTAACCGACATGAAATATCCCATGTATGTATGTATATATATATACATATATATAAACCAAAATATATACGGGTCAACGGGTGCAAGTTGACATGAAACGGACCATGTATATATATATATATATATATATATATATATATATATATATATATATATATATATATATCAACTTGTCCGTATGTGTGCGTGTGGTCGACATGAAATGTTGCATATATATGAGCCTAGGTGCGTATGTATGTGCGCGTCCACATATGTTTTTCTATATACATATATATGATACAAATTCCTTAGTACGTTTAATTAAAAAGGAATTGTGGAATTTTTAATTAAAGCCCTCGAATTCACAAATCATAATCATAACTGACGCTCTTTCAATTCACGATTACATTTTGATTTCTTAATTGAAATTTATTTAATTAAGGATTCCTTTTGATTTTAGAATTAAAGCCCTTTCAATTCACGATTAAATTTTGATTTCTTAATTGAAATTTATTTAATTAAGAATTCCTTTTGATTTTGGAATTAAAGCCCTTTCAATTCACGATTACATTTTGATTTCTTAATTGAAATTTATTTAATTAAGGATTCCTTTTGATTTTGGAATTAAAGCCCTTTCAATTCACGATTAAATTTTGATTTCTTAATTGAAATTTATGTAATTAAGAATTCCTTTTGATTTTGTAATTAAAGCCCTTTCAATTCACGATTACATTTTGATTTCTTAATTGAAATTTATTTAATTGAGAATTCCTTTTGATTTTTTAATTAAAGCCTTTTCAATTCACGATTAGATTTTTATTTGTTAATTAAAATATTTTTAATTATTAATTTAAAAGGAATTGTTAATTAAATAAAACTTTAATTACAAATTCAAAAATGATTCGTAATTCAAATAATTTTTAATTACTTTTTTCGCAACCCTGCTTCTGATTAAATATGATATTTTTATATTAATAATCTTCAAGTATATTTAATACGATCCTTCAATTAAAAATTTGTACCGAAACCAAAATGTTAAGTCCGGGCTTTACACCAGGACAGAATTAATGATTGATAATGTGTTTGATATGAGAAAAATGTATTTTATTATAATATTAAATAAAAGAACAAGGTTTGATTTTAAAATGTTTAGTTTGAAAGTTAAGTCTAGTGGTAGAAAAGCTCTAGCAATTTTAATCGATATGAATCATTCTCACGATTAAATATACTTGATTTAAAGTAATGTAGATAAAAATATAATTGTAAGAATCTTACCTTTATTCGGCTAAGTAGATACAGGCAGACAGTAAATAAGTACACTTAATTTAATATTTTAATTATGGCTGATTCCATTTTAAATCGAACAGTCAGTATACACTCAAGTCACCAATTACTGCGCTAATGGAGTATGTTATTCTACCCTAAAAATAACGGTATATATATTTTTTTATTTCGCTGAAATATCAAAATTGCATCAGATATGCACTTTTGAAAATTGCATATAAAAACTAAATGTTAAAACTGAAAATGTTGAGAATAACTTTAGAGGGCTATCGTTTTACCAATTTTCAATGAATTTTGGTGAACCTCATTTTGTTTTATTATGTTTTAAGCCCTCTTTAATTCAGTGCAAGAAATTTCAGAAAAGACTAAAAAATGACTAAGATATGTGCATTTTACCAAAAAATGCACTTTTTATGCACATGCATTTTTCTCGATAAACCCATTTTTTTTTGCTGAAATTTTTTGTGCTTATAGAGGACCAAATTACCTATCTAATGGTACTTGGTTGATCCCGTACTTATTTGTTTAAAACAAGAAAAAAAAATTCACAAATTTTATTGGTGAAAAATTTTTGTATATACGTTCGGAAATTTTAAGCAATGTAGATTTAAACACTATCCTTCTTTTAGCATTACCCAGGAACAACGACGTGGACGTAGAAGGTTTCTGTTTCCTTCGGGGTGCTTTTTTAAAGTGAGTTCCCCTTGCCTCTCACTGTTGGAATGCGTCAAAAATATAATTATAAATAATTACTTTTTTTTATTTTTGCACTTATTATTTTTAGTTCTAAGTGTAGCCTTCCGACGTTTGACTTTTTTTTCTTGTCTTTCACTTTAGTCAGTGCATATATAGCTGTTCTGCCAACAAATATATGCGATTTCAATTCCCCAAGTTGTTTTAACCACATATGACTTTTTTGAATCCCATTATATTTAGGATCTGTACTCCATTCAATATTTTTTTCTTTTCTAAATTTTTCAATCTCATTTATTGGTAATAATATGATTTTGATTGCACTGGTGTACTTTTGAACCCAATTTATAAAATCGTCAGCATTTTGTATCGATTCTTCATGAACTCTTTTTAAGTTATGTGAAGTAGCATAATGCTTTAGAAGCCCACCTATTCCATCAACGGCTCCTTTCCCATGACCAGTCACAGAAAATAACCATTTCATTTGACAAGAAAAATGTTTGAATTCATGTAGCTGAAGAGATTTTTAAATTGGCTTGCAGCTTCATCTGATATAATAGTGATTTTAGTAACTAAATCATTTTTCATAAGATCGATAATTTTATTTATTGCTAATAGCGCATATGCAGTATCATGCTTTTTGTCGTCACTAACGATCGCAAAGCTTTGCGTTATCTCTCCTTGGTAACAGACTGCAGTAAAAATAGAAATTTGGTTATTTACCCGATGATTTCCCTGAACCGCTTTATTATTTATTACAGACCAATTTTCTGCAAAGTCAACGTGGATAATTAACTTAGTAGGATCAGCTTTACCTTCTTCTCTTTCTTTTTTTATAGCTTCACGTTGAATATTTTTTATGTATACGCGAGTACTTGCTTTTAGTGCGCAGATTGAAAATTTTTCTTTAAAAACTCATAAGCTTACTGTTAGTTTGATAAGATTACCATTATCCCACAAAGCAAACGTAATTTCATCTTCACAATTCTCTTTCAGTTTTAACAATTTTAATGTGATACCCTCACTACCGGGGCAATAATTGCATTTTTGCAAGAAACACGAATCAGATGGTTCAGAACACAACATTGCGTTAGTTATTTCTGAACGAATTAAATCTAATTCAGAAATATTATCGCCTCTAAAATGAATTAAACTTGTAAGAAACAGTTCAAAATTTTCGCAATGTACACAAAGACAAGTTTCCTTCACAGGACTTGTTAAGACGAAACTTGGCCTTAGACTATAGAATTTCAATTTTCCTATTTGTAAGTTTGGATTTTATTGTCTTAATTGACTATATATTTCTTTTAAGCTTCGAGTAAGAAACCGTTTAACTTTTTTAGTTTTTGTATTATTAACTTTAACAGTAACAACATCAGATTTATTTGGACTTTGTCTACTACAATTAAAATCATCATTTAAAAAATATTTCATAGCGATATTTTTTGTATTTTCATCAATAGGATGACCAGTATATGAATCTGGTTCCGAATAAACTCCTTTATTTTTCACAAGATTTCTTGATTTATTTATCATATACTCGCTTATATTCGGGAATAGTGAGCAAACTTTTATTTTGCTTAATTTTGAAGGTAGTAGAGTTAGAAGTTTTATTTTCTCCGAAACAGAAGAACATTTTTCTAAAGCCGATTTAAAATTTTCTACAAATTCGTTCCAATAGTTTTTAGTCGAACTTTTGTCCGATTCTATTGATTCAACTGAAATTGCCATACGCATCTTCTAATTTACTTCCGACAGTAGCAGAAAAAGCTGAAATTAAAGATTTTTTCTTTTTATATACGTAATTTTCTGTTAAATTTTTAGGTATTGCAGTTTTTCTTTTTAGCGGCGAGACGCATTGAGATAAAATTGTATTAATACTCTCGTTTAATTCCTGTATTTGTTCGGGTGTCTTGGGGATAAAATCATCATGTTTTTCGCTAAAAAGTTCAGTGATTTCATTTTCAGATGTAGATTCAAGATCACTTAAATCATTTTTGATATGCGTTTATGGCAATTTTTGCATACATTAGTAGAGGGCAGTATCTTTAAATCTGGATAAAGCTGTGTCGAATTAATGGCCAAATCTTCCAGCGGTCTGAAACGTAAATTTCTGCTTTTATAAACTACCTTCTGATGCATTTGAAAAAAATCGGGAGATCGAATTCTTGTAGAAGAGTGAATTTCGGACATCGTAATTGCAGAGTTTTGTTTACTTTACCACAAGTCCGAAAAGTACCTTTCAAAGCAGACGTAAGAATAACTAGCTTGTATATAACAATTCTAATATGCTGGTTTGGTTACGCGAGGTATTTGTCCGCGAATGAGCCTCCTATTGCCTGTACATCGAAACATACATAATATAGATATACACGAATAGAATTATTATTTTCCATTTTTTAATATTTATTTTTATATTACGAATTTTTATATATATATATCACTATTGATGATATATACATACATACAAAGGTAAACAAATAATGAGCGAAGCATGCGACAGCATTGGAATGAACATTGCTTAAGACTTTCGAACGTATATACAAAAATTTTTCACCAATAAAATTTGTGAATTTTTTTCTCTCTTCAAACAAATAAGTACGAGATTAACCAAGTACCATTAAATAGGTAATTTGGTCCTCTATATGCACAAAAAATTTCAGCAAAAAAAAAATGGGTTTTTCGAGAAAAATGCATGTGCATAAAAAGTGCATTTTTTGGTAAAATGCACATATCTTAGTCATTTTTTAGTCTTTTTTGAAATTTCTTGCACTGAATTAAAGAGGGCTTGAAACATAATAAAATAAAATAAGGTTTACCAAATTGAAAATTGGTAAAACGACAGCCCTCTAAAGTTATTCTCAACATTTTCAGTTTTAACATTTAGTTTTTGTATGCAATTTTCAAAAGTGCATATCTGATGCAATTTTGATATTTCAGCAAAATAAAAAAATACGTATACCCTTATTTTTAGGGTAGAATAACATACTTCATTAGCGCAGTAATTGGTGACTTGAGTGTATACTGACTGTTCGATTTGAAATGGAATCAGCCTTATAGAGATTTTATTTGTTACTTTCATAATAAACTGAATATAGTGCGCGAATATTTGAATAATTTTATAGTGCGAGAAATATAGTTGTAATAATTGTATATTTGAAGTGGTTGTAGAAATTCTTTGATAAAGTGCTTCGAAAAAGTGTCTGCTTTGAAGTGCGCTTTATCCTGATTGATTTGTCTTTTTATATTGATGATCCCTGCCTTGTTTAAGAATAATTGTTTTATAATTTGAATTTTGAATTGATATCAATCGATGGAGCAATACTTATTGTGCATTTTGTCTCTTATTATAGAGAGAGACAGAGATAGACAGAGAGAGAGAGAGAGAGAGAGAGAGAGAGAGAGATAGATAGATAGATAGATAGATAGGTGTTTATTTTATGTACAATATGTTGTACAATTTTACAATATAGTAAATAAATATAAGGTTTCAATATAAACAGAAAAAAAAAGTAAAAATTTTAACAATATAGTAAAATAAAAATAGAATATGTTTAAAAATAGATTATATAAGAAATCACAATAATTACAATTACAGTTAACAATATTAATATTAATAGTTATCGAAGTGACAGCGGTCCATTCTCCAAGGAAAGGTAGTGTGAAAATGCTAATGATTTAAATGAGTAAAGCGATTGAGAGTTACGGATAGAAACGGGAAGCTCATTCCACAGAAACGATGATGTAACCAAGAAGGATCCGTTATAATATTCCGTAGAAGCAGGAGGAACAGTTAATGGTCTTACAGCACCCCTCAACGTTCTCACCGACTGGTTCCACATGTAACCAGAGTAGAGATATGTAGGCTCATTAGATGAGAACATTTTATATAGGAAAGCAGATATAAAGTATTTCCTTCTAGCAGAGGTAGATAACCAGCACAGTGCAGAACGATAAGCCGAAACATGCTCTCGCCTGCCAATACCATACACATATCGAACACCCGAGTTGATGACTCTCTGCAACTTTAGGTCCAGTTCCGCCGACAGATCACAATATACAAGACAACAGTAGTCTATGAGTGGAAAAAGCAAAGTCTGAACAAGATGCTTGCGTAAAGCAAAATTAGTGCTTTTCCTAAAGTAATTTAATTTGTAAAGCAGCGTAAAAGATTTGTTACAAACTTTGGTGATGTGCTCCTTCCAATTCAGTTTATTGTCCAACCAAACCCCCAGATCGCGAACATTAGATTCAAACTTAATTGTGGTGCCATTTATTGGCACGCCAGTAGTGGGTAAGAAAGACAGCATGTTAATATAATAATAAGAGCCAATAATTATAGCCTTTGTCTTACCAACATTCAGCTCAAGATGATTTCTGGAAGCCCAATCAGAGATAATCTTTGCATGAGCGCTCATAATGAGAGAGAGAGAGAGAGAGAGAGAGAGAGAGAGAGAGAGAGAGAGAGAGAGAGAGAGAGAGAGAGGGGGAGGGGGAGGGGGAGAGGGAGAGGGAGAGGGGAGAGAGAGAGAGAGAGAGAGAGAGAGAGAGAGAGAGTATATATATATGTGGAAAGACAGAGAAGTGTGGATGTGTGCGTGTATGCGTGCGTGTGCGTGCGTGTGTGTGTGTGTGTGTGTGTGTGTGTGTGTGTGTGTGTGTGTGTGTGTGTGTGTGTGTGTGTGTGTGTGTGTGTGTGTGTGTGTGTGTGTGTGTACATGAGGAAATGGTGAAAGGTATTAAAATTAAAGATGTTTACTCACCGCTGGTTGAAATACAAATGACGACTTTTAAAAATATTTCTTATTATATTGTTAAGATAGGAAGTATGAAATTAAAATGATGGTCCTGAAAAGGACCATTTATATATATATATATATATATATATATATATATATATGTGTGTGTGTAATGATGGGTGATTATATACTGTAATTAATAGAAATAATTATTTTAAATAGTTTAAAATAATTTATTTATAAAAATCTAAAAATACAGAAAAATTTACATTCTATCGATTGAACAATTATTAATTTTTAAAAAGTATAAGTTGTATAATATTTTTAATTCTTTTCACTCTCATTCTACATTTTCTCTTAATCACGCGGCTCGCATAGTCCCACACATACATTATACGTATACACTGTTCTCCTTCTTTAAAATGCACTGGTTTCACTTATTTCTAATATTACAATATTTGGTCAAATCATTTTTACAAATCATTGTCGTCAAACATTTTTAAACTGCGCACACTTCATATATAAATTTTGTTAAAACAACAACACTGCACTTTTTCATCTGTAAAGGAAGCGCTCTCCCTTTTTACGCTCCTCAGCCCGGAGACCATTTGCGTAAAGGACCGCCCAACAATCGCTTTTAAAATAGCAAATTGCATACCGTGGTTGCTGAGTTTGGGGCCAAATCCAAGTGTTCCTTGGAAACCAATCGATCTTTTCACGATCAATATTTATAGCTTCCAGCGCAATCTCCTGAATACTGTACACTCGAAAGTATTCTGGCCACATCAAAATTTCCACTAGGAAATTTTGTCGTGTACTTATCATTTCACAACGGCGAAATGGATAAGCCCTCGCTGATCGTACGGCGATAAGGTTCCGCCAATACACCTCCTGCGGGCCTGTGGGTATACAACCACCCCTAGATGGGAGGCATGCAACAGCCTCCTCCTCTTCTGCTGGAGATGCAGCAGCAGTAATATGTTCTTCTGGTGGACTCATTTTTGAAACTAAATATCTCCTGATTTTATTTTCTAATCGAACTTTCTTATTTTGAAAATTTTTGAGAGTTCTGGTGAAAACAAAGATGTTTTTGTATTAAAATTATCTAAGAAATGAAATTCGATTATCGTTCGAGCGACACATGTTTAGTTTTCGCTTGAAGTGTACCATACGCGTAGTAAATATACTTTACCGAGTCCTAAACTGCGTAAGATGAGTTTCTTCTTTCGCGCCCAGTCGTAAATATCCTTTGCACCACATATAACTGGACTTTTATTGTTTCATGATTGCTAAGACCCTTTTCAAATTTTCTCTCTTGTAAAATAGTTTTAAATAAAGCAGTCTTTTTTATACATATACTTATGAGAATGCATGTTTTTGAAATTCTATATATGAGCGTGTAATGACCTACAGCGTTAAGACGTACTAAAACGCTATATAGAGAAAAATTAAAAGCATGGGTGGTTATATGTCAACGAGAAATTTATTGTTTCGATCGTAAAATCTCAATACTGCATTAATATCAACAAAATGCACTAAATTTGTGAGTAACTTAACGTTTAGATGTATATATTCCTTAAGCACCCTCTTGAAGGTGTTAATGTCACATACCATAAAAATGAAAAATAATCACATCGCAAAATGAAAAATAATTTGAGAAACGTTGAGGGTGTATACTAAGAAAATAAAAAAACAAAAATCAAATGTCAAGGAATGATTCCTTTTTAGAATCGGTGTAATATATTAAAGGAAACATAAACAGCAAAAGAAAATGCATACACACAAACACGTGCTCTTATCGTGGTTATACTTTAAATTTTATTACGGTCAAATCTACAATTTTCACACAGCTATAAATAATTTAGAAAAGTGTTCTTTGAAAAGTAATTAAATATTGAAAAATTTGACAAGTTGATAAGGAAAATTATAAGATGAAAGAATAAATGGGTTTATTTGTTAGTGTAAATTTTTCTAGGGCTGTTGGGTATATAAAAGCAGTCACCCAAATATTTTTCGTTAGTCGTAATCAACATGATGTACAACACGAAAGAAAAAAGTTTACGCGAGGTAGTCGTCGCCGTAGCAGCACGGTTAAGCTACGAAGATCGTCGTCTCGCTACAAGGTGTAACGATGCATGGCGACGTCGCGTAAAACAAATGGTGTGTGTCCATCTCAAACGGGAGATACGTTTTTTTTTAAGTTTTTGCGAGCCACGTAAAATCAAACAATTATATGACAGTATTATAAAAAAATCTAGACCCGCTAATGAAGCAGCGGTAGATTTTATTTTAAATCGTGGGTGGCAAAATTTACCGATTCTTATGGAAATGGTGATTTCTCTTGAGGAGTTACAGGGTAAGTGCATTTCTTTTTCATAATTATTTTTAAAATTATGTATACAGTAAAGTTATAAGGAAAGTATTCATATATACTAGAGCGTTAAAGGTAAATACAGAGCAGCTAGTCTTTCTCTTTAACTCTAACGAGGTTTCTCTATTGTACCCTCTTACCAATGCTCGCTGATTTCGTATGGATACTTTACTCAAAACCTTACTATATATACATACAGCATGGATCTGTAGGTGTATGCGTGCGTGTGAGTATATATATATATATATATATATATATATATATATATATATATATATATATATATATATATATATATATATATATATATATGTATGTCCGTGTGTATATATATAGTACCCTCTTGAAGGACCCTCCCTCACGCTATATATATATATATATATATATATATATATATATATATATATATATATATATATATATATACTAGGGGTTCCCCTGCTCTGCTTCGCTCGTAACCCCCATTGTCAATATCAATTATCAATTTCCAAGAGAACGTTCTTAAATTAGATAACAATTAATTAAATTAGCTAACAATTAACTACCTTTCAGCTATCTCTCAGCTAATTGAATTTCAGCCAACTTTTAGCTAACTTTCAGCTAAATTTTATCTGAATTTCAGCTATCTCTCAGCTAACTTTCAGCTAAATTTTATCTGAATTTCAGCTATTTCTCAGCTAACTTTCAGCTAAATTTTATCTGAATTTCAGCTATCTCTCAGCTAACTTTCAGCTCAATTTTATCTGAATTTCAGCTATCTCTCAGCTAACTTTCAGCTAAATTTTATCTGAATTTTAGCTAACTTTTAGCTAACTTTCAGCTAAATTTTAGCTGAATTTCAGCTAACTTTCAGCTAAATTTTAGCTGAATTTCAGCTAACTTTCAGCTAAATTTTAGCTGAATTTCAGCTAACCAAGGGCACATGAAATTTTTATACACGGCGGCGGCGGCGTAGGCGATATATCTTTATTATATAGATATATATATATATATATATATATATATATATATATATATATATATATATATATATAGCGTATGTCTGTAAGTAAGGTTCGAAAGAAGAGACTAAGTATGATGGGGGGTCTCATAAATGAACAAGAAAGAGAGAAACAGAGGGGACGAGTGTGTATGAAAGAAACAAGGAGAATAAAAGGGATAGTGGTTGAAATAGAGTGACAGAGAATATATAAGGAAGGATAGGGAATGAGATAAAAGAAGAGTTTTATTTGTAAAATCATTTATATAATTTTCCATTCTGTAAAATTTTCATATATTTTAAATTATTCATATTATTTGTAAAAATTACGCATATAAATTGTCTCCTATAAAAATATATTCAATATTATTATTACTATTAACAAAAATTATGTATTTAATTTTTATTTGTAAAATCATTTATATAATTTTCAGATAATTTTTAAATTATTTATTGTATTTGTAAAAATTATGTTTCGATTTTAAAATAATTATTTATATAATTAAAAAATAATAAATTTTTTATAAAATTTAAAACAAAATTATTTCTACAATTTTATTTGTAATAGTAATAAATATTCATATATTTTATTTTAAAATTATGTAAATAAATTATCTATTTGTAAAAATTTCATAAACTTTTACGTTTTAAAATTATTTATGTTAATCGGAGTTTTATGTACTCACGCGTCCAAACACTCGTGTGAGTGTTTCTTTGCGTATGCGCGCGTGTGTATATGTATTTTATGTGTATGTGCGTAATTTAAAAATATTTTATATTAAAAATAATATCATTTAAATATAATATAAAAAATTTTTATTTTAGCTCGTGACATATTACTACGGGATAGTAGTAGTAGTAGTAGTGAAGATGATGATGATCAAGTATCTAATCACTGGAGTGATAGTAGTAGTAGTACGGGATATTCCGACAGATATTCCGGAAGCCGGTAATGATGACAATATTGATGATAACGAGAATGATAACGACGACGACAACGACGACGATGATGTTGATAATAACGATAATAATGAAAATAATGGTGATGATGGTGATGATGATGATGATGATGATGCTAACGATAATCAAAATGACAGAGATGATAGCCGTGATGATGATGATGATGATGATAACGATAATGAAAATAGTGGTGATGATAACGATAATGAAAATAGTGATGTTGATGATAGCGATAATAGTAATGAAAATAACAATGACGATGATAGCGATAGTGATAGTAATGAAAGTAGTAGTAGCAGTGACGATGATGATAATTTACCACAAAACATTTCGAACATTGAAAATGATTATGTGATGTCTGCAGCGAATCGTGCGAGGGCTTTGGCGCGTAGCACTGACGATATGTTGCTTAATTATTATGTCCCAAACTACACCATAGCTGAATTAATTGATAGGACGATACAAAGACATTATGATAGACGTAATGAACCGGATTCCGACGAGGGAGAGTCGAGAAAAAAAATTTTGAGATGTTTCGTTGACCGGCAGCAAACTGCAGAAGAGCGTATTTTGACTCCCCATTGTTCTTTCATTCAAAACAGTATCAGGGATGCCGGCTTAAATGAATGTAAGTAGAAAGTTTTTAAATCATGATATTTCCGAAAATACCTTCAGCTATTACGTTTCGTTTTTTTTTTTTTTTTTAAGTATTTCGTCGGAATAGTGAGGTCATAGACCGTCTACCATCACATATATTCTTGGGGGCGTGTCGGGTCATGTATTCAAAACGAGCCCAAGAAATAAGATGGATCCATGACTTAGCTCGTGATCCACATTCTGCTATATATGAAGATAGTATGCCGGAATTACTAGATTTATTAACACGCGTAGCTGAATGTTTTTCCGGACGACCCGAACCATAAATTTTTATTTGTAAATCATAAAATAATTTTTAATAATAATAAATTTACAGTCAGTGAAAATACTTGTGTCAATTATTCAACACCAATTTCATCACCGTTAACTTTACACTATACAGCGTCTCCCTCTTCACCACGCTCTATCGGGGGCTATGATTATGATGGCGATGTGTCGACTTACTCATCCGAAACAGATTCTGAAACGATGCAATTGGGATGTGTTGCACCGAGTATTGAAAGTTATGATTATGATGGCGATGTGTCTGCATGTTCATCCCAAACGGATTCTCAAACGATGCAAACGGGCGGTCGTGCAGCGAATATTAACTTCGAAAACGATAGTGAGAGGGATGAAGATAATATCAATGAGGGAAATAATAATGCAGAAGAAGAAGAAGAAGCAGGTGGAATCGATGTGCGACCTCCCGGCGAAAGGTTTATTATAAATCAGAGTACACATAATTATTTAGAAAAATATAGGGCTTATGGTATAGAGCTTCTATTAAAAATACTTACACCTCCTCCCGATGTTAATTTAATTATTTGGCTGGAAAATGTAATGCGGGATATACACGCGTACATAATGTCGATGGCGGGTGAAGATGATAGAATAGGTATAAGTATAAGAAGTAATAATTTTGCTCGCAGAGCAGCAGGATTGTCGCTTCGACCTGTAAATAATTTTTTTTATAATGATCTTTGGTTATTACTGGGTAGTCTAGTTCAAAGTAATGAACATTTCCAATTAGATGATACTTTTATTTTAACAGTAACTATCGTAAATGTTCCACGGGGTGAAGGAGGTGTAAGAAGAAAAAATCTCTGTATAGATGTAATCGGGTCGAGATCATTCGTTTCCATAAAAAACGATGATAATAAATGCCTACCGAGGGCTTTGGTAGTGGGGAAAGCCTATATTAAATTTAAAAATTCAGTGGAAAAAGAAGTTTGAGATATTTGGGGAAGGATTAGAAATAGTAGAGGGGCTTCACAGAGGCAATGCGCGGATAATCTTATAACTAGCGCCAACGTTGAGATTCTCGAAAATGACTGCGGTATAGAGGAAATAGAGAAGTTTCAAACATACTACACGATGCGCGGAATAGCTATTGTTATTTATGATGAATCAACTTTTGGGTGTGGGGAGCCACCATTTTTCGACGGTCGGCCGTATGTAGAGCACAATAAAAATTCAATCATTAACCTTTTATATAACAATCGTACTCGACATTTTGACACTATTTTAAATTTAACTGACGCCGCTAAAAGTAAATTTTTCGGCGAATACTGTAACATTAAATATTCTCTTGTAAATATGCATAAGTGTTCGTCAATTTGCTCTAGCTGCTTTGTATCACCACCTCGTGAAACTGAGAACGTTGAATCAATAAAATGCAACGATTGTAATAGAGATTTTTTTGGACAAATTTGTTTTAACAAGCATAAAACAGTCGGTAGTTACAAAAAAAAATAACAAAAAATTATGCGATGTTGTCCAAGCGTGTCCTCGTTGCTGTAAAAGAATTAATAAAATTAAAGATAAGCATGTATGTGGGGTTAATTGGTGCAGCACATGTCGTCGAAAACATAATGTGAACGAAATATGTTATATACCGACAATTCCATCTGATAAAGCGAAAAGCGGTCAATCAAGCGATACATCGAAAACGAAAAGAAATTTATTTATATTCTACGATTTCGAAACCCGGCAAGACACATCGTATAGGGATAGTTCTAGTATAAAAATACATGTACCAAATCTCTGCGTAGTACATCAGGTATGTGAAGACTGTATGGATGTCGAGAATATAGGTACTTTTTGCTCTACATGCGGTGTACGCGAGTTTGTTTTTTGGGATGATCCGGTCAAGCGTTTACTCGAAATTGCTATTCGTAAAAAAACGGGTTTTGAGCAAATAATATGTATTGCGCATAATTCTGGAGGCTTCGACGGTCAATTTATTCTAAAAGAAATCGTGGAAAATACATCTTACGTGCCAAGCGTAATTTTAAGCCGGCAAAGTATTATCATGCTTCAATGTGGCAAGACTAAGTTTATAGATAGTTTAAATTACTTCCACATGAGGTTGAGCGCGCTTCCAAAGGCTTTTGGCTTACCACCATCTAGTAAAAAAGGTTATTTTCCACACCTGTTTAATACACAGGAAAATCAAAATTACAGAGGACCTTTACCAGATGTTAAATTTTACGGTATAGACACAATGCCTCTTTCCGAGAGAGTTGAATTCTTTACGTGGTATAACGAGAATGTAGGTATTTATGAATTCGATTTTAAACGTGAAATCGTAGAATATTGTCGTATGGACGTAGAAATTTTAAGGCGATCGTGTATAGCCTTCAGAAAGATATTTCTAGAATCCGGGAAAACATGCCCTTTTACGGAAGCTGTAACTATAGCATCCGCGTGTTCAACGGTATATACAAAAAATTATTTACAAAAAAATACTATCGGCGTTATACCATCTACTGGTTATTGACGGGGTGACAAGCACTCGCAAAAATCTCTAGAATAGTTAGTGCATTGTGAACACGAACTTGGTAGAGAAATAGCTCACGCTGGTAGAGCAAGTGAAGTCATGCTACCAGAGAGATTTCGCGTTGACGGTTTCTTAGCAGCAGATCAAAATTTACCAAATCAAAAAAGTATTGTATTCGAGTATCAGGGTTGCTTCATCCACGGTTGTCCCAAATGTTTTCCAAATAATCGTGAGCAGCGATTGTCTTACGGTCGCACATTTAACGAGGTTTTTGAAAACACAGTAAGGAAAATAGAAAAAATAAAATCATTCGGCTACGAAGTTCGCGAGATATGGGAATGTGAATTCGATCGTATCAAAAGCGAGAACCCCGATATTAAAAATTACGTTAGTAATCACCCCATAATGCTACGTATAACTTTGGATCCACGGGACGCATTTTTCGGCGGTAGAACGGAAAATTTTGTCACTCAGTGCAGAGTTGGTGAGGGAGAAAAAATTAAATATACGGATATTTGCTCTCTCTACCCTTACGTGTGTAAGCGCGGGCGATTTCCTCTCGGGCATCCGCGTATTTTACTCGGAGAAGAGTGTAAAAAAACTGACATCAAATAACAATAACGATTTATCAGGCGTCGAAGGTTTAATGAAATGTAAGGTGCTACCACCTCGTAATTTGTATATACCGCTGCTACCTGTTAAAATGCACAATCGACTACTTTTTGCTCTATGTCGTTCTTGCTGTGAAGAAATGCGTCAAGGAGATTGTAGTCATGAAAATGTAAAAGATCGTGAATTCACAGGTACATGGGTTGTCGATGAAATGCGTAAAGCCGTTGAACTAGGGTATCGTATAACTGAAATATATATCATTTGGCAATACGATATGACGCAGTTCGACCAAGCGACTGCAAGTGGTGGACTCTTTGCTGAATACGTAAACACCTTTCTAAAGATCAAACAGGAGGCTAGCGGTTGGCCATCTTGGTGTATCGATGACGCTAGTAAAGATCAATATATCAAACAGTATGAAATAGATGAAGGTATTCGTATGGATAAGGAGAAAATTGAGAAAAATGCAGGGTTAAGAGCTGTTGCAAAACTCTGTTTCAATTCCTTCTGGGGTAAATTTGGACAGCGTAGTAATTTAAAGCAAACAGATATTATAAAGTCACGAGAAGCACTCTTGAAACTTCTTACAGCAGCCGATAAAGAAGTGTACGATATACTTGCTGTGAATGATGAAATTTTGTATGCCAACTGGCAATACAAAGAGGAAGCATCGCCTACTGTAGCATATACAAATGTCGTTATTGCGGCTTATACGACGGCTCAAGCTAGATTGAAACTTTATGAGGATCTAGAAAAATTAGGGGGACGCGTTTTATATTGCGATACGGACTCGTGTATATTTACATCCAAAGATGATGAAATCAGGGAATATAATCCAGTCGAGGGTACAAAGCTCGGTGACATGACCGACGAGTTGACAGCTCATGGAGAGGGTGCGTATATACAACATTTTATTTCAGGGGGTCCGAAATTTTACGCTTATTGCGCTGTAAACCTTAATGGGGAAATATTTGAATGTTGTAAGGTTAAGGGTATAACTTCAAATTTCTCTAATGGGTTGAAAATAAATTTTGAAAGCATCAATGAATTGATTATTGATGCATTTCGCAGTATATCAAATCCCGATGATGATTATGAAAATCAAATAGATGACGAGGTCGAGCGAGAAAATCAACCATGTAAAAAAATTAAATTAAATTTTAAAAGTATACGGCGTACAAATATGCATGAAGTTGTTACACGTCCAGAATCTAAAACTTGTTGCGTGGTTCTGAAAAAGAGACGTTATATTAATCCTAGACTTTCTCTACCATTTGGTTATAAGAAAACTTGAGCAATATTTTATGTAATAATGAAAAATATGTATATATTTTATTGTAAATAAAAACATTAAATAAAATTTTATTTTTTATTCAACCTTTACTCTTATTCAAAAAAATTTTCAATTATAAATTATAATGTTAAAATAATAATAATAATATTATCGAGAGACACGCGAAATTAGCTGATTATCACGCGTGTCTCCACCGCGTGAAGTGGCTGATTTTTAAACACACGCGAAATCAGCTGATGAAACGCGTGTGTTTCGCGCCCGCGCGAGTTAATTAGCTGAGTAAGAGGCGTGAAAAAATAGCTAATCATGACGCCTCCCGCCGCGTCCGGGGCGCCGCCGCCGCCGTCCTCCCACCCTTGTTTGTACTAGTTAAATACAGCCATCATCATTGTCAAAATGGTAGTAAGTAAAAAGATAACGAGATGGATACATGTTTCTGACACTCGTTTACGTGTATCGTAAGCGGTCCTACGGAGTGTGGTAAAACGGTATTTGTAAAGCGATTTCTCGCAAACCTCCCTCGTATCTGCGATGTAACATTTGACAGAATATTATTTTATTACGCCGAGTGGCAAGAAGCATACAAAAACGATTTGAAAATACCAAGTTAACAGGTTATAGAATTTCACGAAGGTTTACCACACAACTCGGATTATTCACACGATAATGAAAAGAAAAAATTAATAATTATCGATGATTTGATGCGTGAATCTTCCAACAATACTATTCTAGATTTATTTACAAAAGGTAGCCACCATAAGAATATTAGTGTTATTTTCATCACTCAAAATCTATTTCACAAAGGTAGTGGTCAAAGAGATATTTCATTGAACGCGAATTACATTGTAATTTTTAAAAACCCCCGAGATCGTGCTCAAATTCAGTATCTTGCGCGACAAGCATACCCCGAAGATCTGAAATTCCTGCAAGAAGCCTATTTAGACAGTACACGTGTACCACATGGTTATCTTTTCTTGGACTTGAAACAAAGTACAATTGATGAATATCGTTTTAGAACGTGTGTATTTCCCGATGATAGAGTTCGGTATGCCTATTTACCGAAATATCATTCAAATCTACGCTAAAGATATAAAACAAGCGTCAACAAGACGAATCGACGCAGTATACGAGCAGCTATGGCCAAGGTAACATCGAAAAACAATAAAAAGAAGAAAAGAAAGAAGAATAAAAACAGTCAATCTGGTGGTGCTGGTAATTGCGGCTGTTTACCATCTAATTTTAGTAAAAAGTGCGTTGCAATTTTAAACGCCCTCTGTCATTCGGATACTTAACAGCGAGAGGCTTTACTACGATCAGCTGATAAAAATTTAATAAAGTGTATATGCGAGTGTGTATTAAACGTGTTACACGGGACAGTAAAATTAAAACATTCTCAGAAAGAGCGATTAAAAAAGTACAAACATATATTACGAAAATTGATAATAAGAAGAAAAAAAGGTGGGAATGATTCTCAACGTAAAAATACCAACTGGCATCAGAAGAAACGTGTACTTATGCAAAATGGTGGAGGTTTTTTACCTCTACTTTTAGCCCCAATCATAAGTGCTTTAGTATCAAAAATTTTTGGTGGCAACAACGCTTAAACTATGGAACGTACGCGTAAAATAGTAATTATCCCAGAAGATGAGTATGAGCGGGGAATACGTTCATCCTCGATAGTGGCTGAAAAAAACCAGTCTACGGGTAAAGAAATAGAACAAACAGTACAGCCAAAAGGAGATAATTTATCACACTTAGATGCTGAGATGCATGATATTCTTTTTTTCAAAAGTATCGCCGATGAACGAGAGAAATATCAAAAATATATGCAGATACTCCAAAAATATCTTTATTTTAAAAATATCGAACGACATGAAAGCTCGGTCGATAGCGAAAATGAAATCGAAGAAGGTGAAGCTATGCTGACAGCGCCACTCTCCGAAGATTCGATTCTCGATAACGTATCCAAGAGCTATAAAAGAAGCGCACGGTTACTACTAAATCATTGGAAAAAAGTGCTGTTGGTAACCTTTTAAAGTGGGATAACACAGGTCGTGTAACGATAGAAGGTAATGTTATACCGCATTCTAATATTATAGATCTAATCAGTGACGTTATAAGAAGAAAAAAATCTCTCACTCCACCCGCCGGAAGAGCACAAATGACAAGATTTTTAGCTTTGTCAGAAACGCCGTTTAAACTTGTCGGTAATACAGATGTGTTACAGCAGTATAAGACATTAGATGCTGAAAAGTCTAATAATAAACGAAAACGAAAAAATTCAATAGATATTGAAGATTTAGAGAGAGAGCTACACTCTCGATACGAATACAGTAAATCCGAAGGTAGGAATAAGAAAAAAATACTTAAGCAAAAGTGGAAAAGTTTTAGCATATAAAAATGTCTTTTGAAAAAATATATAACGATACTTCACACGAGGCTGGATACGCTGGCGCCCGTAATTTAATTCGTAAAAGTACTCGGAGAAATAAAAAAGAAAAAGAGCGTATTTATGAGTGGTTAAGTAACCAGGATGCTTATACGCTACACAAGCCTATTCATCGAAGATTTCCAAGATTAAGGTACAACGTAACAAATATCGATGATTGCTGGGAGATAGACTTGTGTGATATGCAATCTTTCAAAGAATATAACGATGGCTACTGCTACCTACTCGTCGTCATAGATGTTCTCAGCAAAAATGCTTCGGTAGAGGCGCTCCGAGATAAAAGCGGACGTAGCGTCACCATAGCTTTCGAGAAGATTCTCAAGAGAGCAAATGGACGGATTCCTGTAACTATACAATCGGACAAGGGTAAAGAGTTTATAAATTCTTTTTTTCAAGAGTATTTAAAAAAGCGAAATATAAATTTTCGCACAGCGCGCAATCCAGACATCAAAGCAGCTGTTGTAGAGCGTTTAAATCGCACGCTTAAGGAACGAATGTTTAGATATTTTACACACAAAAATACTCACAGATACATCGATGTAATACAAAATATCGTCAATGCGTATAATCACACTTTACATACGAGAATTAAAATGGTGCCCGCAGATGTAACTATTCATAACGCATTTACAGCGAGAAAAAATTTAGAAAAAAGAGCTCTTAGTCAGCGAAAACCATCACGCGCAGCTATATACACGCAGGGCTCTTACGTACGCATCAGTCGTTCGAAAGGCACGTTCGAGAAAGGATATGAAAAAAATTACAGCGAAGAAATTTTCAAAATTTCACGAATATCAAGACGACAACAGCTATACACATACAAATTGACGGATTTAAATAATGAAAAGATTGATGGCTTTTTTTACCCGGAGGAGCTAGTCAAAGTTGGAGAAAAGCGCTTAGCAGAAACAGAAAAGTTTAAAATTGAACGTATAATACGTAGTAAAGGACGAGGATCGAACAAAAAAGATCTAGTAAAGTGGTACGGATACCCAGGAAAATTCAATTCTTGGATTAAAGCGAGTGAATTGACTTCAATTAAAAATTAAAAATGGACGAAGATGACTTTTATCTGGTATTACCAAGTAACAGCAGTATGAAATATTTTCCGGATAATACTACAACCCATTATACCACACATTTATCACATGAAATTCGTGTACAAGGTAACTGGAGCGTTGGTATGACAGAAATTCATATTCCCTGCACTATTTTACACATTCAAGAGTCTGAAGCAAGTTTTTTACTTTATTCATCGGATGAAGAAGAAGTAGTATCACAAAACTTTATTAATTTAGATAATGCGCGTGCTATAGAATTTGTGTTTCCATATGGTGTGTATGAGAACATTGCAGACCTATCACGTGCCATCAATCAAGCAAATGAATTAAATAAGCACATAGTAATTGAACCAGCAAAAAGAAGAAGAGGATTTTACGTAATACGACGCGTATGCGATTGTAAGGAAACACATTACCTTTAGTTTATTGAGAAAATCAGACGTATTTTTGGTTTTGAAAAAGAAATTTATCGGAAAACAGGCGTCATCCCTTTAAAAACGATGAAAATCAAAGATGCTAAGAAACAGCACTCAATTATTGGAGACAGACCTGCATCTTTAGCAAGAGCGATACCCGATCAACTCTTTATTTACACAGATATATGCTTGCCTTATACTGTCGGAGATACTCAAGCAGCTCTTTTACGTATAGTTACATTCAATAACACAAAATATACACTAGGACCAACCATAGTAAAACATTTTTCACCTGTAAATTATATCCCTTTACTAAATAATACTTTTCAGAATATCATTATTGATATAAGGGATCAACACGGTAAACATATACCATTTGAGTACGGGACGTTGACGATTACACTTCACTTCAAGCGTAATCACTAAACGGAAAAATGACTCACTATACAGCTTATTACAGCGAACAGATTGGTGGCGGGGGATTTCATCGTGTGTATAACGGTTCACACTATCAACGTGGACATGGAATAGGAAGTTTTTTAGGTGGACTTTTCCGTAGAGTCTTACCTTATTTAAGTAGTGGGGCGAAAGCGGTTGGAAAAGAAGCTGTTCGAGCTGGCATGCATGTGTTGGATGACGTCACCAATAGTGGAGTTAATTTTAAGCATGCTATAAATACGAGAATGCATGAATCAAGAGAGAATCTCAAGAGAAAAGCTGCAAAGAAAATCAGTGAAATGATGAAAGGTAGTAGTTATAAACGAAGGGTTAGTAAGCGGAAGCGTCAGTCTCTAAAGAGCAGTTCAGCAAGGCGTAACAAAGCTAAGAAAAATCGTACCAGTATAAAGAAGAAGAAGAAAGCTGGTATTAGGAAGAGGAAAAGGACTGTTGTTAGGAAAAAGAAACAAGCTTTACAGAGTGTAACAGATATTTTTGGACCAAGATAATAACATGGCCTTCTTACACGTAAACTCGTGTGAATGCATGAAATCCGAATTAGATTTGTTCACTCTTCCACCGACGCAGACATCTTTAGAGTCCTCTCAGTTTATTTATTATAAACCAGTTTCATCTCTTACCGATGATGAGCCTATTGAATTTGTTGTACCGGGCGGTGAGGATTATCTTGATCTAGCACACACCATGTTAAGTGTTCGCGTACAAATTTTACCAAATATCGCTGCTGAGAATAATAAAGTGGGTCCGGTAAATAATTTTCTTCATTCGCTTTTCAACCAAATCGATTTATTTTTTAATCAAAAACTCATTTCTCCACCAAATAATGCATATCCATACAGAGCTTATATTGAAACCTTGTTAAATTACTTAACTGGTGCAATGAACTCGCACTTGACTACATCGCTATGGTACCTGGATACTCCTGGAAAAATGGAAGGCTTACCCAATTTGAATCGGGATGCCCCAGAAGCTAACTTGGGACTTTTAAACCGTCAATACTATACGGGTAATGCGGGTACTGTTGATTTATTCGGTCATTTACATTGCGATATTTTTAACCTGAATAAATTTTTATTAAACGGTGTGGAAGTACAATCAAGTAAAATAACGGGACCTACGATGGGGAATTCTCTCTCTCTCTCTCTCTCTCTCTCTCTCTCTCTCTCTTAAAAAATAGTTTAATCAAAATAAAATATAATAACTTGCGAAAATAGTATAAATTTATAAAATCTTCAATTAACGGGATGTCGTAGTTGTTGGAATCGAGTTTTGCTTTTTTTATCTTACTGATATCTTTTTAAATTCACTATTTGGACAAATATAATGACTTGTCCGCGCTAAAACTATATTAATACAATAATTTTTGTTAAATTAAAAATTCAATTTAGCTTCATATTTTTGTATGAACTTTGAATGAAAATTAGATATCAAGCTCGATGAACCTAACCTCAAAATAGTATATATCGAAAGTTTGTTTATAACTTTTTATGTATATTATTTTGATGAATTTCTTGACTTGTCCGCGCTAAGGATTAATCTTACGAATTTTCTTACTTAAGTGAAAGAATTTGATTTGACGCACTGTTTACTCATGAACTTTGAATAAAAATATTATTAGGAGGAGCAGAACTACGATATCCTCTTAAAAGATTGGAAAAATAGTAATTTTTAATTAAAACTATGTAACAAGGTTTAAAAATAAAAAAAGTTTTGAAAACGTTTGAATTTTAATTTTAAATTGATTAGAAAAAATGAAAATTTCCTACTAATCCTTTAGAAGAGTTCCTGGTGAGAAAGAGTGAGAGAGTTTCAAATTTTAATTGAATAAGAGCCTTGAATTGAGAAGAGCCTCGAAAAGCCTTGAATTGAGCCTTGGATGGAAGAAAGAGCTTTGAAAAGCCTTGAATTGAAAAGAACTTTGAATTCAATTTGTATTTTGAAGAGTCTTGGAAAAATCTTGAAGGTTGAAAGGCTGGGTTTGAAGACCACAGTCCTGAGCCGCGGTCCAAGGCGAACTAATGAAAAAAAAGCCTCTCGTTGTTTTCATAGCTGTGGTTTTGGGTGGAGATTTCACTTATTCTGGGGTAACATGTAGGTAGAGTTTGTATTACCTTTTTCTTCTTTCTTTTTCTAATATATATCTCTTTCTCTTTCTTTCCAGAACTTTCCTCCTCAATTGATTAGCAAGATACATAAAAGTATTTGTAAAGAAAAATGATTAATATTATTTAATATTGTACAAAATGGACTACTTGGGGTGATATTATTATACAGAAATATTGAAGATTAACAATGTTTATTAAATCTAAAAGGAAAAACGCTGAAATAAGAGAAAATGGCTTACAAATATCTTTATAATTACGCAATATCTTGAAAAACAATTTGTTACTGCTAATTTGATTTTAAATTTTATGTGCATCGCTAAATAATAAAAATGACGCTCAAATGATTGCTTATACGAGGATTACAATCTGTTTCTTAACTTACAAAACCTAATAACTAATTTTGCCTTTATATCAAACATATATTTGGTACATAAGTATTTATATATATTGATATTTCTGCTTGGAAAATGTTTTATTTTAATTGTTCTTTTTGTATTTTACTATTGTTATTTTATTCTTTATTAATATTTAAATTTATCATTATTATACATGTATAAAAATGCGTATTCTTTTTATAGTTATAAAAATTGATATTTCTCGAAGATTTTATTATACAAGATAAAGATGTGACTAATTATTTTTTATTTGAAAATGATTACTTACACTTATTTTTTTATAAATAATAATGGTAAAGAGAAAGAAAGTGTTTATTCATAATATTAAAATAATATTTTCGTGTAAAGTTTTTCGGTTTTTCCCGGATTAGTGATGCAATTTTACGATATGAAAATTATCTCGTCTACGTTTTCGACAAAACGTAGGTGTCCAGTCACCGATATCTGGCATGGAAAATTTTTCAGATGGTGTTGTACCGAAACGGCTGTATGAGTTCTGTAATGCATTTCGAGTGTAATTAACGAAAAGGTCTCGTGCAATCGTTTTGGTCGTATCGATATATAGGTACACCAACTCAATCTTAAAAATACATAGGAATAGATATAATTATTTTAAAATAAGTGAGGAAATGTCTCGAAAATAAAATTATAATGTGTTTTCTCACTTTGGAAATATTTTCTTACCTTATGCGTTATTCGAGCACCCTAATTATCTTGTGATTTGTTTTCTATCGCAATCCTCTTGCATTCATTAGTAATCCTAATGTATGTTTTAAAATTCTGAATTAGGTGCGAAAATATTATGTAAGAAAAATAAAAGAAAAATATTAAAAATAGTAAAAATTAAATTAAAAAAAATTTGGTCACAATTGTGCTGATGTTACAATAGTTTTAATTTTAGAGTAAGAAAACATACGCTGAACATTAGTGATTCAAGTTACGGCATATTACACTAAATTTATGATCACTGATGGAGAATTAAAATGTTAAATATCATAAAATTTATAATAAGTATAGACCGGATTCGCTGTCATTCTGTTGAATTGATTTTTGTGTTATTTATTTAAATATTATAACGACTGCGTGAGCGCTACTTCAAGATCAAAATGGTAACTTGACAATCTTTATTGCTTATGATTGAGGTACATTTTTATATTACAACATTATTGATGTTAGATTATTGTTCATTTTATCAGCTGTGATTTAGCTGATAAACATTGTATGTTTTTACTAGAGTTGTGCGTTATTTATTTTTACTTGAGTTAAGAAAAAAATTGTTGAAAATTAAAAGTTCAACATAATATAAAAGTTTTTTTTATCCAGAAGAGCATAATAGCTTATGCTCTTCTGGATAAAAAAAACTTTTATGCTTATAATTCAATAAATAGGTGTAAGTTTTAAAAGAAATTTTCTTTTTAGATCAAGATTGTAAATTATCAATCTTCATTGCTCAAGATTGAGATTTATCTAATTATGAGATCCTTACAGATGTTATATTATTGATTTTTTTGAATAAAAACTTGGAATATTGAAAAGAAGAGAAAAATATGACATAATGTATGGAAAAATATTTATAATGCAATGAAATAAACTGTAAGCGTTTACATGGATTAATTATATTTAGTTTCACGTTTCATGATAGATAATACGATCAATTTCATAAGCTGATATACAAAAGATATAAAGAAAAATGACTGATAAATAATTGATTTTGCATTGAAGGCATGATTCAAAAATAAAAATAAAATAAATACCAACTCAATGAGCTCTATGAGAAAGCATTGCGCCAAAGCACTTGGCAGCGTTTTTTTTATTTAAAACTGAAAACTTCAAATTTAATCAAACAACTTTAAACCTATTATTGAAAACCATTTTTAGAAATACTGATAAGAAATAAACGCACGAATAAACAACACGGATGAACGTGGGAAACTGTAGTATATTGACCCAGCATACGCACGCATGTGTAAAAGTGTTGTGTTTAATTTTAATGAAACTTCGACACATTTTTGTAATGATAATGATTCATGATAAATGATGAGAATTTGTTAAAATTGCGTAAACATGCTTGAATTTAAATGTACATTTTCATATAAAATCTGCTACGCATTGACAAGTAACAAACAATACAATAAAAATTTAATGCATGAGTACGTATGCTCGTTCAATGTATAGCAGTTTTCCACGTTCATCCGTACGTTTATTTTCTATCAGCCTTGCTAAAAATGGTTTTTAATGACAGATTTAAATAGTTGCAATTTTCAGCTTTAATTTAGAAAAAAAACCAATTTAGACAAATACAGTTAGACTTATGGTCAAAAAACTAAAAAGAACCTCTTTTTTTAAATACCCATAGCCTTGTGAAAAATAATTGCTTTTTGATGTTTATCGGTAGACTCCAAATTTAAAAATTCTGTTGCAAAAACATACTGAACTAACAATTGTAAAGCTGCTTTAATGGTTTAAATTTTAACTTTTTTGATGCGAAATTTAATAAGTTTAACTAATTGACACTAGCGCCATCTGTTCTGATTATAAAATATTTTTAATAGAATAGTCAAAAAGCTGTGATTTTGACCTAAAATTCATAAGAAAAAAGAAATAATTCCGATAAAAGAGCCGCTGTGGCTCAGGAGCTAGAGCATCCGACTCTCACGCAAAGGGCCGGGGCTCGAACCCCGGTGGAGTCGAGATTTTTTCTCCATTTTTTAATTTAAATATTTAAAGTGCAGGATATCCCGAGCTCACTGACACCACGGTTGACCAACCCCGAGAGACTTTTTTCGGTTTTAAGAGCAGGCCGGATTTGCTGTCCTTGTCTAATTGGCATTTTTGTTATTTACTCAAGTATTAATCGGTGTATCTTCAAATTAAAGGTCGAGCGCAATAGATATTATTATTATGAACATCTATGCACAAGAAAAAAAAATTCTACCGCTTTGTTTTTGAAGAAAGTAAGGAACGCGAAAATATTATAAACATAAACTTTTACTTCGGCGTTCCTTACTTTTCTCAAAAACAAACCGGTAGATATTTTTTTTCCTGTGCATAGATGTTCATAATAATAATATCTATTGCGCTCGACCTTTAATTTGAAGATACACCGATTAGAACTTGAGTAAATAACAAACAACTCAATTGTTACTCGGTCGGTATCAGGTTCTACTCCGGCCTACCGTTAACGAAAACCAACGAAAGTTACTCGAGGGCCGGTAAGGCAGAACGCGACTGCTCCACTACTATAGTTGAGCCAGACCATTCTGCCGGGTAGGTGTTTGAGCTCTCGATGCGCTAAAAAGGACGGGTATGAGCGATGCTGTCCACCTAAGTAGGCCTGCACGATCGAAATTGAGGCTTGATTTCGAACGCAAAAACACCGGAGCACAAAGATGGTCGAGGTGTCACTTACTAGGCCAAATAGGCTGTAGGTGGATGCTTGCCTAGGAGTAGTATTAAACAGATTGGGATTCGCCTTACTCCAGCTTTAGCTTTCCTACTAGCTTTTCTTGTTGGAGAAGAATCTCTCTGAAGATCTAAGCTGGAAGTGAGTAAAAGAAGCGTCTTCTCTTAATTTTCTTCTTCTTCATCTCCTTTTAATTAATGACGTCATAATGCTTATTAATGTTGATTGGTTATTCGCCGTATGTTATTTTTTCCGTAATGAGTATTTATAAATCACTAAGAATGTTCATTCATAACCGGTCAACGTTTTCCATCTTGGTGGCTTCTTTTGATCTAAGCATCCTCTACTTGTGGTGCATTTCAATTGAACTGTCTTTTTTAAATACAATATAATAATACGTTGTTAACTAAGGGGGCAATATAAGCTTTTTTTACTCAAGTCAGGTTTGGCGCTCGAGCGAAGCAAAAGCAGCAATAAGGACGAGGGCAAAAAAATTTTGCCTCTGTGGTTAACATTTTACTTTTTCACACGAAGGGCTTCAAATTCAATCTAATTATAACGATAAAAATACAAACATTAAAATAAAACTTGAAAACTAGAAATACAAATATTAAAATGCGAATATAAAAATATAAATATAAAAATAAAAATACAAATATAAAAATATAAACTTTTTGTATTGTGGATTACTTGAAAAAAGGTTTTACATAAAAAACCAAAAACGTCGGAAAGAAAATATTTAATAAATTTATTTCACAATTCATCTAAGAAAGTGTTGATGTTTATTTATCAAAAATTATCAACATACTTTGAGCGTTACTAAAGTACGATATTAATTTAAAATAAAAATAGAAATACAAATATAATCATAAAATTACTAATATAAAAATAAAAATATGAATATAAATATAAAATATAATTATTACATTAAGATGACCTGGAAGTTTGGGTTAGGTTTTTTTTAGTTTACAAATCACGCTGTTAATAGATAAGATTTTTCAGATTTTTTAATTTTTCACCATTTTTTTGAAATTTATAGAATGGTGGAAAACTTAAAAATTGAAAGAATTACATAAACTCAAAGAGTAATTTGCTGTTAAACAAAATAAAAACGGATAGGAATATACATATATACAAAATTTAATTATAAAATAAATTCGAAAATATAAATATAATGATAAGAAAATTTCTATATAAGGATAAATAGTAGATATTGATGTTTAATAAAAATAACTTGGGACGTGTGAAATAAACAAAGAATGTGGTTAAAAAGTAAGTTCTTTGTTATTCGATTCTTTTGTCATCCCCTCTCCGCGTAACGAATCGAATAACAAAGAATTTACTTTCAACACATTCTCTGTTTATGTCACGAGTTCCGCGTTATTTTTATTAATCATTGATATCTACAATTTATTCTTATATTGAAATTTCCTTATCTTTACAATTATATTCTCTTATCTTATAATTAAATTTTGTTAGATATACAAATGTGAACTTAAGTTTGCATAAATATATCTAACGTGCAGTAGTTAAAAATCGTTCACACAAGATGAGCAACATTAATGAATTGAAAATTTTGTTTGCTTTTAATGTAAAATTATTTGTTATATGAAATATACAATTATTGTTCAGTAAATTAATTGTCAAATGTATATTAAATTTTATTTCTTCATAGTCAGCTTATTTTTTTGTAGCCGAGAGCAAAACTAGCGTCTTTTGCTAAAGTGGAATTATTTTTCGCCCAGGAAGCAACATAATCATTTTGCTTCCTAGGGAGAAAGATAATTATTTTGCTATCTAGGGTAAATAAGAACTATTTTGTATATAAATACATTTGATCTTCATATCTTTTTAAATCAATATACAAATATGCACATAACAACCTTAGGTATGAGCTTTACGTATATTCCTATTATAGCGCTCTTCTTTTTCCATATTATCGTTATTCTTTTGTGTACTCTCGACTCGAGTTACTTTTTAATTTATCATGTAATTAGTTTCGCTCTATTTAGTGACTATGGATTTCGGAATCGATCAGTTATCTCCAGTGCGACTCGGCTCTAATCATATTTATCAGTGTTTTCGCTTTTTTTCGACCACGTGTTCCTAGTTCCTTATCGTTTTTCGGTTTCCCGCGTTTTCACGTACCAAGCATGTAAATATACAGGGTATCCCGAAAGTATTGACACACAGAAAAAAATGAAAATATCTTAGAAAATAATGGCACTAGAAAAGAATAGTTAACTTAAAAGTTTTGGGAAATGAAACTGTGCATCAAATGGGTACCTTGAATTTGACCACAAGCTCAATCTTCAAGGTCATTTCAAGGTCAATGTAATTTCTTTGAATAAAAACCATTATTTTTGAGAAAATTTTACTTAAAAAACGATAATTTTTATTTTTTTATGACCTTTAGAAGTTTAAATACATGTCAAATATTGAAAAATCGTCAAAAAGCTGTTTTTTTGACTGTTTAGGATTTATGGGTAAATAAATATAAGATTAGATTTTGGGGCCAAAGACCTTGCGCATCATAAAGAGTATAGCCGAATAAGCATGTGAAAATGGCCTTAAGAGCAGGTCGTATATCTCTGTCCTTTTCTAATCAAAGAATTAAGTTTTTTGTAAAAACTAATAATTGTAGCAAAAAATAAGGAGATAGCCCCATCTCGTATAATAAAAAGCAAGATTTTCTTTGATGAGGAAAAATTATTTTTATCAATTCGTTTTGAAGAAAACCTTGAAAAACTTAAAAAATAGAGGTTAGGATGGACAATTCAGTTTTTCAAGGTTTTCTTAAAAACGAAGCGATAAAAATAATTTTTCCTCATAAAAGAGAATCTTGCTTTTTATTATACGAGATGGGGCTCTCTTCTTATTTTTTGCTACAATTATTAATTTTTGTTAAAAAATCAATTCTTTGATTAGAAAAGGACAGATATACACGACCTCCTCTTAAGTCAGATTCTCCTGAAACTTTGCTTATTTTTTTGTCTTGTCAAAAATCTAAAGTCCTGAAAGTTTCAGATCCCTATGGTCAAAATTGGCTTCATAACTAAAAAACGTGTTTTTCGGTTTTTTCGCTATAATTAGGTGAATTCTTGATAAATTTTCAAAATTCGAAATCGAGGTAAAAGAGGACATCAAAACGCATATATTGAGTGACTATATAAAACCTCACGAGTCTCAAACATAACCTAAAAATAAATTTGAAAATTTCAAAATGGCATGTACATTAACAGTATGAATGCATACTTATTTTTGACTTTTAGAAACTTTATTTTCCATAAAATCTATCATTCATATTTTTTGCAGATTTTTGTAGGAATGGGGGAAAGTACCTATAATATCAAAAAACTGAAAATTTTATAGATTTATAGCATTTTAGAGGCTCTATTGCATTTTGATCATGAAAATAATACCAAATACACGTTCAGCAACCAAAAAAATCTCCTAAATATCGATAATTAGTATCATTTATATCATATGTATCCATAAAATATGAGAATAAGCTTTAAAAAAATCGTTTTTTGACCATAAAGACTCCTGTAATCTTTTTATTACTATCTTAAACTATAATTTCACCACGTCATCTTCAAAGTAACCTTAAAAATTTATTCACTGACCAATAACTTCCTTGGTACTGATTTTTAATCTTATTCAGTACAATTTTTGGTCGTATGATATGAAATTCACCTCAAAAAATGCATATAGTGACTAAAAATGACCTCAACTATCATTTTTCTGACGTATTCAAAACAATTCTTTGTATGATTTCTTTGAAATAATCTCAAAAACATATTGATGGATTCTAAGAGCTTCTTACTGAGATTGTTTATATTGTTCAGTGCGATATTTTGTCGAGCACGACCAAAATATCGCCAAATAATGTGCCTAGCCAGCAAAAATATTTCATGTTGTGCTACAGCATGATTTAAAAGTAATTAACATCAAAATAGTAATGTAATATTACTAAAATATTTTACTATTTTAAAGATATATTAGCGAGCCAAGCATGTGTTGGAGTACAAGCAAGCAGGTGAGCCCCACACGGTATAAAACGTTTAAAATATTTTTGAAATATTTCAAAACATTTCATGCTGTGCGGGACAGCTCTGTAGTTTATATTTGTTAGTGTTACCGTAAAAGATGTAGTTTCTGATTATATGAAAGAAATCATGCCCTGATAAGAATCCCGTTCTTTACGGTATTAACTGTCCGAATTAAAAAAAACGCTGCCAAGTGCTTTGGCGGAATGCTTTCTCATAGAGCTCTTTGAGTTTCATTAATTTTTTTATATTTATTTAAATGTGATTTTAATATAAAAAAATTGTCTAACATTAATATTTACTCATATTATACTTTATAAATTTCGAACATATATGCTAGCTGTTTGCTTTTCATAAATTTTCAAGAGTTACTCAGAAATCAAAAGAAGTGATCAAAAAGCTACGCTAAGATGATTATTTTTTTTAAACTTGGTTTATAAAGACAGTAGCAAATAACTTGTATACAAATTTTAGAGCAAATCTATCGAGTACTTTACGTAAAATGGAAAAAAACTGAAATATGAAAATTTTTTAAGAAAATTTTTAAAATTTTCTAAAATAAAAACTACAATTTTTGAAAATTTCCCTTCTTTTGGCAGTCGCAAATAATTTCCCTGCAATTTTTAGAACAAATCTATCGAGTACTTTACGTAGAATAAAAAAAAAATAAGAAAAGAATCGAAATTTTTTTTTAAATCTTTAAAATTCTCTAAAATTGTAACCACGCTAAAAAAATTAGTTTTCAAAAGCTTATTTTTTTCAGACAATAGCGAATTAATTGTATAAAAATTTTGGAGAAAATTTATAGTATGGTTAACGCAAAAAAAAAAATGAATGAAAAATAAAAATTTTTTTGAAAATTTTCAAAGTGCTCTAAAATTAAAACTGCGCTGAGAAAATTAGTTTTCCAAAGCTTGTTTTCTTCAGACAGTAGCGAATTAATTGCATACAAATTTTGGAGCAAATCTATTAAATGGTTTTCGTAAAATAGAAAAAAATTAAAAATAAAAATTTTTTAAAAAATTTTAAAAATGCTCTAAAATTAAAAGTGCACTAAGAAAATTAGTTTACAAAATTATTTATACTTTTGGCAGTCGAAATTAAGGTCCATACAAATTTTCGAACAAATTCTTCGAGTAGTTTACGTAAAATACAAAAAAAAATGAAAAATCAAAATTTTTTTAAAATTCTTAAAATGACTCTAAAAAAAAAACTACGCTAAGAAAACCGATTTTCAATAGCTTCCGCACCAGTTCATAAAAAAATTGAATTGTATGGAAAATTTGAAGTAAATCCATCGAGTAGTTTTTAAGATTTTATTGACTTAATAAATAGAAACATTTTTTTTTTAAATTTCAAAATGCTCTAAAATTAAAACAAAGCTAAGAAAATCAGTTTTTAAAAATTTATTTTATCCGGGCAATCACAAATAAATTCCATGCAAATTTTGAAGCAAATTCATCGAGTAGTAAACAAAAAAAAAACAAAAAACGAAAAATCGAATTTTTTTTTTTTTTTTTTTTTTTAAACTTTAAAACACTGAGAGAAAATTCATGCCAATAGAGCATGTAGTCTACGTATCCAAAGTTAGTAAGTAATATCCTATGCTTTAATAACAGCGCCATCTACTCTTACGAGGTTTGTGCTATCCAAAAACTGTTTGTTTACATGCTTTAGTAGCTCCCCACTCTAATATCCTTCGATAGCTAGCGCTGTATCCTCTCATGGGACGTGAAGGAAGTAAACGTGGCTTGTCCACTATTCTTTCTTTACTGCTAACTATGGCATTCTTCTATTGCTCAAGTCGCCTCCTCTTTTGGGTGGCGACGCGAGCAAACACGGCTGGTGTATATCCAAAATCATGTTGCAAATTTCGTTAACGTATTTTCGTAGCATGAATCTTTTATTTCTTTTCTTTTCTTTTTTTATGAAGGGAGATGGGGGGCAGATAAGCATGTACGATTTTACGCCAGAGATATTTCGAAGTAGCGTTGGTCTAGTGCGTAACGTTCGCGCTTTTCCTTTTGAGTACGCGAGTTCAACCCTTGGTTAGAACCACTTTTTTTAACCTTTTTTTTTATTATTTCAATAGTTTTTATTGCTTTTTTTTATTTTCTATTTTTTTATTAATTTTAAAATCTATTTTTTCACAAGTTACTTAAAATATGCTCGTTTTTTTTATTAATATTTTTAAATAAATTATTTCATATAGAAAATAATTTAAAATATTAATAAATAAATAATAGTGATATTTACAATACTATAGTTCAATTTTGTCTTTATAGACATATTTCAATATACAATATATATTATAACATAAATAATAATACCTCAGTTTTATTTATTTATTGTAATTTATTGTAAATTTTATAAACTAAATTATAAATAAATTAAACTATACTATTATAAAATAAACATCACTATTATTTATTTATCAATATTTGTAATTACTACCTATAAAGAATAATTTATTTTTAAAAAATTTTCATTGAAAAAACAAGCGTACTTGTGAAAAATTAAATTTTAAAATTATTAAAAAAATACAAAATCTAAAAAAAATAAATATAAAAAGGAATAAAAAATATTAAAACAATAAAAAAAATTAAAAAAAAGTGACCCTAGCCGAGAGTTGAACTCGCGTACTCAAAAGGAAAAGCATGAACGTTACGCACTAGACCAACGCTACTCCGAAATATCTCTGGCGTAAAATCGTACATGCTCATCTGCCCCCAGCGGTTTAAAATAATTAAATTTTAAGTTAAAAATAAATTATTTAAAGTTAAAAAGTTTAACAGGTTATATTTATAACGTATCTCCCTTCATAAAAAAAGAAAAGAAATAAAAGATTCACGCTACGAAAATACGTTAAAGAAATTTGCAACATAATTTTGGGTATAGACCAGCCGTGTTTGCTCGCGTCGCCACCCAAAAGAGGAGGCGACTCAAGCAAACAAAGGATATGAGAGTGGGGAGTCATTGAAGTATACCACGCGAGTCATCAGTGAATGCCGTTCATGCTTTAGTTACTCTCCATGCCATCTTTTTTAGTATAAGGTAATCCAATACTAATAGAGCTTCTCACGGCCTGTCATATTTGTATCAATGTTTTATATGCTCGCATAGATGGCAGTTCGCATGCTCTATTAGCATGAATTTTCTCTCAGTGAATGAAAACTACGCTAGAAGAACCAATCATCAATAGCTTCCCAGCAAGTTAGTCACAAAACTAAATTCCATGCAAAATTAGAAGCAAATCCATCGAGTAGTTCTCGAGATACAGTTTACTAACTGAATTCATACATCCACACACACACACACACACACACACACACACACACACACACACACACACACACACACACACACACACACACACACACACACACACACACACACACGCACGCACGCACGCACGCACGCACACACACACACACACACACTCACCGAGTTCAAATATGTACAAATTAATGAAAAAATAGAAAAAAATTTTTTTATCGATACAATGCTTTCTCTATGAGAAAGCAAAAAGTACTAATCGTTTACAAATTTATTGCGGATGAGCCCAAGATTTTGCAAATTTGTAAATTTGTATTATTTTATGAATTACTGAATGCAAAACATATTGATCGCAGCGAATTTTGATAAAAAAATCGTTTTGTTCATAAATTATAAAAATAACGTATAAATAAATTAT
This sequence comes from Anastatus disparis, assembly GCA_017163975.1. Taxonomy (NCBI): domain Eukaryota; kingdom Metazoa; phylum Arthropoda; class Insecta; order Hymenoptera; family Eupelmidae; genus Anastatus; species Anastatus disparis. The sequence goes on along the minus strand of JAFFSR010000384.1, from coordinate 380,671 downwards.
ACTAATCATTTGCAATTTTATTGCGGGTGAATAATTAAATTTGAGAACTTAAACATTCGTTTGATTAATGTAAATAATAATTATTTTATGAATTAACTGACTTTGATAATTTCTCTAGTGCATTTGCGCATGCGCAAATATTAGATTTTAGCGCGTATTTTAAATGTATAATATATAAATGCTTGGTACTTTTATTTAATCCGATAAAAAGAAATGTTTGTTTGAGATTGTACTCCATTTATTAATAAATTAAACGGGATAAATCTTTTTTATGTTAATAATTTCGAATGATTTTTTTTTTAAATTATAACGTTAAAAAAATTTGTATGAATTATTGAGAAACAATCTTTACTTTTCATATAATATAATGATCGGTAAAAAAACCCTAAAAAAAATTAATCCAGTATAAAAAATATTAATAAAATCGCATCCAATGATCTAGCGGACATGGATTTTTTACATGGGCTATTTAATCTTTTCTTCAAATAATCTGAAACTATAAAAAAAAGCCAAATAATTCTAGTTTCTTTTTTTATTTAATGCATTTCATCAATGCAATTGAAAACAAAGCAATAGTCTCATTGGAAATTATTATGTGCAAAAACTTCTACATAGATACATTATGAGCAAATTTTATTTAGTCAAACTTTTTATCAGCAATAGATTTAATGATGATATATATTATTATATTTATATTTATCATTTATATATTATACATTTAAAATACGCGCTTAAATCTAATATTTGCGCATGCGCAAATGCACTGGAGAAATTATCAAAGTCAGTTAATTCATAAAATAATTATTATTTACATTAATCAAACGAATGTTTAAGTTCTCAAATTTAATTCTTCACCCGCAATAAAATTGCAAATGATTAGTATAATTTATTTATACGTTATTTTTATAATTTATGAACAAAACGATTTTTTTATCAAAATTCGCTGCGATCAATGTTTTGCATTTAGTAATTCATAAAATAATACAAATTTACAAATTTGCGAAATCTTGGGCTTATCCGCAATAAATTTGCAAACGATTAGTACTTTTTTATTATACAATAAATGTTTATTTCATGTAAAAAAAATTATTTATTACTTAATTCGCTACAATGAATAATTTTTTAATTTTGCAAAAACACGAGTAAATACGCAATTTTATTTTTAGAAATTGCAAAATCTGCAAAAAAAACGCAATTTTTTTGGATATTTATTTTTTCTTTTAATCCATTTCATTTCGCCAAGTTCGCAACGGTGAAAATACAATCCCTATAATTAATAAAGATAGTGATGAAGATTGAAAAGAAATATAAAAAGAATAAGTTATACTTTATTAATATAAAATGTTGTAGTTTTTTATGATTAAAAATATTTTTTTGAATATAGATAAAATTAAAAATCAAATTTAAGAATTATTTTTCATACCATTCAATTCACTTGAAGATATCTCCCACATAGCATGAAATATTTCCTAAATATTTCATACATCATTCCGAAAGATTAATTTGAAATATTTCATAATATATTCAGGAAATCTTTCAAAAATAATAATGAATTATTTCTAAGACTATATCGTGACTAAAGTCAACTACCTCGATATGGCTTACCAGGCCGACACAGGGAGGTAAAATTCTAAGTATCGACATACCCCCGCAAATGACCGTTTTATTCGAATTGAGAAATAGTTTCTTACGCTCTGATTATGGCCAAGGGGCGTACTACATTTTTTGGCTTTAGATTCAGCCTATGTTTATATTCTTGTCTTCAAATCCATGTTTTTCCTATCAATAAAAGTTTAAGAAACTCGTGACCATTTAGAAAATGTCGGATATGAATTCCAGGGCTCAAGAGTTAGTAGATATGGAAGGGATCAGCCTCGAGCATTGACGGAGAGGTATGGCCATTAAAAGAGCGGTCATATTGAGGTAGTTGACTGTATATTTATACAGATTTCTTGAAAGATTTATGAAATATTTCACGAAATATTCTCTAAATATTTCTAAAATAATTCTTAAAATATTATTTTACAAATTTCTGAAATATTTTAAATATTTCATGGATTGTTTATAATTATTTATAAATCTTACATGAAATATTTCTAAAACGTATCTTGAAACATTTGATGAAAGATTTAATAGATATTTCAAAAATTTTTAATGAAAGATTTATAATTATTAATAATTCTTTCGCAAAATGTCTTTTTGGTCGAAAAACGATTTTTTTCAAGCTTATTCTCGTATTTTATGGATGCATATGATATAAACCCGACTGAATATCGATATTTAGGAGATTTTTTTGGTCGCTGAACGTGTATTTGGTGTTATTTTTATGATGATCATGCAATAGAGCCTCTAAAATGCTATAAATCTATAAAATTTTCAGTTTTTTTATATTTTAGGTACTTTCCACCATTCCTACAAAAATCTGCAAGGAATATGAATGATAGATTTTATAAAAAGTAAAGTTTCTAAATGTCAAAAATAAGTATGCATTCATACCGTTAATCTACAGGCCATTTTGAAATTTTTAAATTTATTTTCAGGTTGTGTTTGAGACTTGTAAGGTTTTATATAGTCACTAAATATATGCGTTTTATCGTCCTATTTTACCTCGATTTCGAATTTTGAAGTTCCATTAAGAATTCACCTAATTATAGCAAAAAAAACGAAAAACACGTCTTTTGAGGTTATGGAGCCAATTTTGACCATAGGGTTCTGAAACTTTCAGGATTCCAATTTTTTAACAAGACAAAAAAATAAGCAAAGTTTCAGGGAAATCCGAGTTAAGGCCATTTTCACATGCTTATTCGGCTATACTCTTTGAAGCTAGTTTTCAAGGTTATTTGAAGGTCAGAGTGAATCTTTCCACGAAAACACCTATTTCTAGGACCAGTTTTGAAGAGAGCGAAAAAAGTAATGCTAGAAATGATATTTTAGAGTTTGTCGTTGTAACCTTAAAAAACTAAATTAAAGGCTGAATATTCCATAAGCACTCAAAAGCTGTTGCTTTGAACGCGCTTACTTCACTTCCAACGCTACCCAGAAACAACGACGTGAACTCAATGATTTTTTCCCAACGCGGTGAGCAAAAACCGATTTTCGGTGCCTGTTTTGAGTGAGCAAAATATCACATTGCCTCACCAAGTGGGAAATGTGATATTCTGCACACGCAAAATAAGTTTTGTGTGAGCAAAATATTACATTCCCCCACTTGGTGAGGGAATGTGGTATTTTGCTCACTCAAAATAGACACCAAAATCGGATTCCACTCACCTTATTGGGAAAAATAGTATACACCACTCGTGAGTAAAGGTCATTCCTCACTCGTCTTTCTTGTCACCCGAGCGAAGCGAGGGTGAAATCAACTCGTGAGGGAATGACCTATTTTGTTCACTTGTGGAGTCATGTACTATTTTCTATTATAGCCTTTGAAACCTCGTTTGAGGTTTATTTCATCTTTCTAATATATATATATACGGTGGGGTCCAATAAAATGGAGCCACCCTTTAGAAAAAAAGTACTAATTAAAAATTTTTGTATCTCAACAAATAAGGGTCGTAAAGAACTCTATGACCCCTCATTTTAAACGTATTTTTAAGGTTTCTTTAATAATATATTGGTAATTTTAAGTACTTGTCTGGGAAATATTTCGACTTAAAAATAGAAAAAAAAATTTTTCTTTTCGCCTGTGTTTAAACATTTTTCGGAAAATGATGGTAGAAAAATTTTACACCGCTATTTTTAAAGGTATTTTGCTTAACTTGAAATTTATATTTTAGTTTTTTTTCTAGGTTTAAAATTGACCGAGACTTAGCGATTTTTGTTCAAAGAAAGGGTTTTTTTTATTTTTCTGATATCTGCTTAATGAGAGGAGATATAGAAAAATGGCAAATAAAAAAAGTGTATTTTTGTATGTAGAATAACCTTAATAAATTTTCTCAAAATTTTTTGTGCATTTTAATTTTTTTCATATTGTTGCGGTACTCTTATAAGAGTATGGTATACATGTATATAAAAATACCGCAACAATATCAAAAAAATTAAAATGCACAAAAAATTTTGAGAAAATTTAAGGTTATTATACATACAAAAATACACTTTTTTATTCGGCATTTTTGTATATCTCCTCTCATTAAGCAGATATTGGAAAAATAAAAAAGACCCTTTTTTTGAACAAAAATGGCTAAATTTCGGTCAATTTTGAGCCTAGAAAGAAAAACTAAATAATAAATTTCAAGTTAAGCAAAATAACTTAAACTAACGGTTTAAAATTTTCTACCATTATTTTCCGAAAAATGATTCAAATTTAAACACAGGTGAAAAAAAATTTTTTTTCTATTTTTAAGTCGAAATATTTCCTAGAGTTCTTTACGACCCTTATTTGTTGAGATACAAAATTTTTTAATTAGTACTTTTTTTCTCAAGGGTGGCTCCATTTTATTGGACCCCACTGTATATATTGCATTTAGAATGTGTACAATCAATTGATATAGTAATTAGATACGCAGGCTATATTCTTCTAGAGAAGACAGTATGTGTTTACAAGCTTTAATGTTTGGTTCGGCTATTAATGATTCGATATTTATCGGTAATTGTATTTTTTATTTAAGCAGGTTGTTGATGAGTTTGCCTCTTTGTTCGACATACATTTCACATTGCCATAAAACGAGGTTGAGGGTTTCCTTCTCCTTTCACATTGGCAGTTTGAGCTGGATATTATAACAAGGCGAGCAAGTGAAGAAGCTAAGCTATAATGGTTCGCTCTGCATCTATTGATTGTGGCAAAGAATTTTTGATTGCGTTTTTGATGAGCAAACCCCGGCTTATTTTTTTCGCAATAGAAATTTTCTAAATGGATTTTTCCCTTGCACGCACTTGAATCTATTAAATTTTTTATATTTTGTATGTCAGCATCTTTTTTAAAAATTGCAAAGAGATCTACGTAAGGAATTTGTATCAATATGTTCTTGGTGTGTGCCACTTTTGGCCAAAGCATCAGCCTCGTTACCCCGGATTCCCCTGTGAGCTGGTATCCAATAAAATTTACTTAAGTTTTGAGGTTTTTCAGTGTTGAATTGTAAATATTTTCTTTTAATTTCAGAGATGTAACAGTTATTATTAGTGTGGTTTTTTGGTGATTTTAATTTTTGTAATAGACTTAGAGAATCCGAAAAAACGAGAAAACTGTTATTTTTATGTTCGATTGCTAGGTCCGTTGCAACATTTCGAGCCCCACATTCAGCATTGTACACGGATGCTTTTTTGTTAATACTTTTTTTATACCAAAATTAAGAGTTGGGCGGATGCAGGCAGCACCTGCACATTCTGCAAAAGGCATCCAGCTACCGTCTGTGTACATATCTATTGCAATTTTTTCGCCTATAAATGCATCTAGTGTTTCATTAACATTACTTACACATTTTAGCTTTTCACCTAGTTTAAGATTGAAGGAAATAGAGATAGTATTAACATCATAGTCAGTATAATACATGTGTATGTTTTCATGAGATTCGACGCAATGAGCTATTTCAAATACATGAAGTATACATTAAGGTAAGAATCTACTATGCATTGCATTCCTTTTCTTGTTTATATTATAAAAGCTAAACATATTTTTGTAAGTTATAGTGCCAGTACTGGAGAATATTTTGAATATATAACAAGAACATAAGAATTTGGTTAGCTCTAGAATTGATATGAGTTTGGCTTCAGCATTAAAATATTTTTTAGAGTACTCATACGGTATCTTAGAGCAGTTCTTATAGCAATGTTCTGTATACTTTCAATTTCGTTAAGTAGTTTTTTTCGCGTGGAGAGGTAAATGAAGCTGCCATAATCAATTATAGAGCGAATCAAACTCTTGAAGAGAGTTAAGAAAGTGTTAGGTTAATACTCCCACCATGCGCCACAAAGATATTTAAGAATGTTTATTACTCTCATGTATTTTTTTTACGTGATCAATGTGAAGTTTAAAGGACATTTGATAATCAAAGTAGATTCCCTGGAATCTATTTTGATTATTAATCGAGCACTTTCACTTGATTTTAAACTTTGGTTATTTATTTTAATTTATGTTGTTCTAGGTTAAACATGTTTTTTATTAAAGTGAATAAAGACAGATTTTCTGTGAAAAAGTTCGAGTCCTCAATCTATTAAATTAATTTAAATTGTATTTATACCCTTCCGTATTACTAAGTTGCCTCGTTTTAGAGATTGGACTTTTATGTAAATATCAAGATCATCCACAAACTGAGATATAGAAATAGACTTATTCAGGTTATTAGAAATCCCAATCACAAATAATACATACAATAAAGGGCTTAACACACCTTCTTGAGGAACGCCTTTGTGAGTAAGTCTGAATTGGTCATCCATTTCGGTAGTATGCACGTAACGAGAGTGCATTAAAAATTTAATATATTTCAATAAGTTCAATGAACAACCAATTTTAGATAACTTTTGTAATAAAATGTCGACATTTACCTCATCAAATGCACTCTTAAAATCTAGAAAAACAGCCAAAACGTCCTTCCCCTCGGCAAAAGCTTCCTCAAGAATCAAGAAGAAGGCTTCTTCCTACAAGATTTACCTTGCCTAAATCCGTGTTGCCTGTTTGGAAGTAATTTTTTGATTCAGCCCACCATTGTAGTCTATTTTTTATAAGGAATTCATATAGTTTCCCTATGCATGAGGTCAAACCAATTGAACGTAGGCTGATTCCATCACTTTTATTTGTGAAATGCACAAAGCTTTGCTTCCACGATTGAGGATAGATGTTTTTGTGCATTTCATTAAAAATATCAAGAAGGAGTAGCTTATAAGTGATTGATAATTTTTTCAACATCTCAAAATCTACTCCATTCATTCCAGCTGCAGATTTATTGTTTTTGTTTTCTAAGGCTACATTAGATTCAGAAAAATTGAAACCAGAGTCGAAAAATTTATTAGGTTTACATGGTGGGTAATGATTTTAATCTGTTTGTGCCCAAAGAGGGCATATCTTTAGAGGGGCATCTTTTTTGTGCTTAGATTGTAAATTTTCAGACGTATTTGGAGGTTTAATTTTTGTGAAACTATTTTTGGCTGATTCCATTTCAAATCGAACAGTCAGTATACACTCAAGTCACCAATTACTGCGCTATTGGAGTATGTTATTCTACCCTAAAAATAAGGGTATACGTATTTTTTTATTTTGCTGAAATATCAAAATTGCATCAGATATGCACTTTTGAAAATTGCATACAAAAACTAAATGTTAAAACTGAAAATGTTGAGGATAACTTCAGAGAGCTATCGTTTTACCAATTTCCAATGAATTTTGATAAACCTTTTTTTATTTTATTTCGTTTTGAGCCCTCTTCAACTCCGTGCAAGAAATTAAAAAAAAAACTAAAAAATGACTGAGATATATGCATTTTACCAAAAAATGCACTTTTTATGCACATGCATTTTTCCCGAAAAGACCATTTTTTTTTTGCTGAAATTTTTTTTGCTGATAGAGGACCAAAATACCTATCTAATAGTACTTGTTTGATCCCGGGTTTTTTAGTTTGGAGCGAGAAAAAAATTCACAAATTTTGTTGGTGAAAAATGCTTGTATATACGTTCGGAAGTCTTAAGCAGTCGACATTTAAATATTATCCTTCGTTTAGCATTATCCAGGAACAACGACGTGGACGTAGAAGGATTCTGTTCCCTTCGGGATGCTTTTTTAGAGTGAGTTCCCCTTGCCTCTCACTGTTGGGATGCGTCAAAAAAATAATTATAGATAATTATTTTTTTTTATTTTTGCGCTTATTATTTTTAGTTTTAAATGTAGTCTCACGACGCTTGGCTTTTTTTTCTTGTTTTTCACTTCATTTAGTGCATGTATAGCTGTCCTGCCAATAAATATATGTGATTCTAATTCCCCAAGTTTTTTTAACCACATATGACTTTTTTGAATTTCATTATATTTAGAAACCCCACTCCATTTAATATTTCTCTTTTTTCTAAATCTTTCAATCTCATTTATTGGTAGTAAAATGATTTTTATTGCATTGGTGTAACTTTGAACCCAATTTATAAAATCGTCAGCATTTTGTATCGATTCTTCATGAACTCTTTTCAAGTTATGTGAAGTAGCATAATGCTTTAGAAGCCCACCTATTCCATCAACGGCTCCTTTCCCATGACCAGTTGCAGAAAATAACCATTTCATTTCATAAAACCAATGTTTGAATTCATGTAGTTGAAAACGATTTTTAAATTGGCTTGGAGCTCCATCTGATATGATAGTGACTTTAGTAACTAAATAATTCTTTTTCATAAGATCAATAATTTTATTTATTGCTAGCAGTGCATATGCAGTATCATGCTTTTTGTCGTCACTAACTATCGCAAAACTTTGTGTTATCTCTCCTTGGTAACAGACTGCAGTAAAAATAGAAATTTGGTTATTTACCCAATGATTTCCTTGAACCGCTTTATTATTTATTACAGACCAATTTTCTGCAAAGTCAACGTGGATGATTAACTTAGTAGGATCAGCTTTACCTTCTTCTTTTTCTTTTTTATAGCTTCACGTTGAATATTTTTTATGTATATATGAGTACTTGCTTTCAATGCGCAGATTGAAAGTTTTTCTTTAAAAACTGTTAAGCTTATTGTTTGTTTAATAAGATTACCATTATCCCACAAAGCAAACGTAATTTCATCTTCACAATTTTGTTTCAGTTTTAACAATTCTAATGTGATACCCGCACCACCGGGACAATCTTTGCATTCTTGCAAGAAACATGAATCAGATGGTTCAGAACACAACATTGTGTTAGTTATTTCTGAACGAATTGAATCTAATTCGGAATTCTTATCGCCTCTAAAACGAATCAAACTTGTAAGAAACAGTTCAAAATTTTCGCAATGTACACAAAGACAAGCTTCCTTCACAGGGCTAGTTAAGACGAAACTTGGTCTTAGACTATAGAATTTCGATTTTCCTATTTGTAAGTTTGGATTTTCTTTTCTTAATTGACTATATGTTTCTTTTAAGCTTCGAGTAAGAAACCGTTTGACTTTTTTAGTTTTTGTGCTATTAATTTTAACAGTTACGACATCAGATTTATTTGGACTTTGTCTACTACAATTAAAATCATCATTTAAAAAATATTCCATAACGATATTTTTTGTGCTTTCATCAATAGGATGACCAGTATATAAATCTGGCTCTGAATAAACTCCTTTATTTTTCACAAGATTTCTTGATTTATTTATCATATACTCGCTTATATTCGGGAATAGTGAGCAAACTTTTATTTTGCTTAATTTTGAAGGTAGTAGAGTTAGAAGTTTTATTTTCTCCGAAATAGATGAGCATTTTTCTAAAGCCAATTTAAAATTTTCTAAAAATTCATTCCAATAGTTTTCAGTGGAATTTTCGTCCGATTCTATTGATTCAACTGAAATACCATACGCATCTTCTAATTTACTTCCAACAGTAGCAGAAAAAGCTGAAATTAAGGATTTTTTCTTTTTAGATACGTAATTTCCTCTAAAATTTTCAGGTATTGCAGTTTTTCTTTTTGGGGGTGAGATGCATTCAGGTAAAACTGAATTAATACTCTCGTTTAATTCCTCTATTCGTTCGGGTGTCTTCGGAATAAAATCATCATCTCTTCCGCTAAAAAGTTCAGTGATTTCATTTTCAGATATAGACTCAAGATCACTTAAAATCATTTTTGATATGCGTTTATGGCAATTTTTACATACATTAGTAGATGGCAATATATTTAAATCTGGATGAAGCTGTGCCAAATTAATGGCTAAATCTTCCAACGGTCTAAAACGTGAATTACTGCTCATATAAACTACCTTTTTATGCATTTGAAAAAAATCGGGACATGAAATTCTTTTAGAAGAGTAAATTTCGGACATTGTTATTTCACAATTTTGTTGAATTTTTCACAAGTCCGAGAAGCACCTTTCAAAGCAGCCGTAAAAATAACTAGCTTCTATATAACAGTTCTAATATGCTGTTTTGGTTACGCGATGTATTTGTCCGCGAGTTAGCCTCCTATTGTTTGTACATCGAAACATACATAATATAGATATACACGAATAGAATTCTTATTTTTCATGTTTAAATATTTATTTTTATATTACGAATTTACACACACATATATATATATATATATATATATATATATATATCACTATTGATGCTATATACATGCATACAAATGTAAACAAATGATGAGCCAAGCATACGACAGTGTTTGAATGCAGACTGCTTAAGACTTCCGAACGTATATACAAGCATTTTTCACCAACAAAATTTGTGAATTTTTTTCTCGCTCCAAACCAAAAAACCCGGGATCAAACAAGTACTATTAAATAGGTATTTTGGTCCTCTATCAGCAAAAAAAATTTCAGCAAAAAAAAAATGGTCTTTTCGGGAAAAATGCATGTGCATAAAAAGTGCATTTTTTGGTAAAATGCATATATCTCAGTCATTTTTTAGTTTTTTTTTAAATTTCTTGCACGGAGTTGAAGAGGGCTCAAAACGAAATAAAATAAAAAAAGGTTCATCAAAATTCATTGGAAATTGGTAAAACGATAGCTCTCTAAAGTTATTCTCAACATTTTCAGTTTTAACATTTAGTTTTTGTATGCAATTTTCAAAAGTGCATATCTGATGCAATTTTGATATTTCAGCAAAATAAAAAAATACGTATACCCTTATTTTTAGGGTAGAATAACATACTCCATTAGCGCAGTAATTGGTGACTTGAGTGTATACTGACTGTTCGATTTGAAATGGAATCAGCCTTTTTTAAATCTTGCAATGATTCCAAACACTAGAGGGGTCTGTTTGAAAGTTAAGTTTTGCTGAATATTCTTTAAAATATTCTGTTTTCTTTGTTTTAAGTGTTCTTTTAACTAAGGTACATGTTTTTTTTTAAATTGAGTATGATCAGATAAATTTTTTGTATATTGCTATTATTAAAAGAAGCCTTACCATTTCTTATTGCTCTATTACAATCATTATTCCACCAAGAAAAAGGATTTTTAAACTTTTTATTGTTATTACTATTTTGAAATTATTTTTTGTTGGTGTGCAATTTGTTATGATTTGAACTATTTTATTTACAAGAAAGTTTTATTTTTTAATTAGCCCAAGCATGTCATAATCGTTAGTGAGAAATTTAGAGTGCATATATTGGATTGGAAATTAGATATCAAACTCGACAAACCTAACCTTAAAATACGACATATTGAAAGTTTTTACTATAACTTTGTATGTATAATATTTTGGTGGATTTCTTGAGTTGTCCGCACTAGAGTTTAATCTTACAAATTTTTCCTTTGTAGCAGAAACTCGATTAAACGCATCGTTTATTCATAAGTTAAGATTGGAAATATTATTAGAAGGCGGACAGCTTCGTCATGCTCTTAAGATTGTCAGCATATTTTGTCCAATTAGTTTTTAGAGATTTTAGTTTGAATGTGTTTTTTTTATATACATGTTTTTCAGCGCTTATACTGATAACAATGGGGAAATGATTCGATCCCAAGGTTTCGTCATTAACTTTAACTTCTATTGCAGCTTTTATGTTTACTGAAGAGAAAATAAGATCAATATTAGATGATTGATTTCTGTAGGAATCAAGATGTGTGGAGGAATTGTTATTATGTGAAAAGAAGTCTTGGGATTCAGTAGCTATTTCTAACCTTTCCCTATTCATATCGGTATGTTTACAATTCCAAGAGGTGTTATGCGAATTGAATTCACCGATAAATAAACCATAATAGATGTAAATGTTTACTTCAGGTTTGATACTGTTGAGCCAAAATCCGATGATTTCCAAAGATTGATCTGATTTTTTTTAATTGACTTAAAAAGAAGAGATTCTCAATTCGATTAAATTTTTTTTTATGTTTGTTACCTTAAAACTCTATATCTGAACCGATCCGGAAAAACCTTTTTTATCTGAAAGAGAATGTCTCCAGAAAGATCCCATACGTGCCTTATAAGTACTGGGCTAATACTCGGTTAATACGAACAAATTATTTGAAAACAAAATTAATTTCTAGAAAAAAAATATTATATCCATGCATAGCTCTGAAAGAAATTGATCAATTTGTATGAAAATTATTTTTTTTATGAAGAAGGGTGTGTCAAAAAAATTTTTAAGGGGTGTCCTCATATCGGCATAGAGTTCTACCTTATCTACATTTGAATTATGCTTTTTAATGAAAATTTAACTATTTGTGGTTAAATTTATAATAGAGGCACATTCTTAACATCCTAAAGAATTTATTGCAATTCTTAAAGACAGTATAAGTATAAAAATAAAGACGAAAACTGCATGAAACGATTATCTATGACCGCATTGGATAGCTAATCGTATTAAGGCTTTATTTTTACCCTTACATTATCTTTCAACATTGCAATGAAATCTTCGGAATGTTAAAAATGTGCCTCTGCCACGAGTGTTAGTCACAAACAGTTAAATTTTTATTAAATCATGATGAAATGCATAATTCAGATGTAGATAACGTAGAACTCTATGTCGGTATGAGGATTCCCCTTTTGAAAGAAAATTTTGAAAGTGAATAAAAGAAGCGATAGATACCTAATAAAGCATTAAAAAATATTAAGAAAACTATTTATAAAAATCTTTTTCATCATATTTTTTTTAGATTCAAGGCAATTTTTTTAGGCTGGCATTAAATATTTAATTAGTAGATCTACCCATATTGGTTCTTTGAGTAAGAAGCTTCACTAAAAAAGAGAAAATCCAATATTTTTAACAAAAAAAAAAACTGACTTTAAAAAAAACTATACTAAAAAATAACAAATAATATATTATCCTTAGAAATTGTACGCATACTACGCATCTAACACATGTGTAGTGAACATATTATAGACTATCTAATTATTTGCAAGAGCACAAACGAATTATTTTTTTATAAGGCTATTTACAAAGAAATTAACTAATAGGTAAGACTACGAATGTACCCTGGTAGAAAATTCACCATCTCAAATGGTGAAAAAATTAACGATTGGCCAACTTTCTTAGTTGATTTTTAGCCAGTCACTGGTAAAAAGTTGTCGAAAAAATGGTGAATGATTTAATTTTAAAGTTGAAAAAATTGGAACTTAATTATTAAAATTTACATATATTTATTATATATATATCTTATTTTAACTAATGTTCGATTTTCTTTTAATGTAACTATATATATATATTATTAATTGTTTCATAAATAAGTTATTTGATTTATCACGCGTGAACAGATAGTATAGTGCTGCAAACATTTTGCGTGGAGTATAGCTTTTAGGTTATGTATCTATATAGCGACAGCAGATGTTAGCAGAAAAGCGTGATCATAACCTTCAAATAAAATATTAAAATATTAAAATATTAATTATTTTGTCAACTTTTCACCATGAAAGGTCGCTAGATAGCAGGGTATTTGGCCATAATTTTTAGCATTTTTTGGTCAAATTGATAAAAAATGGCCTATGCTTGGCCAAAAGATGCTGAAAATTTCTACCAGGGATACATAAAAATATTAGAATTTATGGAGTCGGTGTCAGCCTAAAATTTGCCTTGAATCTAAAAAAAAATTTTGAAAGTGAACAAAGAACGTGATAGATACCTAATGAAACGTTAAAAAAATATTAGGAAAACTATTTATAAAAATATTTGTTTTAGATTAGAAGTAATTTTTTTAGGCTGGCACCGACTTCAAAAATTCTAATATTTTTATGTATATATTCATAGTCTTACCTATTAGTTAATTTCTTTGTAAGCAGCTTCATAAAAAAAAATAATTCGTTTGTGCTCTTGCAAATAATTAGATAGTCTATAATATGTTCGCTACACATGTGTTAGATGCGTAGTATGAGTATAATTTCTAAGGATGATATATTATTTGTTATTTTTTAGTGCAATGTTTTTCAAGTCGGTTTTCTTTTGTTAAAAATGTTTTATGTATCGTTAATTTATAAGAACGCCATGAAGCTCCTTATAATGGTATATTATTCACCTAGGGAGTGAAAACGAAAAATGTCTGAAATCGTATGTTAAATGTCACCCGAGCCGAAGGCGAGGGTGACAAACATACGATTTAAGGGATTTTTCATTTACTCCCGTGGAGAATATACGATTTTTTTACACAGGCAGCGTACAGTGGGTACCTTACTTTTCGCTGGGAGGGAGTAAAGTACCCACTGTACGCGCCCTGTGTAAAAAATATTATTATTCCTCTACTTCGGGAGTGCATCCTGTCCTTGCATAAGGTTACATGACCTAGCAGCTATGTGTTGTCATCTGATGTGAGCCAAGATTCCACACATACTATTATGTGATATTTAAGTCGAAAATTTTGAATTTCTATTAATCGTTGTTTATAACTTCTAATATTCCAATATTTAATTTTTATTGTATTATTATTTGTTGTTGTTATTAGAATTTATATTGATTTATTTATCTGCTATTGAAGACGTGTCATTGTTTATTACGTCTATTTTGAGTAGTCATTTTATTATTCTATCAATCCTGCTGTGAAGGTTTATCTCTAAAATGTAACTTTGAATATCTGTCAGCATTATAATTAGATTTGTGATATCTCTAGTAGATTTTATGGCAATATCGTGAGCGTTTGAGTTTCCGTAAGTTTCAACTAGGAAGTAAACTATCTCATTGAAATTTATTGGGTATTTATTTTTGTTCTGCTCAAATATATCTTTTGTGTCACTTATTTGCTCAGTAACTTCAGAGTGGTTTACGGTTCTTTAATTAGTTATTTCTGGTTTTTTGATGCCGGGTTTAATGTTTTTTGAATCAGAAATGTATTTATCTGGTTGTTTGATTTTATGTACAGTGAAATCAGAGAAATTTGAGAATATAATCTTTTTATATAAGTAGCAGAGTTGTCAAGATTTTCATTTTGCGTGTTAGATACTGTCTTTTTATTTACATTTAGTTGAGTTGCTTGCTTTCCATTGCTTGTTTCTTGGCATACTTCCATAGGTGTATTATCAGTGCGTGATTTTAAATTGACTTTTTGTAAGCAACTATTATCATTGTCTACAGAATCCCTGTTGGTATTCATGTTTTGGCTGTTTGAAGACAAGCAATTCTTAGCCAAATGACCTTTTATTTTACATAGGAAGCATTTTAATAATTCAGTGCTGGTATATATGAAATGACTAACTTCGTCATGAATAATTTTGAAATTCTCTGGAATTCTAACTGTATCTTTTTGTTTAATATATACCTGTCTTCCATGGCTTGTAACGTTACTATCCCTTTTTGGCTATGAAAGCTCTTAAGATTACTACTGACGATACTCTTTTGACATTTAATTTTTCTAAGGTATCTTCAATAATGTAATCAGGAATGTGTGTTGGTACATTAAAGAAATCACTCTTTTAAGCTTGTTGATTAACGGTCTTATATTAACTTTGACTTTGTTTATAACTATATATTCATATCTGTCAAATAAATCTGCAACTAACTCTTAATTTTTTAAGTGAATACATACTCTGTTATTAGAAATTCTCGATGAAAAAATCACATTTTTAGGAAGCCTTAAATCATCAATTGCATATGTATAATCTGTTAAACTAAGGTCTTCCACGCAGTCAAGTATAATGCCTTGTTCTCTTCTTGTTATGGTTCGGTTTGATTAACTGTAGAATACGTAATTGCGTCCCTTTTCAAAGTGAAGGTCGGAATTTCCTTAGGTTGAACTTTTTGATTTATACTTGTAGACATTTCTAAAGTTGCAGAAATCATTTTGCTTTTAAAGAGACTAAATGACGAGGGCCGAGGCCCTGATACACGCAAGCAAACAGATGTAAACAAACCATTTTATTAATTCACAGAGCCGAACTGAAATACATCCGTTCACTACGAAGGCTCGACGTAAACTCTCAACGTAGTGAATTCTGTTTCCTTTGGGGTGCCTGATTAATGCGGGCCCTCTTGCCTTTCAATGTTGGGGTGCTCTTTACCGCAAGCGCTTTAAATAATCGTAATGATTTAAAAAATATGTATTCAAATAAACTACACTAAGAGAAATGATACTTTAACCGTAACTACAAGTTTTACTGAAAACTTGGTAATTATCACCAGCTATTCTTGTAATCATTGAGAAATGGCTAAAAAAAAGATTCGCGTTGCAAAAATTCTCGTTATTTTCTTTTTTTTGGTACTTTAATGACTAATAATTACTGACAAATAAAAGCGTATAGTCAATAAGATTTTGTTAATTTTATAAAATGCATAGAAAGAAATTCGGAATTAAATCAACTTCTTGCGTTGATTTATTTGAACTTGAACATACAATTGTACAAAAAGAAAAAATCTCAGAAATAAGTTAAGTTAGAATAAATTCAACTCTATTTTATACGTACAAAATGTATATCTAAACAAAAAAAAAAACGCGAAACTACACATTTCTGTTGTTTAACATCGAATCATGCGATGCAATCTTTTGTTTCATATCGGCTTAATTTTTCTCGGAATTCTCACAATTTGAGTTTGATGATGAAATAACATAAAAATTAAGTTTAATTATTTATAGTGTTGATAGAGTTGCATTAATTTCAAATTTCTTTCTGTGTAGAGAAACACGACCGATTTTAGCAAATTTGAGAAATGATGCCAATTTGCGGAAATCTGCAAATATGCAACAATTAAAAAAATTTGTGAAAATTTTCCAATTTGTAAATATTTGCTAATATACAAAAATTTAAATAAAAAAATATGTTTATTATATAATATTAAAAAACCATTTAAAAAATTTTTTGGTAACAGAGAAAATTGACAAAAATATTTAGGGGTTGATTGACTCTACTGTAAATTTATTGCTAAAAACTTTTATGTCATTTTAATATTAAAAAACGCAAGACGAATCAAATATTAAATAAAATTTTAACAGATTCACTTTTAAAAAATTTTATTTAAACGCCAAAAAAAACAAAAATTACAGAAAAAATGGAGTTATCTTGATACTAAAAACCATCAATGTATATTATTTGTTAAGTTTATACTATATATTTGTATAAATTCGAAATATTGAGTTCAAAATTAGCTTAACTTTTATTAAAAATACAGTTTTTTGTTAATAATAACAACAAATTTTTTTTAATCTATTTTTTAAATAATTTATTATTTTACTTTGTAAGTATAGTGGTAACTACTTGCTATCATCATTGTTTTGATGTCGTTGTTGTATAAAATTATGAAATAGCAAAGATTAATAATGTATGCGTTATCATTTGGTTAATATAACAGTTTGAAACTTATAAATTTTCAGTCAAATGTAATATTTTAAAGAAATACTCTGAAATGTAAAAACAGTGTTTACTGGTCTTGTTATCTCCTAATTTTTAAATCTAAAACTTCGAAAAACGAGCTAAGTTATTAATGCTTGCATGAAATTCTTGCTACTTTAATATGATATTAAAAAATTGCATTCTTATGAAAAATCAGTTAACTAATAAATAATCCCAAGAAAGAAAGGGAGAGAGATAAAAAGACAGTAAATCTGAAAAAAAGGATATCGATTAGATTGACGCTCGAAGAGGTGTTCGTCATGAACTAAAAATATCAATGATCTAGTACCCAATCAGAGTCCGTTTTTTCTCTCTGGAAATTATTTATTAATTAAATAAGTATTCAATTTTTAAGACCATATTGAAGTAAAAAGATAAAATTGACAACTTAATTCATTTTCATAAGATGTGAAGATTTTCATTTTTGTAATTATTACTTCGAGAAATTTATGGATAAATCAGTTATATTACAGAGATTTATTATACATTTATAACTCATTTTATGCGCAGGCTTATTAACCTTTGAATCTTGGGTATCATAGTAGGGTTTGTTTTGACGTTCCATAGTTGTACTTAAAAATACTATCACTTTATAATTTGTATTTTTTTCACGTTTAACTTTCAGATATAAAGTACGATTAATAGATAAAAATAACAGAATAATAAAATAAAAAAGAGAATCAAAAAGAAATTGAATTGTTCAATATCAAACTCAAAATATCATAATATGCGAATGATATAAGTATTATAAAGATAATAAAATTAAATGAGATTCACTCTTTTCAAAAATAAAAATAGGAAACAACATAAAATTACATTTTAGTTTAAACACTGATTGCAACATTGATTTTCATCATGCATAAACAATAAAAATCATAAAAATCAATTGCATATTCTATTTATTTAAAAATTGAGAAACCCAGGAGGAAACAAATAGAAATACAGCATCTATCTGAAAAAATAAAATAAAATTAATAAAATGAAATTAAAAATTATAATTATAAAATAAAAAAATTTACACTTAATTAAACTCGAACTTAAAGAAGTATTTACCGCTACTTACATACATTAAAAGAATAATCCAAATTTACTGATTCTAATTTTTTCGAAAACTCAAACTTTGTAGAGTGGATGTGTGAGTTACCGTGCCCTCCCCGATCACCGCGGCCTTTGTTAAAGCATACAATGCCGATAATCAGTGAACGGTAATAAAACTATGTATTTATATGGTAAGCAGACGATACACGGTAACATGACGCATCGAACAAGCTGTACAAATTTAACCATTAAACTAATAATTCTTCAGTTTTTCACTAAAAAAATAAGTTTTATCTGTAAAAAATGTATTCTACTTTTAGTAAATAATCTATAAATTTTTTAAAAAATAGTGAAATTTGTGTAATTACACAAAATGTTTCTGCAGTCACCTTAAAGTCTCGGTAACTGGCGCATCGACCCTATTTATATTCAACAAAAATACATAATTTAATTAACGTTAATTTTAGAAACTTTATTTTTATTATTTAATTAATTATTTCTTCGCTGCATGACTTAATTGAAATAAATTATTTTTGAGCTATAAAACTTCATTTTTGATAGCGATCTTTGCTTTTTATTTTGTGATTTACACTAAGGTGCTGAATTTTGAGGTTAGGACGGCTGTAATTTTGAGGTTAGTTCGGGAGGCAATTTTCATCTGTAAGCAGAGATCCTGGTGGCGCTGTACGCAATCTTCAAGCTACTCTTCGACCAATAAAGTGAAAACCTGTTTTACCGTGTCAGCTTTTGGAGCGTATACACGAGAGAGGTCAGAGTCATGGACAGCTGTGCGATCTGTTAATTATCAACCAATAATACATGGGGCATAGTAAAGCTCCATTCGTGTGTTTCGTGTCAGCAGCGTTGTTATACAAATGCATAGGACGTTCAAGAATGGTTAATGGCACAAAATATAAGTGCAAGATGGGCCTGTAAAATTGTGGCATGCCTTCTACGTCACTGACCGGCGGGAGCACAAAGGTAAATAGAGTTACGCCAAACACGATCACATGCAAAGATGTTCCAAAACAGCCCATCAGTGTCCCACACCAACACGAACTAACTCGGAAATGACACCGATCATTATTTTTCAGGGGGCGGCCAGCACCAGTAGAGATTGCTACCGTGGCGCCAATTGGGACCAGCAAAAACGGCGTCGCAGCATATGGAGGGAAAAATTAATTTATCTAAATTTATCTAATATGCAATTAAGAAGTGACTCATAAAATCATATATATAGTGACTCATAGATGATGATGATGATGATGATGACGATGACGATGACGATGACGATGACGATGACGATGACGATGACGATGACGATGACGATGACGATGACGATGACGATGACGATGACGATGACGATGACGATGACGATGACGATGACGATGACGATGACGATGATGATGATGGTTTATTTATGACTTTTACGCTGGTGAGCCAAGAGCGATTGAGCTTGAGAGTGGTGTCGGTATATCTTTCTCCGATACCGTTACGAGCCTTGGTCTTGTGCTTGACTTTAAGTTATCATGAGAGCCACACATTAATATGTTGACTAAAAAATTCAATAACTAACGTTTTTTATTGCAAATTTTCAATTGATTAGTAGAAATTTTGGTACATCATCATCAGCTGAATCTCATCATTTAAAAATAAGGTTTTTAAATAATCAATTTTCTTTTATTTTAGTTTCTCAGATTGTGCTTTACAATGTCTAAGATTCTCGATGTCTAAAGCTCTTGATAAATACTTTCGATTCATATCAGAAGTATTGCCATTTTTCATTAAAAAATATAATAATTTGACGTATTAAAAATTTTTTTTTTTCGAATAATTATTTGCAACTTTTTTGGAAATTAATGAATTAAAAAAATACGCAAAAGTTTAAAACGTAAAAATTACACTTAAAAGTTTGATGTCCAGCAACTTTGCCCTACGTTTTATATGTGCGGAGTTATAAATGTTCGAAAAATAAAGTCGGACGAAATCAACTTTTTTTAGTAATATTTATTTAAGTAAGGTGTATAGCTAATTATACAAGTGCTTTTTTATTCGTTGATTTAGTTTATTTTCTATATTAATATAAGCATTTCATACAGTTAACATTAATAATAGTTTATACCGACTTATAATGTTTTTTTTTTAAATCAACAATGTCATAATTAAATTCTCTTAAAAAATTTTGATAATTAATTAGATTAATTTTCACATAATTTTATTGTTCAACACGTCAGAAACAATAAACAAATTTGTCAGGAATATTTGTGTGTGTATATATATATATATATATATATATATATATATATATATATATATATATATATATATATATATATAGATGCATGTCTATATATTTTCGAAACATCAACGATGGAATTGAAAGGATTACATACAGTTCTGTTTTTGCAAAAGTTGATTTTGTCGGCGCTCATTATTTAAACGTTTATAACTCCGCACATACAAATTATTATATATTCATTGCCTTTATCCTTTT
The DNA here is from genome assembly GCA_017163975.1 of Anastatus disparis. Taxonomy (NCBI): domain Eukaryota; kingdom Metazoa; phylum Arthropoda; class Insecta; order Hymenoptera; family Eupelmidae; genus Anastatus; species Anastatus disparis. The sequence continues at coordinate 359,810 of JAFFSR010000384.1, read as the reverse complement.
CTGATATTTTTTAAAATAAATAAATAAGTTAAATAATCATTATTTTAAGGATAATCAAAATCATGCTGTGGCATCGGAGAAACTCGGTGTTTACACACACGCAGACACACACACACCCACGCACGTACGCAGACATACCTGTTGTTAAGGCAATCTAATTAATTTCTTTCTTTCTTTCTTTATCTTTTATTGGCCTTTGGACTTTTCGTCATAGGCCATCATCAATTTTTTTGTTCCAAGGAACTCTCTATTTTGTATTTTTTTTGCGTTCTTCGGGTTCTCTTCCCCACGGAAAACTACGAAAATTGTTTTTCCCAATTTTCCCAGGAAGTCAAACCCCAATCCGCTAGGACGCAAGCCAGCTGCCTTAAGCAACTGAGTTACTTTTCGTCCTTTAATGATGGAGCTCGAAAGTGTGTTCATAAGAACAAAGCATATGTAACAGAGGTGCTTGCTTGAAAAACAGCCGCGAGCGGGATTCGATCCACGGTCCCCCGAGAATACGAATCCAATGCTCTTACCGACTGTGCTACAGCCCAACTCAACCTAATCAATTCCTAATGCGGAATAAATTGAGCAGTTTAGTATTCGATTATTATGTTTTAGGGTGCCATCTTTAAGAAGTTTGAAGAAACATAACAACATAATCTTTAAAATATACGTAGAGCATCAAGGACATAGCCTGGTGTTGATTCCTTTGGAGGAGTATAAGAAAAATTATATAGGTTTGAATTTATAAACGTAACTCAAGTAACGGTTGTAAAAACTGTCTTTCTTCTCATTATGGAAAAAACAAAGACAAAATAAAGTTTGAACAACAACCGGTACTTGAGTTAAATTTGTAAATTAGAGTTATAGAACATGAATATGAACAGTATTTGGCAAATAGTGCAATAATGTTCGGACGAATAAACAGAATTTTGAGCTTAAGATTTTTATTATGTTAAATGCTTTATTAGTAAATTCTAATAATAATAAATTGTGTTGAGCAAAAACAATATTTTTCACGATTTTTATGTTATGCTTTTATTATATATATAGGTTATCTTATAAACATAGGTTTAAATGCATAAAGGTTATACTCCTCAAGAGGAATCGACACCAGGCTTTGTCCTTGTTACTCTACGTATGTTTTAAAGATTTTGTTGTTATATTTATTCGAATTTCTTAAAGTTGACACCCTAAAACGTAATAATCGAATATAAAACTGCTCATTTTATTGCGCTTTAAAAGTTAATTAAGTTACCTTAACCACAGGTGTGTATGATTATTTTCGAAATTATGTACAAAAATTGATCACGTGTTGTAACATTCTGAATTCGCTTCTATTATTGTTAATGTTTATTACTCAATAAATGAATTTATAATCATCAATGTAATTTTCTATGCTCAATCAGTATCCTAAAAGGGAGTTAGTTAAAAATGAGTATTTTTAAATGGAATTAAGAAAAAATCATTCACTTTTCTTAATTGAATTAAGGAGTACTGCACACGCACGGCTAAACAGATTTTCTTCGGTGCCACAGCATGACTTTAATTATTCTTAAAATAATGATTATTCAAATTGTTTATTTATATAAAAAAACCCTCAATAAAGGATAAAGGTAATGAACATATAATAATTATGTCCTAACAATCATGGAAAACATGAAATTAAAAGATAAATTATAATTTCAGCCCCTCAGAATGTATTACAAACTGATCATAACGTTAAACAATTAAAGGAATCAGATCATTGACCAATATTTAAACGTATCATATTAGAAACCTTGATTAAACTGATACTGCCATGACAAGCAGGAAAAAATACACAAAAAATTGTTGTTTCCGCTCTCAACTTTTAACATGGACTATAAAAGAATCCTAAAAATATCGTTTCTTTGTCGAGAATCAGGGTTGCACACTATTTTTCCTTAGAACTAATAACAGCATTATAAAGAGCAAAAAACAAGTAAGCAAGAAAGAAAGTTATTTAAGCTCTCAACTTGTAACGTAAGCTATAAAACATATTAAAAAGTGCGAAAAAGTCAATTTTTTGCCAAAAATAAGGATTAAATACTAATTTTTCTCTAAATATATAGCACCGTCCTAAAAAGCGTAAGGAAATACAAAAAAAAACTTTGTTTTGACTCTTAGATTGTAACATAATTTGCAGTAAATACGAAAGAAATGAAAAAATCGGCTTTCAGAGAAAATTGGGGCGGCATTTTACTGATATAACTATTGTTAGTAAAGGGTGAAAATAAATGAAAAAAATAAATTCTAAAAGTAATACCTCAAGAACAGGGGTGTGAAAAAAACGATTGAAATCTTAAATATCGTTTTTAAGGTTGATATTTGAGGTTATGTAATCTGCAAAAATTTTCGATTAATTGCCTTAACTATAATTAATTGCCTTCACAATAAACTATCCTTATGATTTTTTGCAAGAGTTTTTCATGCAAAGGGGTGTCAAAATAAAATAAAGTCGAAAAAACGCTTATTTTGACTTTACTAAGCGTGCTGAGGGGTTAAGGGACTGAAAATTTGTGTGTGAGAGTTTTTTTCCAACCTCCACCGAACGCTACCACAGGTATAAGGATTCTAAAATAGGGCAATTTTACTATGGTGATCTGCCTATAGCCTTTGAAGCTTAAAAATATAAATCTGATTCAATATTGAAGTTTTAATTTACAAAAATCATAGCCCTATTGGAAAAATCTAGATGGGTATCCATGTGCATGATCATCGTAGATATCCATGTGGATGAACATGAATTCCACGTAGATTTGAATGGAAATTTGCATGGATGATCCACGTGGATATCCATGGGAATCATCCACGTGGATTTTCTAGATAAAATAACGTAGATTTTGAAGTAGGTAAATTTGTTGTTAATAATGAAAGATATTTTTGATTAAAAATATCTTTCATGATGAACAACAAATCTATCTACTTCAAAATATACATTATTTCATCTAAATTTTTTGTTAATAATTCCAATTCAAAATTCATAAAGGAATCCAAATCAGAATTTTAGAAATCGAACGTAAATTAATAGATATTTATAAGTGACTAAATATTGTTTTAAAATAAAATTTTTTTATGTTCTTCATTGCGACTTATAAAAATATCTATGTTCTTTGATTAAAACAGAACGTAAGAAAGCAGGCTGAATGATCAGTACTATTATATAAATGTATATATTCATATTCGATGATTAGTCGCCAGGGGGCTACCACGCTTTCTATCTATTGACTTTCTTATGGCAAGCGAATGCGCACAAAAAGAATAAAAGAGTTTGGAGCTTTTAAACTGGCAGTTCCATTTGCTCTAAAACGACGATCATTGGGCCTGCTTTCTCACGTTCTATTTTATTCAATGAACATAATAGATATTTTCACAAGTCGCAGTAAAAAACATTAACAAATTTTTTTATAAAAAATTTTTAGTCACTTGAAAATATTTATAAATTTGCGTTGGATTTCTAAAATTCTAATTAGAAGTCCAATTGGATTTTTTAACGGGGTATATTTTATTATAAACAAAAAATTTAGATGAGATAACGAAGATTTTGAAGTAGGTGAATTTGTTGTTCACAAAGAAAGATATTTTTAGTCAAAAATATCTTTCATTACAACAAATTCACTTACTTCGAAATCTACATTATTTTATCTGGAAAATCCACGTGGATGATTCTTATGGATATCCGCGTGGATCATCCACGCGGATTTCCATTTGAATCCACGTGAAATCCATGTTCATCCATATGGATATCCATGTGGATCATCGACGTCGATATCCATCTAGATATTAAGAAGCAGAGTTATTTTTTTTCACGATTTCAAATTTTTACGCGAATTCTCTGAATGACTGAGTAGTGTCTCAACAATAAATCAAAAAAAGACCTCAAAATTTACAATTTGCATTTTTTAAAAAGTTTCTAGGTGAATCAGAATCAGAGGTATGATCATTTGAAGTTAGTAAGAAAAACAAACTATGAAATCTAGGAATAGCGAATTAGGGTTTTTTTGTAATAAATTGAGAAAAAATAGTACATTACGATACAAGTGACCTAAGTGACACTTTATTACACGGCCGGAGTGACACTTTATTACCGATAACGTAGTGCCGTGTAATAAAGTTCCACTAAGGTCACGAGTATCGTATACTATTTTGTAGCACGTGGGACATAAATCCGCCGTATTAAATCTGTACTCTTAAAAATCAATAATAAACAAAAACTATGCACTCCACGAATGATAATTCGTAAAATAAAAGCGAAAACTAGTAAAAACCAAATACTTGGCATTTCGTGAATAATGGATCAAAAAAGGAAAGAAAAAACTATAAATGAACAAAAACTAAACACTCCATGAATGATAAATCAAAAAAGAAAAGAAAAAATTATAATCTTAAAAATATACTTAAAACGGGTAATAATACTAATTTTTTATCGATATTATTGATATTATATGAAATTATTAGTTTAAATTACCTTCTATGAAATCATAAATTTAAATGTTGCTTCAAGCATGTATTAGCATCGCAGGAGCGGTGAGTAGGTAACTTATATATGTGTTGTATTAGCAATCGCGTATAGTGAATAGGGGAATCACAGAGTTAACTAATCACGGTTAACTAACCGAACTAACTGTACCTCTTCGCTTCACATGTTACGCTAGTATTAATTTTAGTTTCATTCGTATTTTAAGAGCTTATAATCGTTATTTAATTTGAAAAATGATGATATTAAAAAATTGCAATAATTTAAATCTTGTTCTCAACAATTAAAACACTTTGAAAAAATAATCTAGATATCAAAGTATCGCTTATTATGTATACGTGACCTAAGTAAATTTGGCTTTATACTGTTTAAAAAAGTGCTCCCTAGGTAACAGTAAACTGTTACCTAAGTGTGTATTTAGGTCCCACAGTGCTATAATAAATTTTTAAAGGATGCGTGCAAAATTAAAGTTATAGAGAATTATTTATTTTTCATACAATGCATTTCTTTCGAAACAATTTTTTCCAAGCTAACTATAGAACAAGTACAAATTGAACAAAAATTTTTATTTAGGTGAGTATGTTTTCAGTTGCAAATTGTGATTTGGGTAGTTGTGACCAATTGCTTTTAATAGAATTTTAATTGCTCTAATTGATTCTATCAATTCTTCAATTTGCTTAATTTGCTCACACGAAATATTGGAATTATACAAAGGTACTGCAAGGAGGTGCACGACTCCAGTATACATCCTCCAGTCATAAACTATGAACATAGACTCTTCAAAAACACAATGCTATTTTCTACTCTATATTCATTTTATGATTTGAGAGGAGCTGTATAACAGTCTTCTAAATCCAAATATTTTTGGTGATCTCTATAAAATTGAGATTTGTTGATCTCTACGGAATTGAAAATTATTCAATATATAAAATTTCTATTATTTGATATATATAAAATTGAAATTTATTTAATATATATAATTTCTTTTATTTTATGGATGATATGTTAAGTTCAAGTAAGTGCGTATTTTTCACAAAAAATTTTATGTGCATATGCAAAAGTTTGTTTGGTGTGTATAAGTTTTGATTCAATTATAAATTAAACAAAACAGAATTATTATAGTTTTAAAGCAAAATGGGTTGTGACAGAGACAATGGTAAAGTTGAAAAATATCGATCAAACTATTTCAAAAATGTTTTGGCCCTCAATTGAGGGATTCCAATAATTCATACTTTTTTCTTTTTTTCCAATTTTCTCGCTTGTTAATGCATCAAAACTATATCAGGCCATCATTACAAGATCGGAAATAGTCGATTTTGATCTAACCATCATATTCATCTCATCATATCCGCTAATATCATAAAAAAATCGAAAAAAAGGAAAAATCGATGTGTGCTTTATAAGTACCACTCGGTTATAACAGGTTAAAGACAGGTTAACAAGTAAAGTCATTTGTAAAAGAAAGAATTATTTTAAATAACAACTAATAATAAGTAATAAATGGCAAACAATAATATCATATAATAAATCATTACAAATTACAAATATTATACATAATGCAGACAGTTGAAAAATGCTGGAAACTGTTTAAAAAATTTTAAGAATGTGAAATAATTTTGCTAATTTGAAAAAATAAATTTCATGAAAATCAGAAAATACGAAATACAACACATAAATTTCAGAAAATGCTAGGAATCATTATAAAATGTTAAAAATTGTAAAATAATGTCACTCTAATGTCTGGAAGGAGTTGAGAGAGCTGAGACTCTTATCCGGTTTCGCCACATGATGATTGTGAGGAACGCAAGAAGTTTCTTTCTGAATGCAGCGAAAATGGTTTCGCTTTGAAATCAATTAATATTAACGATGTTATTCTTGCAGTTTCTCACTTCTCATCGCAGGCTCACGGGGAAGACGGCATTCCGCAAAGTGTGATACCTAAAGCATTGCCATTTATTGGTAAACATCTTGTGACTCTGTTCAATTCCTCTTTTGCTCGGGGGGTTTGCCCTGGCCTTTGAAAACAGGCACGTATTGTGCCATTAAAGAAGTGCTCTGCACCCAAATTGCCTAAAGACTTTAGGCCTATTGCTATTTTATGTTTTCTTTCGAAGGTACTTGAGAAAATCGCCCATGTCCAATTGCAGAAGTACATTACTGCTAATAAAATACTTGACCCAATGCAGACTGCCTTCAAAAAGCACAACTCGACGCAAACAGCTATTCTTAAATTAACTGATGACATAAGATCGGGTCTAGACAAAAAACTCGTCACGTTACTTTTACTTTTTGACTTTAGTAAGGCATTCGGCACGATCTCTCCCTTCAAGTTACTTACTAGGCTTGGATCGATGGGGCTTTCCAGGGCTGCTCTCTTGTGGATTAACTCCTATATATCAGGAAGGAAACAAATGGTTTTCATGCATTTAAATGAGGAATCGAGTTGGTTGACAACCAACCTAGGAGTTCCACAGGGTTCGGTACTGGGGCCTCTGTTGTTTTGTCTTTATATTAATGACGTACGTGACGCTTTTGACTCTGGTTGCGTCGAGCATCTACTCTATGCAGACGACCTACAAATTTACACGCAGGTGCCTCGCGAAAATGTGAAAGAGGGTATTCTCACTCTACAGAGGGCAGCCAAAGCGGTGTTGGAGTGGGCTGCTGGTGTCTCTCTCACTTTGAATTCTAATAAAACCAAGGCAATCGTCTTTGGCAATAGTCGTTTTGTAAATTCTTTTTATGCTGATAGGTCACGTACGATTGATCTTGAGGGGGGCATTAGTATACCCTTCTCTGACTCCGTGACGAGTCTTGGTGTTATGCTCAACCCTAAACTTTTATGGGTACCGCACGTTGATATGATTACAAAAAAGTTTAATAGAGTTTTGTATGCCCTGTAGTTTTTCCGTCGGTACACCACGGAGACTCTGCGTGAACAGCTCGCAACCGCCCTGCTGTTTCCACATCTTGACTACTGTTCAGTAGTTCAGCTCGATGCTTCTCAGGAGTTGAGAAGACGAATACAGAGATTACAAAATTCATATGTGAGATATGTAATGGGTTTGAGAATGGGTGATCATGTCTCTCCTTATAGAACCGCGTTGGGTTGGCTGCGCATTGATTCGAGGAGACAGTATTTTTTGGCTGTGCTTATGTACAAAATCGTGCGCATGAATACTCCGGAGCATCTAGTGAGTCTCTTCACTAGATGTCTACCTGGGTCGGCTGCTAGGGGAGAGGCTAAGGATCTTGCGGTGCCCTTTATGCACACTGAGACTAGAAGGAATCCCTTCCAAGTTCAAGGTGTGCATCTTTGGAATTCCCTACCTGCTGAAATTAAGTATCTTCCATCTATCAGCAGGTTTAAGACGGCAGTGAGGGGGTTCTTGATTGGCCTTGAATAACGGATACTCTCTTTATGTTATATTTATAGTTCCTTTATGTTAATTTATTATCATGTTTAGTCCCGTATATAGATTTAAGGTGTGCTTGTATTTATAGTATGGATGATGAGCGCATGGTTGAGAGTGAATGTATTACTTTTTATTTTTTTGACTCGTTTGATTTTATTATATTTTATTTTACTACGTTTTTATTAACTCGCTTTGGTGTCTGTCTGTCTGTCTGTCTGTCTGTTCGGTACAAATTTTGCAACCGATTGTAAACTAACTTCCCGATGAGCTAGAGACTTGAAATTTTAAATATAGCTCAGAACTGGATGACAATGCAATATTATAAAAATATATATATATTTACCGAACAATATATTAATATATTCGATCATATACGGAGATGTTGGCAAAATTAAAGATTTGAAGATTTTATATATAGATACACTTTTAACATTAGTGTCTAAACATCTTCGAAAATTTTAAAAATCCTTTTTTGATATATTAATATATTAATATATTCAATATTATATTTTTGCACGCATTGTTGGATAATATAATTAAAAATATATTTTCCCACCGAAAAATATATTAATATATTTAATTATAAACGGAGATATTGGCAAAATTAAAGATTTGAAGATTTTATATATAGATATACTTTTAACATTAGTGTCTAACCATTTTCGAAAATTTTTAAAATTCTTTAACTTGTCATATATTGCAATTAGACATAAATTACAGCATTTTCTATTATACATATAGAATTGGAGACTATATTTAATTCATTTTATGGTCTAACAATGCATAAAACAATAAATCTTGGTTGAATTTCTAATGGCGTCATTATCGTCAAAATGGCGGGAAACTCACCATGCGATTACGTGTTCTCTAAAAAAAATAGATGAAACACGTTTTAGTCCCTTGACAACAATATATATGCTATATAATATGCACTGTTGGACAACACGATAAATAATATTAATAATAATAATAATAATAATAATAATACCAAAATGTATAAGATAATATTTAAATAAAAAAAAAATTTTCAATCTACCACGTTTTTTAATTGAACTAAAAAGTATAAAATAATATTAAAAATAAAAAAAAACTTTTTAATGTACTACGTTTTTATAATGAACCAAAAAGTATAAAATAATGTGTAATAAAATGAAAAATGAATAATGATTTGAAATAAAAAAAACGTGGGGCGCATACAATACATAATAATAAACATGCGCCCCACGTTTTTTTTATTTCAAATCATTATTCATTTTTCATTTTATTACACATCATTTTATACTTTTTGGTTCATTATAAAAACGTAGTACATTAAAAAGTTTTTTTTTTTTATTTTTAATATTATTTAGATTGTTTTTACTAGTTTGACTGATGGATATTAATTCGACAGATTTGTTTATTGTTATTTTATTGATGATTGTGTGTGTATTTTATTATTGTAATGATCTGTGATATCACTCTGAAAAGTGACTTACTTATGTTGTATTATTAGTTTTAGGAAATCGACTGTGATATCATGAGTGCAATAATTACATGTAACGTTATAGTATTATCTCATTTCTGTATTTCATTATGTATAATATATTATATTTTTTTGTTACACACTTTTTCTAAACTACTACAAAATTAAAACATATCTATCTATCTATCTATCTTTAAAAGGAAAATTCGTCGAAAATTCTAAATCATTTTAGAATTACATTTGTTTTATTTTTATGAATTACAATCTATAGTGTGTTATAATAAGAGTATAATAGGAGTGTATATAATGATATATTGATGGTTTATTTAATGAATTATAATCAGTGAGAGAGTAGCAGACAAAGAGGAAACATATTCGGCCGAGAGTAGCAGATAATTTTTCGCGCTGGTTTTTCATTAATTCTGAATTATTAATAAGTCTAAGTGGTACGTGTTTTAAACCCGGCATGAGAAAAGATTGTGTATGTCACTTGGGATAAAAATGTGACACTGTAGGCCGGCATTTTCATCCCAGGTAGTATAATATACTATTAATACTTCCTAAGACTTTAAGCCATTATTTTATAATAAATAATATTTAAAAACAAAAATTAATGTGACTAAACAAAAAAATTTTTATCAGAGTTTGCGAACCTTACACTACACATTAAATTTATGATGGAGAGCTAAAAACTTGTAATGATATACTTTTCTTGCATGAAATATTCCCAAATTTACACATTCACAGATTTAATAATTAATCAACTTCAATTACTGAAACGTTTTAAAAGTTCTTATAATATAACATTCTTACATCATATATTTTTTTATAGATTCTACAGAGTAGTATTTTCTTAACATCTGATATAGTTTAGTATAAAAACAAGATGACTTATGAAATTAAAAATTTAGATCTATCAAATGTGAATGATATTACAATTTCTAAATTTACTGAAGACAGATTACCAAATAATTTGGAAATACTTCAGCGATTATTTTATAAAACTAAAAATGAGAAAACCAAAATTGTCGATGCAGTAAAAATGATAATTGGAGAGATAATATGTTTGTAGGACAAAATATCTATGAGTGTGAGACCGCATTAGTATAATTTGCATTGAGATGAGCACAGTCTCTATCAGTAGCGAGTGGGGATATTGAAAGTACCGAACGCGTCTTCACGAGCGCGCACGTATACGCCCATGTTTGCAACATATACATGCGGGCTCAGTGATAGAGGTACGATTTTATATATTATACATATAAGCTTGATTAAAGATGTAACCCTCTCTCTTGTAGCGTTGACAAGGAGTGGGAAGGTGATCGACGGGAGATCATACCAGCGGTGTGGCAGCGCCGAGAAACCGAGGCGTCTTGTAAAATTAAGAATAAGAGAAAAGACACTCTCGTGTCGGCTCTCTTTTAATAAAGTTACTTTTAAATCCAAATACTTGTTCAATTAAAACATTGTTTCTTATTTAAGTTCAAAGGACGGCGAAAGAGTACAAATTACGTGCTCCGTACCCGTGTGGACTTAAATAAGACTTATATTTAGTAACGCGAATAGAGTTCGCGATTTTGTTTAACAATCTTTGTGATTAAGTTAAATTAAGTGAGTGAAGTGTGCACTCTGCCCTTCACTGTGATATTATATAAAGTTTACATAGCTTAAAAGGCTAAATATCAAAAGCCTTGAATTTACGTGCGGTTCGCAAAGCGGTTGGCTTGGATCGCGCACGTATCTTCAAGAGCACGATAACGTACGCGTTATAAATTCACGTGAGACGCGTTGATGCGAGAGGCAAAACAATTAATTCCTGTATACCTAATCCTGTCTTCCCATTATATATGAACCGAGTTAGATGGATCACATGGACCCGAATCTGGTGAGCATGATGTCTTGCCAGTGTACGGTCTAGAGAAGTCTAACTCATAGGAAAACTGATAAATAAAACAATATAATAAGCTCGCACGTGCTGCGAATAGGCAGACGTTAGGCTTGGTGTATTAAAAGAAAAAGTACGTCATATAGTAGCGTGATAAGCCTATATGACGTGACGACAAATAATGTAAGTGCGTTATACTCATTATTTCTTTGAATAAATAATATATGAAGTAATAACACAAAATATAACGTCACAACTGGCGCCCTCCGGTATTTTTCCCTTACGCAACTGAGATATATAAATTCTCAAACGAAACGATATTTTATCCATAAAAGCTAGAAAGTTTTTGCAGAACAAATAGCGTCTTTCGGTGTGTTAAACTCACGACTGAGTAATCGAAAAAATAAATAGCCCATTTGCTAAAGGCTGGATTGTATTGATAAAGCAAAAATAAATTGTAAAAACAAAAATATGTTATTGATTAAAAGCTAGATTACAATAGCATCAAAATTTGCGCTTAACCTATATGTTAAACTAACGAATAGAAAATCTAAGAAAGAAAATTATTTTCGGTTCAGTAAAATTAATATAAATATTTTTTCTAATTATTTATTTGGCTGATTGAATAGTTAAAATACAAAAATAAATTAAAAACACATATATAATACAGAAAATGGTAAAGTTAAGCGTAGCTGAATTTATATTAAAATCAAAAGAAACAAAAAACAATAAAAACGAACAAGTAGAAAAAATAATAGAAAAAACAAAAAGAATACTAGAAAAAAGCCAAAAAAATAATACAAAGAAAGAATATTTCATAATAGAAGCAAGTGAAATCGCGAAAATATCGACAAAAGTAAATGAAAATATAGATTTTGCATACGTAAAAATAAAGAAAAACGAAACAAACTTAGAATACATAAATGAGAAATTAGACAAATTAGTAACAAGACAAAATAATTTAATAGAAAAAGTCAATTTAATCGCGCATAGATTTAATCACAACATGCCTAGATTAATAGAGCATTTATGCGACATAGAAAACGAAATAGAAAAATTGAAAAGTGTAAAAGAATAAATTGGAAACCATTTGAAATGCTATACGATAGTACGTTAAATAACGCATGAAAATTTGAAAAGTGAAAGTTAACAGAAAGAAATTTGTGTTTACATCGGTTTCGCATAGCATATCAAATGAGATATATAAAACACAGTACAAATGTAAACAAACGCACGAAAATAAATTGATGTTCACTCTAAATTATGTTATGGAAAGTTTAACATGACAAGAAAATAAAATATTAAAATGAAAAGCAGTAACACTCAACTTTAGCAGTGGTACTCAATATTTAGAAAATAATTTAATTAACAGTTTTCAATTCAATATATCTAATTAAATAATATAGATATAAGTAGAAACTTGTCATTTTAAACATTATTCGAAATGTCAATTAGTATTTTCTTTTACCTGATTTGATCTCAAATCTCAAAACATAATTTACTCTTGATATATTCTAATGGTTTAGATAAAGAACAGTTTTCGGTATCATCATCCATACAACCTAGTCATTCAATTGAAAGATCTTGAGAAATATCAAACACAGTAGATAATTTCTTTGAAAAATCGACCACTTTCGTGCATGATTTATCAAGAATCTTTTGTGCCTCTCGAAAATTCTTGTATGATTGATGGAGTTTTTTAATGAAAATGATCTTTTATTTTTGTTTGTATAGGAGTGATTCTACGAAACCTTTAACTTTTTAGGGAACTCTAGAGTGCTGAATTAGAAGAGGCACACGAATATAACACGATTCAAATTAATGGTTTTAAAGCTAAGAAATATATCCTGGTATTTTTGTGAGAGCACATAAAAAGTTATTCTGAATATTTTGTAAAATTATCGAAACGAGGGGACATTATATCATATGAAAATGCAAAATTTTCGAAGATTTACAAAAATATTTAATTTAATATATTAAATAATCAAAAAAAATCATAAGAAATTATTTTTTGACTTCATCACGAAGAATTTGAGCCGGAATAAACTCATCTGCTTAATGAAAACATTGACCTATATTAAATTCTACCAAAAAAGAACTATATATCTTCTGCAGGCTGCTACTCAACTTTTTGAGCAGGCACACAAGTTTGACTTGGCTCAAATTCTATATGATTTACGTGAAATGGCCCCTCGTTTCGATAATTTCACAAAATATTCAGAATAACTTTTCATGTGCTCTCACAAAAATACCAGGATATATTTCTTGGCTTTAAAACCATTAATTTGAATCGTGTTATGTTCGTGTGCCTCTTCAAAAAGCTGAGCTATAGTGTTTTTAATTCAGCACTCTAGAGTTCCCTAAAAAGTTAAAGGTTTCGTAGAATCACTCCTATACAAACAAAAATAAAAGATCATTTTCATAAAAAAACTCCATCAATCATACAAGAATTTTCGAGAGGCACAAAAGATTCTTGATAAATCATGCACGAAAGTGGTCGATTTTTCAAAGAAATTATCTACTGTGTTTGATATTTCTCAAGATCTTTCAATTGAATGACTAGGTTGTATGGATGATGATACCGAAAACTGTTCTTTATCTAAACCATTAGAATATATGAAGAGTAAATTATGTTTTGAGATTTGAGATCAAATCAGGTAAAAGAAAATACTAATTGATATTTCGAATAATGCAATATTACTTCATTATTGTATGATCTAAACTTTTATGATTAATTTTAATTACAGATAAAAATATTTTTACTCAAGATTATACAGCATGCAATCTTTCTCTGCCTTTAAAAATTAATGAGTCTGACTCATCGAACAATGAATGTTATATATTGAACCAAAGCGCTGTAATTAGTCCCGACGTAAATGTATCTTTAAAATCCTATCCATCATCTAGTAAGGATATAAGCATTTTCTTACTTACGTTTATGAACGCTACTTCTTACCTTCAAAGTATATCTTTATTTTAATTTTAATAAATCAAAGAGCAACACCCGACTAGAAAAGCTCAGATAAGATCTCATGTAATATACCATATGATATCACATATGACATTATATGATATATTATAATCAAAACATGTATCACGTGAGATCTCACATGAGTTATCGTGCCAAACCTCATATAATAAGTCATATAATAAATTACTATAAATTAAAAAAATAAAACCTATATCATATATCATATGATATGTAATATAAGTATAAATAACATTTTAAAGTTTGTAACTTTTACATAAAACTAAACCAATCATAAGAAATGGTGCCAAAGTTTATAAAATGATTTTATTCGACAACAACAAAGTTCATTTTGTTCAGTTTAAAATTTAGAATATATTGATTATGATGAAATTTTGATTTTTATTTTCTATTCAAATTCATTGATAATCGTCTACCATAAAACAGTGAGTACCATCTGAGCCGTATACATTTTTTTTGCAGAAGATTGGCAATGAATTTTGATAGAAAATGAAAATCGAAATTCTACCATAGTTAATAGATCTTCAATTTCAAACTAAATAAAATGAGCTTTGTTCCTATCGATAAAAATCTTTTTTAAAACTTTGGCACCATTTTTTATTATTGCATTAGATTTATGTGAAAGTTATAAACTTTAAAATGTAAGAACTTTTTAATGATTCATTATATTTAAATGGAACAAAGTTTATAATAATTGTTTTAATATTATCCAATAAGTCATTACGTTAAAATTGAATAAACAGTTTCTAACGACAAATATGAACGATTATCGAATCAGTTCTCTTCAGGATAGTTAGCAGAGATAAAATTTTTTGGCAAGCTCGCTGTCTTTCGATAGTCTTCTTGAGAATAATTAAAAAACAGTTACTTTTACTGCATCAGTACCTCCAACAGTTCTTTTTAGGATGGAAAACGCAGTTTAAATTTTTCGACGCGGTTGCTGTTGTTCTATAGTCTTTTTAAGGATAATTGAGAAACGGTTACTTTCGCTGCATTAGCACCTCCAACAGTTTTTTTCAGAATAGTTGGCGAAGTTTAAATTTTTTGGCATAATTGCTGTCTTTTGATAGTCGTTTTAAGAATACTTAAAAACCATTTTGCCTAATTCTACTTGATAAACAGTTGCTCATGCTTTCTTGTTGTTTTAATAGTAGACTTAATTATTAGTTTGTTTCTTTTTTTAAAACATTTTTTACCTTATTTTACTTTCTATTTTCAGTAGTATATTAAATTTAACATAATAAAAGCACTAGTGCACGCTTAATATGCCTTTGAATCGTGGTCTTGAGAATTATGCCTTTTTACGCCTTATCATTATATATGACTTACATTATTCTGATATATTATGCGTAATCATTACCACGTCTGATTTTTACGCTGTACGTGGGAAAAATGAAAATAATATGTTAATAATTTTTCACTTATTATTTTACTTTCTTTATTATTTTACTTTTTTTATTGTTAAAGTGTCGAAGCCCTATAGTGTATGTATGTGTACGATGACGTATTCTTTGTTGATAGAGGATTTCGTGATGTCCGAAAAGATTTGAAAGGACGCCAACATAGAATTTTCATGCCAGCATTGAAAGAAAAATATTAAAAATAAAAAAAAAACTTTTTAATGTACTACGTTTTTATAATGAACCAAAAAGTATAAAATAATGTGTAATGAAATGAAAAATGAATAATGATTTGAAATAAAAAAAACGTGGGGCGCATGTTTATTATTATGTATTGTATGCGCCCCACGTTTTTTTTATTTCAAACCATTATTCATTTTTCATTTTATTACACATTATTTTATACTTTTTGGTTCATTATAAAAACGTAGTACATTAAAAAGTTTTTTTTTTATTTTTAATATTATTTTATACTTTTTAGTTCAATTAAAAAACGTGGTAGATTGAAAATTTTTTTTTTATTTAAATATTATCTTATACATTTTGGTATTATTATTATTATTATTATTATTATTAATATTATTTATCGTGTTGTCCAACAGTGCATATTATATAGCATATATATTGTTGTCAAGGGACTAAAACGCGTTTCATCTATTTTTTTTAGAGAACACGTAATCGCATGGTGAGTTTCCCGCCATTTTGACGATAATGACGCCATTAGAAATTCAACCAAGATTTATTGTTTTATGCATTGTTAGACCATAAAATGAATAAAATATAGTCTCCAATTCTATATGTATAATAGAAAATGCTGTAATTTATGTCTAATTGCAATATATGACAAGTTAAAGAATTTTAAAAATTTTCGAAAATGGTTAGACACTAATGTTAAAAGTATATCTATATATAAAATCTTCAAATCTTCAATTTTGCCAATATCTCCGTTTATAATTAAATATATTAATATATTTTTCGGTGGGAAAATATATTTTTAATTATATTATCCAACAATGCGTGCAAAAATATAATATTGAATATATTAATATATTAATATATCAAAAAAGGATTTTTAAAATTTTCGAAGATGTTTAGACACTAATGTTAAAAGTGTATCTATATATAAAATCTTCAAATCTTTAATTTTGCCAACATCTCCGTATATGATCGAATATATTAATATATTGTTCGGTAAATATATATATTTTTTTTATAATATTGCATTGTCATCCAGTTCTGAGCTATATTTAAAATTTCAAGTCTCTAGCTCATCGGGAAGTTAGTTTACAATCGGTTGCAAAATTTGTACCGAACAGACAGACAGACAGACAGACAGACACCAAAGCGAGTTAATAAAAACGTAGTAAAAATACTAACTTTTAGGGTAGGTAAAAATATGCGATTTCGCCTTATTTTTTTTTAACAGATTTTTAAACGTTTTTTTTTATATTTTCGATTTTAAAACATTGATACCATGGCGCATCGTACTATTTTTCCAACTTTACGTGTTCTTACAACTATTTTTATGCTTTTATTTATTAATATATCAAAAATATCAACAATAATCTTTAAAATAAACCCCGGATCAAATATTTTGAGCAATTAGAACCAAAGTTATGACGATTTAAAGTTTAAAAAAAAATGCTGAAACTTTAAATAAATATCATATTTACATTGAGGAAACGCAATTTTCGTTAAAGATTGAAATCTGAAGATATAAATTTTTTAATTTAAAAAAAAAAGTTATTTGGATGAAAGAATACATAACTATTTATCCTCTTTTTATGGTACATTATTATAATAAAAATTTTTTTTGTTGAAGAATATAATTTTTTTATCAGTTTGAATTTCGCGCCTAGAATTTGAATTTATTTTGTAGGAAGTTGACGCATGTCATAATAATCGCCACACTACCAGGTGGCGATTATTCGTTCTTTGCATTCTCATCAACGACTTGACGCGTTTTAAAAAATAAGAAAAGGAAGATAAAAAATAAAGTTGTTTAAGAAAACTTATTTTTTTCGATCTGTCATTGAACAGAATATCAATAATGGCATCACTGATTGTTAAAATGAAGTGCAAGGATTTAAAAGAAAGGCACGAAAAAGTTGTTTATGATTGCTCCAAAAGTCCGCTTAGAGAATTAGGTGATCTAACGGAGTCTTTGAAGCGCTTGTATCCAAATACTTCTTTCTCTAGAGAAGATAAAGTATGCCCTTCGTGTTACAAAATATTATTAGATGAAGTGAAAAATACGCCTATTTCATCGACTTCAAGCAGTCAACAATCTTTGGAAGATTTTATTCATAGTGAGGCTGTGGTAGAACAACTCAACGAGACTTTAAGTAATTTGAAATTAAACATTTCACCAATTAAAATTCCTCAAATTATCAATATCAAGATGCGAAGGACGATTGACCTGGGCAGCGGTATCGGTATTCCTTTCTCTGGCACCGTTACGAGCCTTGGTGTTGTACTCGACTCTAAACTGTCTTGGGAACCGCACATTAATATGTTGAGTAAAAAATTCAATAGAGTGATTTATAGCCTGCGGTTTTTCCGTCGGCACACCACTGAGGCTCTGCGTAAGCAGCTCGCAGCCACCCTGCTGTTCCCACATCTCGATTACTGTGCAGTGGTTTTGCTCGATGTTTCGCAGGAGTTACGAAGACGACTACAGACAATGCAAAATTCGTGTGTGAGATATGTATTAGGCGTGAGAATAGGCGATCACATCTCTCCCCATAGACAAGCTTTGGGTTGGCTACGTACTGATTCGAGGAGATAGTATTTTATGGCTGTACTTATGTACAAAATCGTACGTATGAATACTCCTGAATGCCTAGTGGGTCTCTTCACTAGATATATACCTAGAGCGACCACCAGGGGTGAGATTAAAGCTCTTGCGGTGCCCTTCATGCGCACTGAGACTGAAAGAAATTCCTTTCAAGTTCAAGGTGCGCATTTTTGGAACTCCCTACCTGCTGATATTAAAAATCTTCCATCAATCAGCTGGTTTAAAGCCGCTCTGAGGAGGTATTTACTCGACCTCGATTAAACAGTATTATTTTCGGACTGTATCATATGTGTTAATTTATTATGTGATGTACCTTTTATAGATTTAAGGCATAATTGTATTTATTGGCGTAATTGTAGAGTGTGTGTGTGTGCATAGATAAAGTGAATGATTATATTTTTAACAGCTTGACTTGTATATTAACTGTATACTGCTGATATTTCGACTGCGCTCTTTACACGCTTGTTTTTATGTAATTCTTGACTGATAGATATTCGAGACTGATTTTTAATTATATTATTAAATAATCAATTTAAATTTAATTTAAATTAATTATTTAAAAAATAAATTTAATTTTAATTATATTATTAAGTAATTATAATTATACTCTTTGCGTGTATTCATTTGTATTATCTGTGATATCACTTTTATTTAATTTATTGACTTACTATTACAGTATTATTATCTATATTATGTTTTATGACTGTGATATCATACTGTACTATTTTAGTTTTATATTTACAAGGTTTTTTCAAGTATTTTATGTATTATAACTCTATTTGTAATTTTACACGCTCTTTTTGTAATTATAATACAAAATGAAACAATATCTAATCTGATCCAATTCTTAAGTTACCATAAAAAATTCAGCAAAAAAATATTAAGTATTTTAGGAGATATTCTATTCGTTTATTAAAAAGAGGTCAAATGTACATTAAAAATTCACCCAAAAACGTCATTGTAGAGACTTTATGATAATCATATAATATTTAGATATTAACGTAGATTTTATGAATTTGATGTGAAGTCGCGTCCATTTTATTATTTTCAACCTAAATATAACAAAAAAGAAAAGTAAATTTTTTTCTTAAGGCGACTACGGAAGTTCGGTTCGATTTCATTTTGTAGTTTACAAATTACTCTTTCAGTTTCTAAAATTTTTTGAATTTTTTAATTTTCCACCATTTATTATAATCCGTAGAATGGTGGAAAATTAAAAAATCTGAAAAATTTTACATATTGAAAGAGTAATTTTTAAACTCAAAAATAAAACCTAACCTAAAATCCGAAGTCGCCTTAATGGGTTTTTAAATATTTTTACAACTAATGAAAATATCAATGTAGGGATTTAATATTCTTATTACTGGCAATTTTACGCAAATTAAAAAAAAAAGAATGCTCTAGCTCAATTAGAAGCCGAGATAATTTTTTTTTTTTTAAATTCGCCAATTGTTTATTTATAAATATTAAGGGCTGAAATTTTTATCACAGCTAGAATAATACTTGAAGTTTATGATTCCATTATATCGGAGATAAAATAAACATTTTGCAATGTAAAAATTAATATTTAAGTAATCAAGATTGCTACTAGTTAAACAGAGTAATTTTTCCTGCCTTGTAAGAAAATTGATCTGGCAAGTTATAATTCATGTTCCGATTAAAAATTTCTTATATCTCCGTTAATTACGAACCAATTTTGACGTTTTTTTTTTTAATCGGGGTAGCGCGTGAAAATAATAACAACTGTTGTATTTGTTAGAAAAAATTATTTATCTAAAAATAATTATTGCAAAAAAAAAATTGTTTGAATATATTTTTGTAAATATTAATTTTAGCAAAAAGCTTTAGAAATAAAGTTTGTTCGTCTTACAAAAATAAGCAATATTTCATTTTAGAGTTTTCATGATAAAATCAATATTAAGAGCAGGCCGGATTCGCTGTCCTTGTCTAATTGGCATTTTTGTTATTTACTCAAGTATTAATCGGTGTATCTTCAAAATAAAGGTTGAGCGCAATAGATATTATTATTATGAACATCTATGCACAAGAAAAAAAAAATCTACCGATTTGTTTTCGAGAAAAGTAAGGAACGCGAAAATATTATAAACATAATCTTTTACTTCGGCGTTCCTTACTTTTCTCGAAAACAAATCGGTAGATTTTTTTTTTCTTGTGCATAGATGTTCATAATAATAATATCTATTGCGCTCAACCTTTATTTTGAAGATACACTGATTAATACTTGAGTAAATAACAAACAACTCAATTGTTACTCGGTCGGTATCAGGTTCTACTCCGGCCTGCCGTTAAGTTTGTTAATTTGGAAAACAAATTGGAAGAAATTTTTGGTTTGGAATTTCAACGTAAATTTACTTTGTCATGAAAAATTCCTTATATCTCCGTTAATTACGGACCAATTCTGACATTTTTTTTAAATCGGGGTAGCGCGTGAAAATAATAACAACTGTTGTATCTGTTTTTAAAAAATTATTTATTCAACAATAATTATTGCAAAAAAACATTTGTTTAAACAAATTTTTTTAAATATTAATTTTAGCAAAAAGCTTTAATAATAAAGTTTGTTTGTCTTAAAAAAATAAGCAATATTTCATTTTAGTGTTTTTATGATAAAATCAATATTAAGTCTGTTAATTTGGAAAACAATTTGGAAAAAATTTTTGGTTTGGGATTTCAACGTAAATTAACTTTGTCATGAAAAATTCCTTATATCTCCGTTAATTACGGACCAATTTTGACATTTTTTTTAAAATCGGGGTAGCGCGTGAAAATAATAACAACTGTTGTATCTGTTTTTAAAAAATTATTTATTCAACAATAATTATTGCAAAAAAACATTTGTTTAAACAAATTTTTTTAAATATTAATTTTAGCAAAAAGCTTTAATAATAAAGTTTGTTTGTCTTAAAAAAATAAACAATATTTCATATTAGTGTTTTTATGATAAAATCAATATTAAGTCTGTTAATTTGGAAAACAAATTGGAAAGAATTTTTGGTTTGGGATTTCAACGTAAATTAACTTTGTCATGAAAAATTCCTTATATCTCCGTTAATTACGGACCAATTTTGACTTTTTTTTAAAAATCGGGGTAGCGCGTGAAAATAATAACAACTGTTGTATCTGTTTTTAAAAAATTATTTATTCAACAATAATTATTGCAAAAAAACATTTGTTTAAACAAATTTTTTTAAATATTAATTTTAGCAAAAAGCTTTAATAATAGAGTTTGTTTGTCTTAAAAAAAATAAACAATATTTCATTTTAGTGTTTTTACGATAAAATCAACATTAAGTCTGTTAATTTGGAAAACAAATTGGAAAAAAATTTTTGGTTTGGGATTTCAACGTAAATTAACTTTGTCATGAGAAATTCCTTATATATCCGTTAATTACGGACCAATTTCGACGTTTTTTTTTTATTGGGGTAGTGCGTGAAAAAAATAATAACTATCGTATTGGTTTTTTTGATAATTTAAATGAAACAATTATTATTGCCAAAAAAAATAATTTTTTCCAATTTGTTTCCAAATTAACAGACTTAATATTGATTTTATCATGGAAACACTAAAATGAAATATTGTTTTTTTTTAAGACTAACAAACTTTATTCCTAAAGATTTTTGCTAAAATTAATATTTAAAAAAATATGTTTATGCAATTTTTTTTTTGCAATAATTATTGTTAAATAAATAATTTTTTATAACAAATACAACAGTTGTTATTATTTTCACGCGCTACCCCGATTTAAAAAAAAAATGTCAAAATTGGTTCGTAATGAACGGAGATATAAGGAATTTTTAATCGGAACATGAATTATAACTTGCCAGATCAATTTTCTTGCAAGGCAGGAAAAATTCCTCTGTTTAACTAGTAGCAATCTTGATTACTTAAATATTAATTTTTACATTGCAAAATGTTTATTTTATCTCCGATATAATGGAATCATAAACTTCAAGTATTATTCTAGCTGTGATAAAAATTTCAGCCCTTAATATTTATAAATAAACAATTGGCGAATTTAAAAAAAAAAATTATCTCGGCTTCTAATTGAGCTAGAGCATTCTTTTTTTTTTAATTTGCGTAAAATTGCCAGTAATAAGAATATTAAATCCCTACATTGATATTTTCATTAGTTGTAAAAATATTTAAAAAACCATCAAGAAAAAAATTTACTTTTTTTTTGTTATATTTAGGTTGAAAATAATAAAATGGACGCGATTTCACATCAAATCCATCAAATCTACGTTAATATCTAAATACTAAATGATTATCATAAAGTCTCTACAATGACGTTTTTGGGTGAATTTTCAATGTACATTTGACCTCTTTTTAATAAACAAATAATATCTCCTAAAATAATTAATATTTTTTTATCAAATTTTTATGGTAACTTAAGGATAATAAGAGGCACATTGAGCCGGCCTGTGGCTCAATCGAGCCGGTCTGTGACTCAATCGGTAGAGCATTGGATTCGTAATCTCGAGGTTGCGAGTTCGAATCCCGCTCTCGGCCGAATCGTGCAAGCACCACTGTACGTTACATGTGCTTTGTTCACCGACACACTTACGAGCTTCGTCGCTGATTAGCATTTAAAAAATAGCATAAATATAGCAACGTTAAAAAAGATAAAAAAAAAAAAAAAAAAAAAAGAGGCACATTTTTCTTGAATTACAAATATGTACATCCTTCTTTTATCAAATGACAAATATTTTAAAATTTCGCGATTTTCGATTTTTGTTTATCATTATTTATAAAATTTATTAACCGATTTCCATCAATGACGTCTCAAATTAATCATCTCTGAAATACCTTCAAATAGTATAATTTTTACACCGAAAAAATTTCGTTAGGCTAGGGGTTCCATACCTTTTATAATCATCATTGTTTGCGATATTTCAACTACAGCGGTATAAAAATATAATCATCTATGTTAAATTGGCCCTTAACCCGTTGTATTCGATTTATGGACGCGCTCGTTAACATTAATGGAATACTATCGATTATCTGTGCTTGGTCATTGCTAGGTTCAAAATGGAGACGTGTACTGTTTAAGAGTCTAACCCTACAAATTAAAGCAAACTGTAACGTCGCATGTTCCATAGATAAGACATACACGTGTACAAAATTGAACAGAAACGATTCGACAAGTATGGCTTTAGTAGCGTCCAAAATATGCGACGCGCATTGTTAGATTAATAAATGTTATAAGTTAGATAGGTATAGTAACGGAGCGGTTCACTGTATATATTGCAATAGTTCCAGCGCCGAATGTTGGCTGGTGGGGGCAAATGTAATACGATCCGTCAAAATACACGAACGCGCACGGTTCCGGACTCGAATAGCATAGCGTCGATGAGGCTTTACACGATATCGTTCATGAAAAGAAGTAAGGGAGTGACAACACTGAACAACATAAGTTCAGTTAATACTGTCACACATGTGTTCCGTACGCAGAAATGTAGCGGTTTAAGTACATGAACTGCAGGTATTCAATAAATGAAAAACATAGTTTGTTCAGAAAGTTAAATGCAAAACGTTCGCAAATTTAACTGGAAGCAATATATTTTCTGCAAAAGTTAGATTTATTGAATGACAATTTACATGAAATGTTTATTAACATCGTTCTATTTAAATAATATTACATAGTTTACTAATTAATTAATTTAATTAATAATAATAAAGAGCGTATTTTGCCGAATAGTTTCAAGTGCCAGTAAGATACAATAGCTGTAAATTTAAATTAATTTAATAAAAATTTAAAATAAAACATTAATAATTTCATTGAAAAAACATAAATAAATCAATGAAAATATTTTAATCAAGTATATAGTTTTTGAATAGCCGCAAACGTTTTGAAAAAACAAGATTATTTTTATTGTTACCCAATAAAATGAAAATTTTACATACGATGCTAATAAATTTGATTTTAATTCAAACGTATTAAAAAATTAATGAATGTACTTCAATAAAATATATACTCTTCGAAGTTAAAGAAAATGTCATTAGAGCAAAAAATTAGATTAATTTTTAATTAGTTTGATTGAAAATTTAATATTTTCCAATTATTAGATAAAATATTAATAAATTTCATTATGAACTGTAAATATAAAGAAGTTGCAATATGAAATTTTATGTTTTTAAAAACTAATAACTGCAGATGAAAACAAAGATATGACGAGATTTCGTATTATGAAAAGTAATATTTTCTTTAATGAAAAAAAATTTTCGTTATAGCTTCGTTTTAAACACCTAAAAAAATCCGGAGTCCCAGCGGTTCCGTAAATCCTTCAAACGCTATTGTTCGCCAAACCGCAACTATATTCGTATAAAAGTCTAATCACAAACATTCCATTATCCCTTAACTCGTTGGATTCGATTGAAGTATGCATGCGTTGATATTAACTCAACAGTATAAGTTAAGCGTATATGTAATGCTATATGTTCCATAACCAAAATGCACATGATTATAAACGTAAACGAAAGCGATTCTATCGATATAGTATTAGTACAATCGAAAATACGCAACGCATACAGTTACATTAACGAATCACAAAGATTAGATAGGTGCGGTAACATAGCAGTTCACTGTATATACAGCGCACAGCTCTGCCGTCGAACTGTGGCCGGTGGGGGTAAGTGTAATATGATCCGTCAAAATTAACAAACTCGCTCTGTTCCGGACTCGAAAGACAACGAGTCGATAAGATTTTACACGATATTATTTAGGAAATGAAGCGATTGAAGCGACATAGTTTAACAACACGAGTTTAGTCAACACTATCATACATTAATTCTATATATAAGAAATGGAACCATTAAAGCTTATGGGAACGATAGCTATTTAAGAAAAGGAGAATCGCACTTATTCAAATAGTTGAATGCGATGATGTTTCATATTTACTTTTTAATTAATTGAGTAAATTATAATAGAAATGATGAGAGAGATACTAATACATTATTATATATTCATTGGTTTAATATGTCATTAAATATTTATAGTAAATAAATAAATGTGTATTTATTACTCACACGCTTGAAAAATAAAAATCGCTGCAAATCAAGTAATATATATTCCATTTGCCATTCAAAATAACATATAAAAAACTTTAGAAATGTAGTCTAGAGTTAGGATTTATAAGATATTTCGAATTTTTAAAATTCTAAAATAAAATTTTTAATGCTTTTTTTATACTAAACAGTTATCAATTTTTAATACTAAGTTAATTAAATACTTTTTGTTAGAAAGATAACATATGATATTTTAAGAATTATGATATCCCTATTGAAAAAGATCACGTGAATAATTTACGTGAATTTTTCATGTGATTTTTGTTTCATTTCATCACGTGAATTATTCACGTAAATTATTCACGTGAATTTTATATTTTTAATATAAGAAGTATTTCAATAAATGTAATCTCTCAAATCAAAAGTATTTCAATTAAATAGACAGATATGTGTTTATTTGTAAGAGTTTACAAAAAGTGATACAATTAATATGATTTTTCGAATAAAATATGAGTCACTAGAAAAAAATTTGTGTTTCATTTCATTACGTGAATTATTTACGTAAATTATTCACGTGAATAATTCACGCAAATAATTTACGTGAATAATTTACGTAAATAATTCACGTAATGAAATGAAACACAAATTTTTTTCTAGTGACTCATATTTTATTTGAAAAATCATAATTTGAATACTTTTAATTTGCAAAATCATATTAATTGAAATACTTTTGATTTGAGAGATTATATTTATTGAAATACTTCTTATATTAAAAATATAAAATTCATGTGAATAATTTACGTGAATAATTCACGTGATGAAATGAAACAAAAATCACGTGAAAAATTTACGTAAATTATTCACGTGATCTTTTTCAATAGGGATGTAGGTTATTTTACTTATGTGATTAGTGTAAATATCATATTTAATCTATCAAAATAGTTACAAAGTTAATATTTTTATAAACTTTAGTTTATTTTTCCATCAACAACTAGGGAAATTCCTGAAAATTAATTATTTTTGTGAAGAAAAAACTTTTAGAAAAAATGTATTAACATTTTTTTCAATTCCAAATCATTTGTACAATCTAATTTAATTTTACAGATCGTTATATTAAAGTCACCATGAAGTATAATTTACTAAAAATTGAATTTAAAAAAATTTCATATCTATTTTTATTTCATTAACATTGTTTCCAGTCAAGAGGGCTATTTATTTATTAATTTATTCATTCATTTATCCACTTATTTAATTATCAACGAGAGTGAAATATATATGTGATTTACGTTAATTAATTGTTTATAAATTAACAACTTATCTATTTAACAAACAATAACCCATATGGAAAAAATTTTTGGATATAATTGTAAATAACTGTTAATAACTGTAAATAAATGTAAATAAATGTAAATAACTGTAAATAACTGCAAAAAAGTGTTAAAAAATGTGGGAATTGAGACATAAATAACAGTTATTTACAATTATTTACAATTATTTACTGTTATTTACTCTTATTTACAGTTATTAACTGTTATTTACACTTATTAACTGTTATTTACACTTATTTACAGTTATTTATATTTATTTACAGTTATTTACATTTATTTACTTTTTTCACAATTATTTACAGTTATTTACGATTATTTATAGTTTTTTACAATTATTTGCAATTATTTACATTTTCGAAAATATTCACGAATTTATTCAATAATTTTATATATAGGCGAAAATTTTTAAAAATGTGAATAACTGTAAATAATTGTAAAAAACTATGGGAAATTGTAAATAATTGTAAATAATTATAAATAACTGTAAATAACTGTAAAAAACTGTAAATAACTGTAAATAACTATAAATAATTGTAAATAATTATTAATAACATTGGGTGGGGTTCGATTTTTCGAAAGACCGATATTTTTTTGTGCTTAACGTAGAATCCCAAAATTTAGAATGATGCTATTCATAACAGTCACTTGAATTATTTAGAAATTTCATTTTCAATTCCTGGTTGCAATCGAAATTTATTTATTCGAATAAATTATAATTAATATTTAGAATCGTAACACGTATATAGAGCACCATATAATTATAAAATATTTCGAAATTTCTAATAAAATCTTTTTTCAAGTATCAAAAGAATGTACAAACATATACTTTTGAGGGTGGGGTTCGATTTTTCGAAAGACCGATATTTTTTTGTGCTTAACGTAGAATCTCAAAATTTAGAATGATGTTATTGATAACATTCATTTAAATTATTTAGAAATCTCATTTTCAATTCATGGCTGCAATCGAAATTTATTTATTCGAATAAATTATAATTGATATTTAGAATCGTAACACGTACATAAAGCACCATATAATTATAAAATATTTCGAAATTTCTAATAAAATCTTTTGACAAGTATTGAAAGAATATACAAAAATATACTTTTGAAAACTCTATTAGAAATTTCGAAATATCTAATCATAATATGGTGTTCTGTATACTTGTTACTATTCTAAATATCAATTATAATTTATTTAAATAAATCAATTTCGATAGCAGCCATGAATTGAAAACGAGATTTCTAAATAATTTAAATGAATGTTATCAATAGCATCATTCTAAATTTTGAGATTCTACGTTAAGCACAAAAAAATATCGGTCTCTCGAAAAATCGAACCCCACCCACTTTTGAAAACTCTATTAGAAATTTCGAAATGTCTCATCATAATATGGTGTTCTGTATACTTATTACAATTCTAAATATCAATAGCGATTTGTTCGAGTGAATAAATTTCTATTGCAACCATGAATTGAAAACGGGATTTCTAAATAAATTAAGTGAATGTTATGAATAGCATCATTCTAAATTTTGGGATTCTACGTTAAGCACAAAAAAATATCAGTCTTTCGAAAAATCGAACCCCACCCTATTTATAAATATAATTTTTTCAAAAAAACATTATTGATTATAAACTGGTTAGAAAATTATTAGATAAATAATGGGAGGGGGGGTCCAATATATAGAATGTTCATCTAAAATTTGCGTCAAAAATACGAATTTTATTTATTCGAATAATTATTCCGAAATTTCGAAGTTCAAATTTAAGAAAATTCATAAAATAGAAATGTGTAAACTGTAAATGCCCAATCAACCGAAGTTAGATTATTAGAATATTATTTATTCGACATTAATAATAAGTCAACTATTTCGAAATTACAACTGCACTAATAAACATAATAAAATAGAAATTTATTTAACCGAAAACTACTAAGTTTAAAACATCAGCAATGAATAAATCAGTGATTTTCGATTAAATAAATTTCTATTTTATTTTTATGTTTATTAGTACAGTTGTAGTTTCGAAATAATAGACTCATCTTTAGCGTCGAATAAATAATATTCTAATAATCTAACTTCGTTTGATTGGGCATTTGTAGTTTACACGTTTCTATTTTATGAATTTTCTTAAATTTGAACTTCGAAATTATAAATTAATGATTCGAATAAATGAAATTCGTAATTTGACGCAAATGTGAAATGAACATTCTAAATATTGGATCCCTCCCTAAATAATTATATATCGAATTCAACGGAACTTATGACTAAAAAAAGGTTGAAAATGTGTGATCTTCTTAAAAACCAATTTATAGAATGAGAACTTTTGCATATTTGTCTTTCTTACAACAAAACAGAATCTTGTATTATATTCGAACAAAAATTGACAAAAATAAAAATTTTATAGTTAAAATCAAATATACATATTTCGTTCTTATAAAGTTTAATTTTAAATAAACCGTGCTTATTTATTTTTCTTTTTATTCCCATATGGAAAAATTTTTTGAATATAATTGCAAATAACTGTTAATAACTGTAAATAAATGTAAATAAATGTAAATAACTGTAAATAACTGTAAATAACTGTAGAAAAGTGTTAAAAAATGTGGGAATCGAGACATAAATAATAGTAATTTACAATTATTTAGAATTATTTACTGTTATTTACACTTATTTACAGTTATTAACTTTTATTTACACTTATTAACTGTTATTTACACTTATTTGCAGTTATTTATATTTATTTACAGTTATTTACGATTATTTATAGCTTTTTACAATTATTTGCAGTTATTTACATTTTCGAAAATTATCACGAATTTATTCAATAATTTTATATATAGGCGAAAATTTTTAAAAATGTGAATAACTGTAAATAATTGTAAAAAACTATGGAAAATTGTAAATAGTTGTAAATAATTATAAATAACTGTAAATAACTGTAAAAAACTGTAAATAACTGTAAATAACTATAAATAATTGTAAATAATTATTAATAACATTAAATTATTCACTAATTCAAAAATTTTTGAAAATGTAAATAACTGTAAATAATTATGAATAATTGTAAATAATTATAAAAAACCGTAAATAATTGTAAATAATTGAAAATAACTGTAAATAACAGTTAATAACAGTTAATAACTGTAAATAACTGTAAATAACAGTTAATAACAGTTAATAACTGTGAATAACTGTAAATCACAGTTAAGAGCAGGCCGGATTCGCTGTCCTTGTCTAATTGAGATTTTCGTTATTTACTCAAGTATTAATCGGTGTATCTGCAAATTGAAGGTTAAGCGCAATAGATATTATTATTACAAATATGTATGCACAAGAAAACAAAAATCTACCGATTTGTTTTTGAGAAAAGTAAGGAATGCGAAAATATTATAAACATAAACTTTCACCTCGGCGTTCCTTACTTTTCTCAAAAACAAAGCGGTAGAATTTTTCCTTCTTGTGCATAAATGTTTATTATAATAATATCTATTGCGCTTAACCTTTAATTTGAAGATACACTGATTAATAGTTGAGTAAATAACAAAAAACTCAATTGCTACTCGGTCGGTATCAGGTTCTACTCCGGCCTGCTGTTAATAACAGTTAATAACTGTAAATAACTGTAAAAACCTATTATTTATGTCTCAATTCCTACATTTTTTAACAGTTATTTACAATTATTTACTATTATTTACAGTTTTTCACATAAATTATTTCCATATGGGTTTATAATAAAGTAAATTGTGGAAAATGAAAATATTCATATTTTTGAAGATATTTTAATTGGTTCAATTACTTTTAAAAACTACTCTGGCGGAAAAAATAAATAAGATATTTCAAATTATTCCAGAGGTTTTTGAAAACATTTTTACACAAATTGTATAAACTGAAATATGTTGATAATTTTTGTGAGAATTTGGACAAAACAGTCAGTGTGTTGTAATGTGTTTCGGTTTGTTTAAGTTTAATACAATTCGTTTTAGTTTGTTTCACTTCCTTTAATTTTTTTGAAACAACCAAAAAATTTTATACGAGGCGATTTTTTTTAAGTCAATTGAAATGAAACAGAAATAGATAGTAATAAAACAAAAAAAGTGTTAGTTGTTTCACTTCCTTTAATTTTTTTGAAACAACCAAAAAATTTTATACAAGGCGATTTTTTTTAAGTCAATTGAAATGAAACAGAAATAGATAGTAATAAAACAAAAAAGAATAAAACAAAATGAAATAAACCGAAAAAATTTGAGACGAATTGAAACATTCTGAAACACTCATTATTACAGATTATTACTCATCATTTAAAAATGAAACAAATTGAAACAAGACAAAACAAAGTGAAAAAAGTATAACAAACTTAAATACTCTCAATGCTTCGTCCAAATTCTCAAAAAAATTTTCGATATGTTTCAGTTCCTTTCGAAAATTTTCAATCATCTTTGTAAATTTTTTCCGCTTGTGTACATGATTAAATTATTTTGTTTAATTTTTATACTTATGTCTAGCAAAAATGTCCGTATTATTTCTAGAAATAACCTAGTGCTTTCATGCGAAACATTATATAAAATTTCTACCTCTTCTTAATGTTTAAATTTTTTTAAATAGTTGCAAAGTATGAAAGAAACTTAATGTACATACAAATATACGTATACATACAGATATTAGTAGCGAGTTATCTTTTTTATTTTTCAAATCGAAATCTGTACAAATACATCTAAATTCTCTTGAATTGAAATATATTTATTACTGTGATTGAAATTAAAATGTTCGCTAATTTGAAACATATATTTTAATCATTATTTAAACACCACTGTTCTCTTTTATTTTAGTTAATTACATTATTAAATTTTTAATATATTGTTCAAATATATCATTTACCAATGAAATAATTACTGCTAGTATAAACAATTATCAAAGAATATCGAAACAAGTATGAGATATGTCTTAATTTTTTCAACTTTTTACATTCAATCCATACCGTATACTGACATTTGCGAATAATTTAAAAACATCAGAAAATCATTTTTAAAATCTTTAATAAATATAATGAACTTTTCTATATATATTTTTTATTTGGAAATCTTATGAAATTTACTAAATAGTAAACATTAAAATAAAAGTAATGTACTGTTAAAAAACTTTTATTTAATTTTTTTTTTGATAGTTGTAAAAAAATTTTTACAAACAAAAATATATTCAATTGAAAATCTTTCCATTAAAAATTTTTTTTCTACACATACATGGACACTATGAATTATTTTCTTTCAGAATTAAAATTAGAACTTGATTATTTTTGTGTCTTATCACAATTCGCAAAACAGCAATATTTGAAGAATTGTAACCATTTTATGCTTTCATAAATACCATAAAACAAAAAATGAGATTTTGTTTTATTATTTTATTATAATTTTTTTGCCTTCATTATTGTTTCTTAAAATAAATAAAATTTGTGATAAATCATTCTCTCAACAATTAAGCATTTACAAGACTAATTCAATTATTTTACTGTGTACTAGTTTCAATATTTTTTTGAAGCTTTCATTGACTTATAAAATATATACATAAATGTGAGTACTCGTTAATGTAAATAATTTAAACATATTTTTATTATTTAAATTATTTTAGTAAAAATGTATGACTATAAAAAGTTTATTTTTATTTTATATGACATAAGTGTTTCAGATGAGACAAATTTTTTTGTGTTAAATTTACAAATAATTTTGTTGTAAATTTAAAATTAAATATTGTAACACAAAAATTTATGAATAATACACATTTTTTAATGGTGAAAAGTGTAATTCTAGGTTATAAGATAATTTGTATGATAAATTTCATATTTTTTATACAAATTTGACAAAAATTTCGTATGAGAACAAATTTTGACGATTCATAGAACATTTTTTATTATTTACCAAATAGTATATCATGTTACAAATGCAGAAAACTGCTGAAAACAATATCATGAAGTATTTATTCACAGACCTAGTTAAAAATTTTGTAAATATTAATTTTATTTAAAAAAATAACAGTTAATAACTGTAAATAAGAGTAAATAACAGTAAATAATTGTAAATAATTGTAAATAACTGTTATTTATGTCTCAATTCCCACATCTTTTAACACTTTTTTGCAGTTATTTACAGTTATTTACATTTATTTACATTTATTTACAGTTATTAACAGTTATTTACAATTATATCCAAAAATTTTTTCCATATGGGTTATTGTTTGTTAAATAGATAAGTTGTTAATTTATAAACAATTAATTAACGTAAATCACATATATATTTCACTCTCGTTGATAATTAAATAAGTGGATAAATGAATGAATAAATTAATAAATAAATAGCCCTCTTGACTGGAAACAATGTTAATGAAATAAAAATAGATATGAAATTTTTTTAATTCAATTTTTAGTAAATTATACTTCATGGTGACTTTAATATAACGATCTGTAAAATTAAATTAGATTGTACAAATGATTTGGAATTGAAAAAAATGTTAATACATTTTTTCTAAAAGTTTTTTCTTCACAAAAATAATTAATTTTCAGGAATTTCCCTGGTTGTTGATGGAAAAATAAACTAAAGTTTATAAAAATATTAACTTTGTAACTATTATGATAGATTAAATATGATATTTACACTAATCACATAAGTAAAATAACCTACATATCATAATTCTTAAAATATCATATGTTATCTTTCTAACAAAAAGTATTTAATTAACTTAGTATTAAAAATTGATAACTGTTTAGTATAAAAAAAGCATTAAAAATTTTATTTTAGAATTTTAAAAATTCGAAATATCTTATAAATTCTAACTCTAGACTACATTTCTAAAGTTTTTTATATGTTATTTTGAATGGCAAATGGAATATATATTACTTGATTTGCAGCGATTTTTATTTTTCAAGCGTGCGAGTAATAAATACACATTTATTTATTTACTATAAATATTTAATGAAATATTAAACCAATGAATATATAATAATGTATTAGTATCTCTCTCATCATTTCTATTATAATTTACTCAATTAATTAAAAAGTAAATATGAAACATCATCGCATTCAACTATTTGAATAAGTGCGATTCTCCTTTTCTTAAATAGCTATCGTTCCCATAAGCTTTAATGGTTCCATTTCTTATATATAGAATTAATGTATGATAGTGTTGACTAAACTCGTGTTGTTAAACTATGTCGCTTCAATCGCTTCATTTCCTAAATAATATCGTGTAAAATCTTATCGACTCGTTGTCTTTCGAGTCCGGAACAGAGCGAGTTTGTTAATTTTGACGGATCATATTACACTTACCCCCACCGGCCACAGTTCGACAGCAGAGCTGTGCGCTGTATATACAGTGAACTGCTATGTTACCGCACCTATCTAATCTTTGTGATTCGTTAATGTAACTGTATGCGTTGCGTATTTTGGATTGTACTAATACTATATCAATAGAATCGCTTTCGTTTACGTTTATAATCATGTGCATTTTGGTTATGGAACATATAGCATTACATATACGCTTAACTTATACTGTTGAGTTAATATCAACGCACGCATACTTCAATTGAGTCCAACGAGTTAAGGGATAATGGAACGTTTGTGATTAGACTTTTATACGAATATAGTTGCGGTTTTGCGAACAATAGCGTTTGAAGGATTTACGGAACCGCTGGGACTCCGGATTTTTTTCGGTGTGCAGATAATACAGTTTAAAAAAGTACTTTTTATCTTTAATTAGAAATTTATGAATCATCTCCAAATGTGAGAAATTATTAATTTTACTAATCACAGAATTTTGCAAATGTACATCGTGGAAATATGTACTTCACGCGGGAGTATTTAGTGTACTTTTTCTTCTTAATGCTCATATACTATACCTAAAAATGTAATGTAATAATTTTCATGATATATATTACAAACTAATATATTTCGTTTTCTGAAATTTAACAAAAATATTGTAAATATTCTTTAGTGCAAATGTCATATCCATTTTACATCACCTTAATATTGAAAAAATTTAGAAATATTTTAAACATACAATAAATTAAACCATCATAAAATGAACTTAATAACTTAAATTATAAATTGCATTTTGATAAATTTAGTATGTTTTTCAATTTTTACGATATAAATTATATAATAAATTATGGCTTCGTTGTCAATGTTGAATTTCATAACTCTGAAAAATATTTATAAATATTTCTTTTTTTTTAACCCTACCTCAAATTTCCTCCTTAAAAATCAAGAATTATGATTGTTTAAAAATGGATTTTATTATGTACTTGTTTAAACTACCGTATAAAATATTATTGTTATTCAATACCATCTATAAATGTATTGAAAATCGGTTGCGAAATTACATAACACGAAGAAAAACCTGCCAACTGCTTTGAAACATGCTTCCTCATAGAGTTCTACAAGTTTAAAAAATTATATTTAATTTTTTTAACGTGATGAAAGGCAGTTTTGAATTAAGGGATTTATTAATATACTAGAATGAAGTGCCAATTTTTTCAAATATCTAGTTATGCAGGTAATGTTAAACGATTATTCATATCATGAATAATTATTTTAATGTACTTTATAATTGTTTATAATAGAACTATGCGACTACATCATGCATTATTATAATATTAATAAAACATTAGTATATACCAAATTTAATAGAATAAACAGAAGAAAAATGGAAAATATTATTTTTCACAAAATTAATAAAATAACTCTGAAATTACAACTATACTAGATGTAAAAAAATTTTACAATAACTTTTCTTCTTCTAGCAGTCGAAAATAACTCATATACAAATCACAGAACAAATTTATCGAGTCGTTTTTATAAAATTGAAGAAAAATGAGAAAATTAATTTTTTACTTTATTCAAATGACTAACATTCAAACTACGCTAAGAAAATCCATTTTCCATAGCTTCCGATTTTGTGACGTTCAAATATTTATTGTATGCACAATTTAGAGCTAATCCTTTAAGTGATTCCTTAAAAATAATTTACAAAATGAAAACATACATCCATACATACAGATATTTTATGCAAGTAGATAAGCTATAGGCATACTGGCTCAGGTTCCTTCTGGATCACCCCCTCTCTCCTGAAAGTGATCTAGAATGTAATGTGTGTATGAGCCCATAAGAGTATCCCCTTCTTCGAGTGATTTTTTGAATTTTGGTTTTTATTTACGCCCACCCTTCCCTACTCCATGTGATCGAGAATGTAATGTGTGTATAAGCCCATAAGAGTATCCCCTTCTTCGAGTGATTTTTTGAATTTTGGTTTTTATTTACGCCCACCCTTCCCTACTCCATGTGATCGAGAATCCGATGTGTGTATAAGCACATAAGAGTATCCCCTTCTCCGTGTGATTTTTTGAATTTCAGTATTTTCTTCACGCCCACCCTTCCCTACTCCATGTGATTTAGAATCCAATATGTGTATAAACCCATAAGAGTTACCTTTTTTTGTTTGGTTTGTAGGTGGCCCCATACCGTAGGGAGTCCCAAGATGTTTTTTTCTTTTGAAAGATTAATGTTTACGATTGCATGTTTTCCTTTTTTTCATCTCTATGATTTTTTTTTCTTTAAGCCACCTTCTTTTGATCAATAGATATTTTTCCTTTGGTCAAGGAATATTTTTCCTTATCTTTTACAAATAAGAGTTCTCCTTTTTTTTAAACAAGATGAAAAAAGATAGCTGACCCTTATAATAAATTTTTTTCTCAAAAAAGATTTTTTTTCAAAAAGATAAAGACAGTATTATATCTTAAAGGTTGCATGATTCATTATTTTCATGCACCTGCGACTCAAAAAAGAACACACACAGTGTACTGCATTAAGAGAAAGGACATTCTTTTCCTTCTCTCCTAAAAGCAGGTTAATTTTTGTGCAACGTTCAAGAAAATGCATAGTGGGCAGCGCTACAAATAAAGACTCTCCATCCGCCGAAAAAACTTTATGTTTGCTAGTGACCCTTTCGCTTCCCCGCAGCGCCACTTAGTCGGCGCAATCAGTGTGCTGAAAATGGACTCTGATTACTCCGATAATCTTAATGCAAAGACTCTCCATCCACAGAAAAATTTTACGTTTGCTAGTGACCCTTTCTCTTTCGCTTCCCCGCAGCGCCACTTAGTCGGTACAGTCAGTGTGCCAAAAAACGGACTCTGATTGCTCCGATAATCTTAATGCAATCGGCGCTTTACGCAATGCTGAAGAATACATGCGGCGCCTAATGTCTTTGAGTGCAGGTATACACAGAAAACCCTCAGTCTCGCCATTGTTTTACCACTGCATGTTTTTTCTTTTTCATCTCTATGGCAGTTTCTTTAACCCACATGCTTCTGATCGATAGATATTTTCCCTTTGGTCACTTTCACATTATTTTACTATTCAAAGTCACTTTCTGCTTGTTCCGATAATCTTAATGCAATCGGCGCTTTACGCAACGCTGAAGGATACATGCGGCGCCTAATGTCTTTGAGTGCAGGTATACACAGAAAACCCTCGGTCTTGTCATTGTTTACCACTGCATGTATTTTCTTTTTCATCTTTATGACAGTTTCTTTAACCCACATGCTTCTGATCGATTGATATTTTCCCTTTGGTCACTTTCACATTACTTTACTATTTAAAGTCACTTGTTTTCATTTTGTTGGAAAGAGACCTTTTTTATCCTTTTCGTAAAAATATGTTTTCTTTTACGGAGAAAAGAAACTTTTTTTTCGGTTTTCATGTTTATAATCTTACAATCTTTTTTCTTTCAAAATTGAAACTTTTATTGTGCCCATTCTATATCCATGTATTAAGTTAAAATAAGGTTATTGGTGAATTTTTTTCAAAAAAAAGAAAAGGTTTTCTTGACAGGTTTATATTTTTGAAAGTCACCTGTTATCTTATTTTATCTTTTTTTTTTGAGAAAAAAGGTCTTTTACTCTTTTCCTAAAACGATATATCGGTCATTTAATTTTGAAAACGAAGCCCTTTGCGAATGGATTCTTTTTAGATAGAAAAGAGGGCGTGGGAAATACTTGGAGGATTGTCAAAAAAATTTTTCCGCAGGTAGGTAATTTTTGTAAATTTTTTTTGTATAAATACCGTGGTGCATGCGATGGAAAGCATTCAGTTTTCTCTCAAGTCTCATATAGTTGAGAATTCAATTTAAATTTAAATATTCAAATTGACGAATACGAGCAACAGCATTAGAGCAATGCGGGAACGCATTCAATGGATAATGAGGAATGGCTCATTTTTCCTACTAATGCTAGACCATTTAAGCTGGGCAATGGATGCAATTAATGCATGTAAGTTTTTTATTAATAATACATTTTAATTATATTTCTTCATAATTACGAAAATTTTTTTATATTTTTTTATAATTTAATTTTTTTCTTGTTTCAGTACCACCTCCACCGGTAAGTGCGACGATGCAGCAGCTATTCCAGGGGATGGGAACCCCAAGGGCGAGCCCCAGCCCGAATCGTAAGCGCACTACCAGGAACAGGTCATCGAGCTCGAGTTCGAGCTCGAGTTCGAGCTCCAGCTCAATTGGCACCTCATCAACGTGTTCTTCGTGTCACTCGAGGAAGTCGAAAAAACCGAGGACGCTGAATAACGTAGAAGGTAAATTTTATTCTCTTCACCACATAAGAATTAAATTTTCATATTAAATTTAATATATATGTATATTTTCTGTTTCAGAATCAAAGAAGGTTGCAGACACTCCTCTTCGGGAGAACTCGCCGCAACCAGGGCCCTCAGGTCTTCATACAAGTAAGTTTGAGAAATAAAAATATTTTATTAAAATAAAAAGAAAAAAATATTAAAATATTTATTTTTTGGTTTTAGCATCAATGAAGGATTCTACTCCTCTTCGGGAACTTTCACCGAAACCTTCATCTTCAGGATCTAACGTGGGTAAATAAAAAAAAATTAAATAATAATAATAATAATTTAATCCATATAAGTTTATTTAAATAACTAATTAAATTTTCTTCTTTTTTCAGAAATAAATGGCAGTACTTCTCATCAAGAAAATAGGCCTCCTCCTCCTCGAAGACGAATCTTGCGGCTCAAGCACACAGGAAAGCGTATCATCATGAGCACCGGACCCCCTAAATCATCTAAGAACGATAATGATGAAATATCAATTATTGGTCAAATAGAATCCGGATCAACTCAACAGGATGTGTCTTCATGCAGTGATATTAAAATAATAGACGACGAATCATCTAAGAACAATAATGATGAAATATCAATTATTGGTCAAATAGAATCCGGATCAACTCAATAGGATGTGTCTTCATGCAGTGGTATTAAAATAATAGGCGACGAAACATGGATCGAATAAAAAAAATAATTTTATAATTAATAAATTTATGTAAAAGTTTTGTGTTATGAAAAAAATAATTTGTATGTGAAAAAAAAGATTGTAATTTGTATGAAATAAAAAAAATTTTTAATGTAAAAAATTGTATGTATAAAAAAAAATTTTGTATGCATTAAAAATTTATATTAAATAAAAAGAAAATAAATGATATAAGTTAATAAAAAAAAAAATAAATGAAAGCTTAAACTCGCTCATTTTACCAAAAATCACCATCCTGACCTGCAAAAAAGAATATAATCTTCATTTATATAAGAATTCTTTTTATTAAATATATATATATTTTTTTTTAAATACAATTCCTTAAAATATACATTAAATTAAAAAAAAAAAAAACAATTCAGGAGATAAAATAATAATAAATCATTTTAATCATTAAAAAAACTTTATTTTTTTTTCTTTTTAATACATTTTCAATTTTCAAAATTTTTATTTATTTGCGAAATACAAACATGTACATTTCATACTTTGATTTTGTTTCAAAAAACTATTAACTTCATCTATGTTATTAATATTTAAGTAATTGCGTAGCCATGCTCGTATAGCAATGGCATTATTAACTGCACACACGGGTCTTTTTCTTCTTATGCAGAAAACATGGTTCAAGCAGAAGTGTCGCTTATCACTTATTATTTCTTCTAATGCTGGACAGCCGAAATCTTCAACATTTGAAATCGACCTGCGAATAAAATAAACAGAATAATTAAACTATAATATAAAAGTATAAGAAAAGTATTAAAAAGTATAAAAAAAGTATTAAAAAGTATGAAAAAAGTATTAAAAAGTATGAAAAAAGTATTAAAAAGTATAAAAAGTATAAAAAGTATAAAAAAAAAGTATAAAAAGTATAAAAAGTATAAAAAAGTATAAAAAAAGTATAAAAAAGTATAAAAAAAGTATAAAAAAGTATAAAAAAGTATAAAAAAGTATGAAAAGTATTAAGAAAATGATAAATTTGAATATAAAAAGTTTAAATATATTTTTACTTACACACTTGGTAAAAGAGTTTTCAACCATTGCACTTTCTGCTCTCCTTTGACAAATAATTTTTTGATTCCTTGCGAGCAGATTTGGAAAACACGTTGTAGACGATGATATGGAATATCTCCGGAATTCCATGCTATACCGTGATGGAACCTTTCCACCCACTGAGCCATGCATTTTTCTTCTGTATTTAGTTCCTCCCATGTAATTGGAGATTTGAAAACATAGACTGTAGGTAAAGCTGTTTTTCTAAAATTGAGGAAACTAACTTCTATGAAAATAAAATAATCCTCTGATATTATTTGAAATCCTTGAATATCACATATATAAATGCTTTCTTCTTCCGCAGACTGCATGATATAATTTTTGAACAGCATATCGTAATCACGAGTTCTAGCCATCTCGTAGCGTTGGATGTTTCAGT
Source organism: Anastatus disparis (assembly GCA_017163975.1). Classification (NCBI taxonomy): domain Eukaryota; kingdom Metazoa; phylum Arthropoda; class Insecta; order Hymenoptera; family Eupelmidae; genus Anastatus; species Anastatus disparis. The sequence continues at coordinate 319,219 of JAFFSR010000384.1, read as the reverse complement.
ATGAATTATTATCGGGAAATGAGAATAGAAAATTTTCAAATCGTAAGTTTATGTCAAGCAATTCCCCTCTTACTTTTTTAAGATTGGACGATGGAAAATAGCTCAGTTTTCACTGGTTAAACTAAAAGATGATAGTAACTCCGCCTCTAACTTTTTTAAGATTGGACGATGGAAAATCGCTCAATCCTCATTGGTTAAAACTAAGAAATGATTCTGATAGGTTAAAAAAGGTAAAAAATTCATCCCTACCTGTGAAAACCTCTCTTTTTTCTGAAAAACTTGCACTACGTTTTACTATTGGTTAGTTAATTGAATTTTCCATTTCCCCTTAATGTTAACTTTACCTTTAAAAAGGACTGAAGTTTTCTGGATGAGCATACTTCGTCAGAGAAGTCGTGAGTGTACATAGTCATTGGGACTAAACTTTACTAATCGTGAAAGTTTGTGTTTGTTAAAGGTTATTTTAAATAAAAAGAAAAAAAAAATGTCTTCAATGAATTTCTTTGAACGTCTTGTGCAACTACTCCGTGATGCTTTACAAAATGTAAATGAACTGAACAATACCGATCTCCATTATTGGATAGATATGTGCAATGGTAGTTTAGAGAAATTAAATGAAAAAATTGTCAATTCTGATCTTACAAGAGGAGAAAAGCAGAGATGTCAAACTTGTGTGTTACATCTTTCGGGTATTCAAGTTCAATTTGAACATCATCTTCAACGAGGAGGTGGTCTGCAATCTGAAGAAATAGAAGCTTCTGTTGAATGGCGAGATGTGCAGTCAGCTTCCGAAAACAGAATTAGAACTGGCGTAGTGGTAAATATAAATCATGTGGATATTTTAAGTTTTTTAAACGACGCCCAAGAACTCTTTAAAGTACATGTACAGTCATGCTTAGAAGAATATAGTGCTCTGAAAGTGAATTCAGATTTCACCGCAGAATTTTCTATACAGAAAAGTAGTGAAGAATTGTCAGATATTAAATATTTTACAACCACAAGTACTTCAATTTTCATGTCAACGAATCTAGAAGAATGGTTCAAAATAAATATCAAAGATTCTATTTTGACACAGATAGAAGAATTTCAGGAAAAAGATTCTGGCTGGGCTCTAAAAAGTATTATAAATCTGAGTATAAATATGAAAAAATATTCTCCGATCAAGGGCAGTTCGTACATTCCTCTACCACCTTTTATACAAAAGAAAAAAGCATGTGTCAATGTTCGTAACAATGACAATCAATGTTTCAAGTATGCTATCCTCTCAGCAATATATCCAAGTGGAACTAATACTAATAGAGTTAATCAATATAGCATGCATGAGAACAAGTTGAAATTTAATAACATAGAATTTCCAGTGACACTTAAAAATGTTCCAAAATTTGAAGAACTGAATAATATTTCAGTAAATGTATACATGTTGAAGAAGTTTGGACAAAAGTTTGAAGTATCACCTTGCCACATTACATCGGATAAAAAGGAAAAGCATGTCAATATACTCATCATCTAAGACTTTTACATCGATGAGTATGAAAAAGATAATCATTCTGATGATATTAGTTTACCCAAATACCACTAAGTTTGGATAAAAAATATGTCTCGTCTTCTGAAATCTCAACTATCTAAGACACATGTAAAATCATTCCATTGTGAAAGATGTTTACAAGTCTTTTATAATGAAGAAAGATTGCAAGTTCATGAAAATGATTGTAAGAATTTGAATTATTGTCGAATTAATCTACCTGACTCGCAGAACAACATTCTGAAATTTGAAGATTATTATAAAAGCGAAAAAGTTCCTTTTATTGTTTATGCTGATTTTGAATGTTTACTGAAGCCTACAATGAATGAGATTGCCTTCCAACTTCATGAAGCATATAGCATAAGATATTATATAAAATGTAGCTTTGATGACAGCTTATCTTTTTATAAGTCATACAGAAAAAATATCGAAGATGGACAGACTCCTGCACAATGGTTTGTTCAAGAATTAAAATCAATCAGTGAGGAAATTGATAAACTCTACAAGAATCCGAAACCATTAAAACTTACGGATTTAGAAGAATTATCTTTCCAAAGGTCAACCATTTGTCACATATGCCGAAAACTAATTCGTGATGAAGAACTCGCAGTACGAGATCACTGTCATCTCACAGGACGGTAAGATATGATTTATAGTTATATTTCAATGAAAAAAAAATTTACTTTATCATGCAAATTTTTTTAAAATATCTATTTTTTTTACATTAGTTTCAGAGGTGCAGCACATAATTCATGTAATTTGAATTACAAGTATTCAAAATTTATTCCTGTGGTTTTTCATAACCTCAATTACGATACACACTTCATTTTGAAAGAGATAGCCACATCTTCATTGATGGGAGGACGAATTACGCTATTGCCACATAATAAGGAAAAATATATTTCTTTTACAAAATACATAGATGGCAGTGACCTAAGTTTTAGATTCATAGATTCTTGGCGTTTTCTTCCTTCGTCATTAGAAAAACTTGCATCATACTTGGAAAATGTGCCGATATTGATAAAAGAGTTTCGAACTGATGGTTTTACAGATGAGAAAATTGATTTTCTCAAACGTAAAGGTATATTTCCATATGATTTTGTAGATGGATTGGATAAATTATTAGTTACGAAATTGCCAGAGAAAAATCAGTTTTATAACCAACTCACCGATTCTCATATTGCTGATGAAGACTATAAGCATGCTATTCAAGTCTGGAGTAAGTTCAATATAAGGACATTAGGCGAGTATTCGGATTCATACTTAAAAACAGATGTTTTACTATTGGCGGATGTATTTGAAAGTTTTTGAGAAACATCTCTCAAAGCTTACGGTTTATGTCCAGCTCACTTTTATACGTCTCCAGGCTTAAAATTTTCAGCAGCGCTAAAAATGACGAAGGTAGAACTGGAGCTTCTTACAGATATAGATATGTTGATGTTCATTGAAGCAGGTATTCGGGGAGGAATAAGTCAATGCTGTAATCGCTATGCCAAGGCGAACAATCCATATATGGGCTCTTCGAATGATGAAAAACAGAAAATGAAAACACTTATGTACTTTGATATTAATAATCTTTATGGATGGGAAATGGTTCAATATTTGCCAGTCGGAAAATCCAAATGGGTAGAATATGAGACGAATTCAAACTTTTACAACGCACCGCCAGATTCAGTTATTGGATATATTGCTGAAGTAGATTTGGAGTATCCTGAGGAAATACACGATGCGCATCGAGATTTTCCATTCTTCGCAGAGCATAGTGCGCCACATGGCTCGGAACAAAAGAAACTTCTCACTACTTTGAAGAACAAGGAAAGATATGTTATTTACTATCGAACACTCAGACAAGTGTTGGAAAATGGACTTCGACTGAAAAAAGTGCATAGAATTTGGAGTTTTGAGCAAAAGGCATGGCTTAAACCTTATGTGGAATTGAATACTCAAAAAAGAATGCAGGCTAAGAACGAATTTGAAAAACTTTTTTATAAATTGTTAATCAATGCTGTCTATGGAAAGTGCATTGAGCGAGAGCGGTCTCGAGTTGATGTCCGATTGGTAAATAAATTTACTGGTAGATATGGAGCAGAAGCACGCATAGCTCTACCAAATTTTCACAGCTGTGCTATTTTTGATGAGAATTTAGTTGCCATTCAAATGAAGAGAACGAGCATCACAATCAAGAAACCAATTTATGTTGGATTTTGCATTTTAGAATTATCAAAAACATTAGTTTATGATTTTCATTATTCGTATATGAAAAAGCGAGTTGGAGACAAATGCAAACTTTTGTATACTGATACTGATAGTCTCATATACGAAGTTGAGGATGTTGACATGTACAAAATAATGAAAGAAGACATACATAAATTTGATACTTCCGATTATGAAGAAAATAATCCGTTCGAAATTCCTCGAGTTAATAAGAAAGTTCCGGGTTTGATAAAAGACGAATGTAATGGTAAGATAATGACAGAATTTATAGGATTACGAAGCAAAATGTATAGTATTTCAATCGATGGAGGAAAAGTTATAAAGAAAGCCAAAGGTATAAAGTCCAGTGTTGTTAAAAAATCAATTACTTTTGAGGATTACCGAAACTGTCTTCAGGATCTCACTATTATATACCGTGAACAGTGCAATATCCGTTCAAAATTGCATACTGTGCATACTGAAAAACAGAGCAAAATTGCTCTAAGTTCTCACGATGATAAGAGATTTTTATTGCCTAATAGTACAGATACTTTACCTTGGGGACATTATAAAATTGAAGAAATACAGATGGCGCAAGCTGCACTTGAAGTAGAGAGGGAATATGCAAGAAAAATGGCTGCTGAAAAAAAAGAAAAAGAGCGGGAGGTAGAAATGAGGTGGGGAGATACACGAGTGGAAATTGATGCTACAGAGAATGAAAGAGAGAGGGAAATTGAGAGAAGGGATGAAGCAACCAATGAAAATAGTGCAGAGCGAGTGGGGATGTCACTTTATGAAGGCGAGCAAATTATCATTGAGTATGATGTGTTAGAGGAGTTCATGAATGACTGGCATCCATCAATGGAGGGGGCAAGTTCCCAGGAAGGAGGAAAAACGGATATATTACGAGTAGCAATGGAAAGGGCAGACATCGAAGTGGAGAATGGGCTATATCAACCAATGGACCACAATGAGGAGCGCATTCAAGTAATCGAAGAACTTGAGGACGATCAACCTAGCACAAAGAAATCTAAAATCGACTAACTTTTTAAGTAAGTTGCAATCTATTTTTTACCAAAAAACATTATTTTTTTTTCATCAAAATTTTTTTCTAACAGAAATTTTTAATTTTTTTTACTTTTTCTTGTTTTTAGAATGGATTTATCTGCACTAAACAAGATTGCTGGGAGCGACTTTCTGCCAAGGAAGAAAGTTACAGACCTAGAAAAAGACCAGCAGTACATGGTGACTGCACTGAAACAAGTCAAGACAAGATTTGGAACCAAGGTTGTAGCAGATTTCGACCAAAGCTTCCAAGTCTTCTTACCAGAAAAGATTTCATCTGCAATCTTAAAAGATGAAGAATTTTTCTACAATCTCTGTGATAATGCAAATAAACTGCGTTTGATTGCAATATACCTGGGAGGATCTTCTTTTAAATTCGATCGGGCTTAAAATAAATAAAAATATACTCGTCAAATTATTTTTCAAACTATTTATTGTAAATTGTACATAATAAGAATACATGAATAAATGAAAATTATTAAACATTATATAATTGTTTTTATTTATTACCACCACTTATAATTATTATATTTATAATGAATCATAAAAAGAAAATTTTAATAATAAAAATATTTTATATATAACTTAAATTAATGAACATAATAAAATTAAATTTTTTTCTTTTTTATTTATTACACTGAAATACGTTGTAAAATACATCTTAGCTTATTCAAATAATCTCATTTTTATCCATCCAACTATTATGCTTGCTATTTAGACCTAACCACTTAACATATACACGTTTACCACTTTTCTTTAAAACTTTTTCTACCAAATAAATTTCTGGATACATAGTCTTTTGAATTTCCGTTTCAAAAAAGCCGCCGGAGACTGGTTCATCATAATAATCTTTGACGTGGTAAGTTATGGGATTGGTTTTTACAACTCTTGTTATTATAAAAGTTTTAGTTGACCAATTTGGTGTATAACCTTTTTCAAAAACTTGTTTTATCTTACTTATTCGCACTTTATCTCCTACTTTGAATTTTGGTTTTTTTACAGGTCTTTTTTCAGTTGGGTAATTTTTCTTGATTTCTTTTTCATTTACCTTCGTAACGTTTTCAGGCTCGATTCCTATTGTCCGATGTTTTCTTGAATTGTATGCTTTCACTAACTCAGGCAAAATATCCAACCATTTATAACTTCCTTGTTTGCTGAATTCTAACCACATTGCATTTTTTAAAGTTCTATTAAAGCGTTCACATATGCTTGCATGAAGATTACTATGTGAAGAGTAGTGATTTATCTTGTACTTTTTTATAAGATTCTGAAAGTTTGAATTGTAGAATTCTTTTCCTTGGTCAGTTTGTAAATTCGATGGCACCCGTTCTTGTTTTAATATTGACTTCATAGCTAGAGTAACATCATTGCCACTCTTCGATTTGACTGGTACAGCCCATGCATACTTTGAAAATATATCTATGACAATTAGTAAGTAGCAAAAACCTTTGTTTTCCTTGAAATGAGGTATCATTTCTACAAGGTCAGCTTGCCAAGTCTCATCTAATCCGCGTATGTCATATTTTCTTCGCTTGTACCTTCGACGTGCTGGCTTGTGTAGCTCTTCAACTACTCTTTGACGTTCCATCTTAAACTTCAACTTTAGCAATATCCGATTGTCTATTCATTTCTTTAATTATATATTCAATACTTGCAAAATTTCATTGAGTCATATCATAGACATAAGTTAATTTTTCGTCTATTTCTGCTTTATATATTTCAACTTTGTTCTCATATTCTTGTATAGCTTTAGCAACTTCCATAATTTTAGAAGATAAGTAATCGACTTCTTTCTGTAGGATATTATTTAGTGAATTCAAATTAATGGCATCATTTGGATCATTAGCCTCTCCAATATTGCAAAGCCGCTTATTTTCTAAATCAAAATCACCATCTGATGTAACATTGAATCCAATACCTCGAGGACCACGACTCACTTGCGAGCCCTCAAGTTTTCTTCCAAACACATCGAGACTCATGATACTACTATTGATTTGAAAATTGTGTACGTCAATATATATGCCCAGCTTCACGTAGTTCCTCTATGATTGATTGGATTTCATTGTTGTGATTATTATTTCCAGCAGATCTTTCGGCTATTAATAATCGCAGTCTTTCGACAAGCTCATTCGGATCATCCCAGTAGACTAGATCTATGGAAGTATTCTTTTTTTCTATTTTATATTTAGGTATGAGACCCCCTCCGCTGGTAGACATTCTACTACGATCACTGCGGAACATTGGTGCTATGATTTTTGAATATTTTCTACTCTTCGAAGAGCGTATATTCTCACTTTTGCTATGTCTTTTTCTATGGGCATTTGTTGCTTCCAGGATAATGCGATAGTTCTTGCGATCTGTTGAACTTAAAAGATTATCATCTGGTTCTTTTTTAAAAAGCAATTACATTAGACCACTGCTTTTGGGAAAACTTAAATCTTTCACTTTTATCATTTTATCATCAAATTGAATTTGTGAATCACCCATCATGTATACCCCACTGACTTTTCTCACTCCGTATATGTTATCGATTTTGCTGCGGCTTCCATTTAGCATTGATAAAAAGTCTGTCGGTTCAGTTTCTTTATGCGCAGATACAAATGGTGAATATATAGATTTGAATGATGAATTTGCAGAATTGAATGATGAATTCATCATTGTCCTATTTATCGGAGAAAAATCATCGCCATTAGAAGCATCATTATCAAACGCCGAACCCGAGTAATTAATATCGTTCACAATATAACTTGATTCATCAAATCTCAATCTTTTTTTTGCAGATTTTCTGTTACTGTCTATGGCCGAAATGTGATAAGAACGTGACACACTTTCAGTTGTCGAATCGACAAGCTTTTCAAGTGGTGTAATAACTGGTTTTAAAGTATCACCAATAACCTTTTCAAAATCATCTCTCTCCTTTTTTAACAAAGAGTATTTTTTTTTAATAGCCTCGCGTGCTCGTAAGAGCTCGCTAAGAACATTTTTTTCTTTCTTAAAGTCAGGCATGCTGACAAGATGCTGTCTACAATCAAACTGCAAAGAATAAGATTTATAATTCCTTTTTAATGGCAAAACAGTCAAATCCTTTTCTATATCTACCATCATACATTGCTCTATCTTTGTCAATAACAACAAATCCATACTTGTCATTCTTCCAGCATTCTGTACAAAGATTTCGAAATTCATTTAAAGTTAAGTCAGTATTCACATGGTCTTCATAGATATGTTTAAGATTAACATCATCTTGACGATAAATTACCATCAAATTAATATTGTCCCTGATGAGATGTTTCGGTATATGAGCATATGACTGACATAGATAAAAGCTATCTACACTTTTGTGTCTCCCCATACAGAAAAAAACTCTGACGTTATCCTGCTTCTCACAAGCCACATCATCAAAAATCATAATTGAATTAGGTAGGGCTTCATCTGGAGACACTACAGATGCATGTTCACTGAACGGTAGATATGATATACCTTCAATTGGTTCTAAAACTTTTTGAAGAAATTGGTATTTCGGTTGATTTAAGGATTTAGAGTATACATACAAATTTTCAAATCGAAGACCATTAGGGTGTGTAATTAGAGCTAATAAACTATTAGTTTTTCCACAGTTCGATGGGCCACAGAATACTGCTCGTATATTATCTGGAAGTAACTCTCCATGTCGCTTTTTTCTTTTCGTTTTCTCAAAATCAAAGTTGCCGACTGGAAGTTTGACATTCTGCTCAGTAAAATCCATGTTTACGTAACAAAGTCAAATCTAAGATTGACCTTTTCTAAATATAAACGCTTGTTTTATATTTTTGATCATCAGTTGTAAATCAACACTCGAAGAGAGATGCTCGTACACAAATCACAGAAGCACCCTAAGGGTAAAGGGTTACTTGATAAAGTAATCAATAACTTACCTATTGAAACGCATATTCCTGGATATCAATATTGTGGTCCCGGAACAAAACTGAAAAAGCGTCTAAGAAGAGGTGATACAGGTATCAATCCACTTGATCAAGCATGCAAAGAACATGACATATCTTATTCTGATAAAAATGCTGATCGAAAAGTAGCTGACATGAAGCTTGCTGATAAAGCTTGGCAGCGTGTTAGAGCCAAAAATGCAAGTCTTAGCGAAAAAGCAACTGCTTTTGTTGTTGCAAATGCTATGAAATTAAAAGGAAAGACAGGAATGGGTGTAAAATTGAGTAAATTAGTAACTGCAAGTAAAAAATCATTAAAACCAAGTAAACATTCTCGCAAAGTTATACAGTCCGCTTTAAAAGGTGCACGTGAAGCTCTCAAGATTGTTGGCGGTGAGAAAAAAATTATCATTCCACGTATTCTACCTGTTCCATCAAAAATAGGTGGCGCTCTGCCTTTTCTCATACCTTTGTTCGCAGCACTAAGTGCAACTGGTGCTCTGGCTGGAGGAGCTGCTGGAATAGCTAAAGCAGTAAATGAGGCTAAAGCTGCACAGAAAAATTATGAAGAAAGTAAGAGACATAATAAAACTATGGAAGCTATTGCTCTAGGAAAAGGTCTCTATCTTAAACCATATAAAACTGGAATGGGATTATTTATGAAACCTCATATCGGTAATGGTCAAGTTAAAAAAAAAAAAACTTCGATTTAACTTTGCCAAATCGTGCACTGACTGACTATGATCTTATAAAGTATGCTCGTATGATGCAAATCCCATATTTTCGAGGTATTTTCATGAGAAATAATCTACCTTCTGATGGCCCATGGCATAACGAATCTGCTATAGTTAACTTAGATGATTTTCAAAACAAAGGCACTCACTGGGTATGTTATCGAAAACGAGGTTCTGAAGTGATTTATTTTGATAGTTTTGGTGATCTTAAACCCCCTATAGATCTCATGTTATATTTTAACGTGGAAGAAGTGAAATACAACTATAAAAGATATCAAAATTTTGACTCATTTATTTGTGGACATCTTTGTCTTCAATTCTTGTGTGAGAGACTATAAAAGAAGAGTTTTCAGACAAGCAGGATCATTCTTTTTCAAACAGTCATGGAAGATAGTTTCACTTTGAGTCTTTCAGGCAAATCTTCTATCTTAGAAGCGCAATATTTTCCTTCAATAGAACTACCACAGCATAAGAATTTTGTTTTGGGTTTAGTTGAACTTTTAACATTCAACTCGATTCCCAATGTTGACGATTCGAATAAACTTCATATAAACGGAGAGAAGATTATTATTATTCCTACTGGCAGTTATGAAATTGATGCTATTAATCAATTTTTGCAAAAAGATTTGAAATCTAAAGACATCGAGTTTTCCTTGAAAGTTAACAACAATACTCTCAGAAGTGAAATTTATTGCAGCCATCAGATAGATCTTTGACCTCACGATTCAATAGGCAGTCTTCTCGGTTTCACTCGTCGCGTTCTTCATGAAGACATTCATCACAGCTCTGATTTACCTGTGAAGATATTAAAAATAAACGTACTCAGAGTAGAGTGTAATATTACTACAGGTGCTTACATCAACAACAAAAAAGTTCACACGATCCATGAGTTTTTCCCAAAAGTTCCTCCAGGATATAAAATCATAGAAGTTCCATCGCATGTCATATATTTACCACTCAATGTTAAAAGTATAGATCATCTTCAAATCCGAATCGTTGATCAAGACGGAAATTTAGTGAATTTCCGAGGAGAGGAAATTACTGTTAGACTTCACATAAAATCTGTATAATGGGAATCGTTTATAATTCAAGTGTGCATATAAGTCAGCCATCATGTCAACCCACCATCAGTCGTCCAAAGGTACTCAAACCGTAAACACGGAAGAGCATCCAGTTTCTCAAAAGCATAGGTCTCAAAGTACGTGGAAAAAGATAAATTGTATCATTCTCTGCTGCTTTCAGAAAAATGGACGAAATTCTAAGCATTCAATCAGGTGTCGCATTCGATGAGTCTATTGCTCATTATGAGGTTCACGCACATCAACCATACTCCACATTAAGTTTCAATAACAGTGATGAAATCCGTATTTCTATTCAGCATCAAGATTTATGCCTCTTACCATCATGTAGTCACATCCATGTATGTGGAAAATTACAAAAACCGGATGGACAAGCACTAACTAAAACTAATTTCGTTAACAATGGCATTTGTCATCTGTTTGATGAAATTCGATATGAACTTAATGCTGTAGAGATAGATAAAAGTAAAAATGTTGGTCTGAGTAGTCCTATGAAGGGATGCACTTCATTTAATCCAAATCAGACTTTAACATTAGAAAATGCAGGCTGGCTTGGTGTTGAAGAAGCAAACAAAACAATTGTAGATGATCATGGAAATTTTGACGTTTCTATCCCTCTAAGTATGATTTTAGGCTTCGCAGAAGATTACAAGAAAATTGTTGTTAATATGATGCATGAACTCATTCTCACAAAATCAAGAAATGACCTGAATGCTATAATACAGGAAGGTACTGTAGCCAACAATGCAACCACATATGAACCTTATCAAATAAAAATATCAAAGATAGAGTGGTTAATGCCATATGTTATTGCATCAGATAAACAAAAAAATCCAGCTGTTAAATTTCATTGGCAAAGATAATCCTATTTCTATGAGTTTTCGTTCATGGGAGTTATTTGAATATCCTCTTCTTCCAACAACAAATAAACACGTCTGGACGGTAAAAACTTCAAATCAATTGGAGAAACCACGTTTCGTGATTCTTGGATTACAATCGGGAAAAAAAGGTTCAAGATCTAAAAATGCCAGTCGCTTCGACCACTGTAATATTAGTAATGTGAGACTTTTCTTGAATTCGCAATATTATCCGTACAACAATCTCAATCTTGACATATCTAAGAATCAATTTGCTATTCTCTATGATATGTATGCTAATTTTCAGAAAAGCTATTACGGAAGAGATTCACAGCCATTGTTGACAAAGTCTCAGTTTATCAACTTTGAACCACTCATAGTTATTGACTGTTCACGACAAAACGAATCTCTAAAGAGCGCTCCTGTCGATGTACGTCTAGAATTTGAGTCTCAAAATGACTTTCCAGCTAATACTTCAGCTTATTGCATGATCTTACACGATCGCATCATTCAGTACAATCCTATTAGTTGAGATGTTCGAAAGCTTGTCTGAATTATCTTCACTTTTACGTAAAAAAATTAACATTTCGAAATGGAATATGCGGTAGACATGATTGGTTTTAAGCAAATGGGTGGTGAATATGTTCTAAAGGAAATAGCAATCATTCCTCTCAACGACAGTGGTAATCCTATCGTTCATCTATTCAAAAAACCTTTTTCATGGAAAAGGCTCTCTGACGAATTACAAGAAGAAAACATTCGCCTCAAACATAATCACGGAATAGCTTGGAATACTGATGGGCTTGACTACTCTCAAATTGCAAACTTACTTCGTGAATATTTACATGATGCTACTAAAATTTTTGTTCTGAATGAATTCAAACGTAAATGGCTGTTACGATTCAAATTTCCTGCTTATAATATCAATCAATACGGCTATCCATCAAAACCATCTTTCAAGTGTGTTACCATATGCACAAACCATAATCCAATTTATAAAACTGTCTGTGCACTACACAATGTCAAACTCATGAAATTATTCTATCTCTCAGAAAATCATTTGTAAGAAAAAAAGACAAAAAAAAAGAAAAAAAAAAGTAGTAGAAAACGCTATAGGCGTTCTGGATCACTTTCGGATTCTAGATCACTGAGGTGATCTACAATGCGTACTTTCTGGATCACTTTGAGGAGAGAGGGGGTGATCCAGAAGGAACATGATCCAGAATGCCTATAGCTTATCTACTAAAAACAAATATTGAATCTAAGAAAGATAATTTAATTAGTACTTACTACGTATCATTATTTTATATTATTTAATACCTTCAATGTATTGTAACAAGTAGCAATTCGATTGTTCCTGTTGATTTTCATACTATTCCAAGTTCTTTTCTTTACTCTCCTAATAATCTTAATTAATAATGAAATAATTGAAAAGCATTCAGTTCAAATTTTTCAAATGATGAACTCTCATAATCGAATATTCTAATATTAAGAATATTTAAATTAACTGAATACTTTTCAATTATTTCTTAATGATTTCCAGGTTAAGATCATTAAGGGGATGTAATAGGGTATATGATTTCTACATAGTTACCGACATCACAGTTTTCTAAATATTTTATCTTTATTCAAAATTTTTTAGGAATATCTCTATATTAGGCTCTTTATTAGTAGAAATGGAAGACTGTAATATAGAGATATTTTTAAAAATCTTTGATTAAGAACCAATAACTTGGAAAACTGTAATGTCGGTATTTTACATCCCCTTAAAAGAATAATACAAATCAAAAAGAAGAATGGAGTTGTTATTTTATAAAATATCTTTAGCACAATTAAAAATATTAAATTATTATTACATAAAATAATAATACATAGTAATTGCTAATTCAATCATTTTCCTAAGCAAAAAAGTAAGCCCACAAGCAAAAAAAATTCATTGATTGGAGGTACTCGTTGACTAAACAATGAAATTCAATTAATTATTGTTTTTCTCCATTTTTAATTCATATTGTTGGTGTTCCGTTTTTTAAGATAAAGATCATGCGTTTATATTTTAGTGTATTATAATGTATGCCATACTTTTTTACAGCAAACTTTATCTTTTTTTTAAATAGATTTTTAAACTTTTCCCACTTGATCTTCTTTAATATCATTTTTTCAATTAATTTCTTTCTTCAGGGTATTGTGCATGCAAAAAATGAATCAAAATTCATCAATGAATTTATTGATAAAAATCGATCATTAATCCATCAATAAACATACATTATTTGATTGAAGATATGAGGACTGAGTCTAAGCCTGAAAATAAATCAAATTTAAATGTAATCATAATTTTGTTTTTTTAATGATATTAATTCATAAAACTTGTTTTTACCTTAAATATATATTAAATACAAGACTTTGATTCAAGAATCATTTTAAAAAACCTCATCTGATGCTTAAAATTCTTGGAATTAGTCGAAGAATGGATTTTTAAAATTTTGGTACTTGCTGCAGACTTTCTCAGCCAATTTTCAATTAATTGACCTCAAAATTTCCAGAGATTTTTAGTTGATATATCTTCACATTATAATAGTTTTAGTTTTTGAAAAAAAAAAGAATTTAAAAGTTTGATTTAAAAAAAGTTGATGAAAATACATATTTTTGTGAATTTTATGCAAATAATTCAATTCAACATTCACTTGAACTTATCTTATCAAAATTCCATAACTGTTATTTTGTAAAGATCTATTAACTGAAGATCTCCGGAAGTTTTGAGGTCAATTGATTGAAAATTGGCTGAGTAAGTCCATTCTTTGACTAATCCAAAGAATTTTAAGCACCGGATGAGGTTTTTTAAAATTCTTGCGTGAAAGTTTTGTATTTAATATATATTCAAAATAAAAACTAGTTTTATTAATTAAAATCATTAGTAAAAAAAATTATGACTGTATTTAAATTAAATTTTTTTCAGGCTTAAACTCAATCCTGCTATCTTAAAAAGAAAGGATAATATTGCTTAAAAAAAGTTTTTATTTAAACGAACGCCTAGATTTTCGAATACGTGTATTCTTACTCCGAACCTTTAGAAAACGTCTAGATTCAATCAAGTTTTCTTTTTTAAAATTTCTTTTATGTTATAATTTTGTGATTTTTCTGTTTCATATGTATCTTAAATAAACCAGAACATTTAAATTTTTTAAATTTATTTTATTATCTATATTGTATTTAATTTTAATTTCATATAACAGTTTCTATGAAAAGTTGACAGGCTTTAAAATATTAGCAGAATTTGAGACTTTGACTTTACATATTGCAATTTAATAATATATAAAAAATCTTTGTTGTACAAACTTTTTTTAGCATACGTATTTTATTTTTCTATAGTTTAAATCAAGGCAAAAGAGAATTATAATTTTGGAACAAAAAATGTATTTGCTAATTATTTGTAACTTTTATAACAAGCAAAATTTGCAATCAAATTGAAATAAAAGATTATGAAAAGATCAGCATAGTATTAAAATAATATAGACAGAGAATTTGTCTAGGTACACGATCAATCGATGATAGAACACACCTTTTGTATTAATTTTCTGATAATAATATACCCCCTCGAATCCGGGCCTTCTAAAGGTAAATACTCTCGTACTATGGAAAAAGTACATAAGTACATTTAAAAAAAATTCGAGAAAATAATCATAACTCTATCGATTTATTTATTACAGGATCATAGAGAATATATCGACGGTCGACGGGGAGGTGTTATCTCTTTTTCGATTGAAAAAAGGTATCATCTCGTTTTCTATTGTATAAAGGTGTTGTTTCGTTTTCGGTTGAAGAAAGACGTTATCTCAGAAAGAACTGTTTTTTTTTTTCAATTTTGTAGTGACAACCCTGATGAAATAAATTAATTATTTAATAAATACATTTATTATTTTACTATATTTCATACATGAATTAATTTATTTAATGCATTTTAATATTGTAATTAATTAATTTCAGCAGGGTTGTCACTACAAAATTTAAAAAAAAAACCATTTCTGTCTACGATAACACCTTTCTTCAACCGGAAACAAGATACATCTTTTTATAACCGAAAACGAGATAACACCTTCTTCCCCACGATTGTCATATACTCTTTACTTTATAAATGACTTGCAATTTCCAATTGAATAATTTTCTTATTAGGTATTCAGAAACAAATATTAAATGCCATTATTTTCGAATTTGGTCAAAATGTACTTACGTACTTTTTTCCTTGGCTCGGCAGAGTAAAAAATGTACTGTCATCATAGAAATTCCTGAATATGTTATCTGAATTATATATAATATTGGTAAGAATATGCGAGAAAGTTTATCTTTTTTTTTTCATAGAGAAAGCATTGTATCCGTAAAATTAAAAAAATAGTATATTACGATACAAGTGTCAGAAAATGTCACATACGGCACGAGTATCGTATATTTGTTTATAGCATGTGTGTCGTTAATTAGCCAAAAAAAATTACAATACAAACGTCGTTGATCATATGTTCGTAATAATTAATTAAAAAAAAAAATTAAAAGAATTACATGCTCTTTTTCTCTCTCTTTGTGCTCATCTATGAAGCAATTTTTTTTCTATCTAGCAAGTAGTAGAATAAGCAGCGTGAAAATAAATGTAATTGTGGCAGTGGCAGAATAGCTCACGGTTAAGGCGCTTGCTTTTGGCGCAATAGGTCCCAGGATTGAATCTCGCCCCTGGCAACTTTCTTCCTTTTTATAATTTAATTTAATATTCCTCATATAATAAAATAAATTCGTGACATATTGTACATAAAATTTTCAACCAATTAATTTCATTTCGGGGATGTTAAATAATCAATGAACTTACTTTAATAAAATATGTAATTCCTTAAAATCTTTCAAATGATATTAAAGTATAAGATTATATCAATTGCTACTAATTTCATTAACATTTCATATAATATGTTAACAATTCAAAAATTTATCAAAATTATATTGTACAATTTGAAAAATATATTTAAATGAGGTACATACTTATTCAAGAAGTTAAGTATAAAAACATTTTATTAATGGAAATTTTAATCAGTTACAATGCAAATAGCAATATAATATTCATACGAAGTAAATGAAAATTACTAACATTGAAAATACGCGGAAGAAAGTAATTTTCAATAGCTTTATTCCTTTTGTTAGTAAAAAATTATTTGTATAAGAAATTTTGAACAAATGCATCGAGTAGTTTACGTAAAATAGAAAAAAAATGCATGGTTTCAAAATCCAAACTACGCTAAGAAAATGGAAACTAGGAATTAAAATATAGTTTCGACTTTTGCATGTATTAAGGTACACACGGAATTCACCTGGAGTGCTTATAAAATAAATTTAAAAAATTAGATTTTCCATAAATAATTAATAGTTGATATTAATAATGAAATATTAAATTATTTTATTTTAGCAACTATTGGGAATATATGGGAAACATATTGGATCATACAGTATTGCTGATATATTGAATATTGTAGATCCAATGTATTGGCAATAGCGATTTCCAATACATTGCCTATATATTGCCCATACTTTCTATTTTTGCGCGAGGTGGCTTATTAAATTAAAGATTTTTTACATTCTATGTTCTACAAGTGGTCGAGTTTAAGTTGAAATTATGCTTCAATAATCATTAAATACTTTTCAATAGTTTTATATACATGTATATCAAACTCAATTCTTCTTTTATAATTTTATTTTCTTTTTACAAATTGAGTAAATTAAAGGGATGTAAAACAAACACTACACTGGTACTCATAAATATTGCTTATATTTTCATTCTGTTGCAAGATTCCACTAAAATAAATACATTAGCTTGTTGTATATACCATGAACATTGCTCAGTTAAATTTTTAAATAAATTCATTCATTAGTTTTCAATAACTTTGGGTTTTACTATCATATATTAAAATATTATGATTTTATACCAGAAACCCAAAGTTATTGAAAAATAATGAATGAATTGATTTAAAAATTTAACTGAATAATATTTATGATACATACTACAAGCTAATGTATTTATTTTCCTGGAATTTCGCAATAAAATGAAAAATAGGCAATATTTATGAGTACAGGTGTAGTATCCATTTTACATCTCCTTAATAAAGATACAATAACTTACAATTTTTTCTTCAAAGAAAACAAATATTTTGGAAATTGAAATTTAATCTATTTAAATGTATTTAAATATCTTGTTATTAATTTCTTCTATTATTTGTTGTTTTTAAATTTGTTTTTTTGTAACTTTAAATTGAAAATTTTTCCAAACACTTCTCATTACCTTTTTATTATTTTTTTTCACCAGTATACACTAGCTATAGCACATTACGATACATGTGACCTAAGTGGCACTTTATTACACGGTACGAATTATCACCCGAAGGAAGCGAGGGTGTCAACGTGTCGTATAATAAAGTTCCGTAAAGATCACGAGTATCGTATAATATTTTGTAGCATATTGGACATCAATCCACTGCATTAAATATGTACTGTTCAAAATCAATAATAAACAAAAACTACGCACTACACGAATGATGATTCAAAAAATAAAAGCGAAAACTATAAAAAACCAAATACTACGCATCCTGTCAATGATTAATCGAAAAAAAGAAACGAAAATTAGGAATAAACTAAAACTATACACTCCATGAATAAAAAAAAATTAAAACTATAATTTTAAAAATATACTTGAAATATGAAATAATAATTAATTTTTATCAACAAAATTGATTTTGATTGGTTTATGGAAATCATCTTCTATAAAGTCATGAATTAAAATTTTGTTTCAAGTATGAATTAGCGTCTTAAGAGCGGCGAGGACGTAACTTGTGTATAGTAAAGCAATAGCAATCGTGCGTAGTGATAATGGGTTTCTCAGGTCATTATATAATACAACGCCGAAATGACTACCTCTTCGCTTTACATATTACGCTACTATGAACTTTACTTTTACTCGTATTTTACTTGCTTATAATTGTTATTTAATTTGAAGATTATTAATTTAAAAGAGTTCTAATATACTACAGTTTATTATTATTAATGAAAATAATTTAAAAAATAATTTACATACATATAAAATTGTTTCTTATTATATACATACATTACTTAAGTAAATTCATTATTACACTGTGTAAAAAAGTATCACTTAGGTAACGGAAAAACGTTACCTATATGCGGATTTAGGTTCCACAGTGCTATACAAATTCTAATAACATTGGTAAAGTCAACATTGCTTCTAACTTCATTGATTAAGGAATCTACTACTCGTTATAATTTCTTCATAAGAAAAAAGTAAATTCAATAAAAATAAGAGATAAATGGTTACTCGGTGAATAACTGGAAAGTCATAAAAAAAAATCCTTTCAAAAAGATTATTGCATCTGACGTAATGGCTATCCTTCGATCGCATGAATTTGCTACATATTCTTTTTTTATATAGCCAGAATATCTAAAAAATAAACTTGTTTATGGTTTTACGTGTTTATAATAATAATTGGAATCATAGAAGATTTGTAACTTACTTTCAAAATTACATTCAAGATTAATTTTTCTATGTATGTACCTAATTTTAAAATTTATACTTACTAAATTAAAATTCTCATTCCCATTATATGGTATGGAAAAATAATTAAAGTAACATTTTCTTATGTAGACTTTTATTAATATTAATATAATCTTCAGTAGATAAATATTGTTTAGTAAAAAACGACCAATATCATATATGATTTAGATACATTTTTCATAAGTTTTTATACGTATTAGTGTAGAGTCAAAGTACATTTTAAACCCAACAATTTTTTTATTGTTTAATTAATTCGCTTTATTATTTCATTGTGTAATAATAAATATATCAAATAATACATTTTGATTTCAGGTAAATTAAGAAGAAAAAGGTCTAGAAAGTAAGTTTTCCCATCAAGAAATTTTTATACTATATTGGATCGCAAAGAAAAAGAAACGCAATACGACTCTCACTCTAAATAAAAACTACATCTAATAAATACAAATTAAAAATGGATTTTAATCACGAGCTATTGAATAATAGACTAGACTTACATAAAAATGTAATCAAATTATTGCTGTCATTATATAAAAATCCCATAATTCCTCGATCAGATATTGATAATATAATAAAACTTATGTCAGACTTTATATCCCAATCTTTTATTCCTTTTTTAATGAATGAATTAGAATTGAACTTGAAAGGATGCATTGGGATAGATATTATAGGTAAAATTAAAAATCATTTAGATAAAAATAAATTCCCATTTCATGATTTGCGAACAGAAACGCTAAGATTAGGAGTTTTTGAAAAAGAATGTGGTCTTTCCAGGCCTAAATCAGAAGTGATTGGTAAAGATACAGATACAGACGAGGATATAGAAGTAGTTTATTTACCTATTAAACAGAATTTAAAATGCTTCTTAGAATTGCCAGGTATATATAATAGTATAAAAGAAAACATAGACCAACTTTTAACAACACAACAAGTAGAGGGTACAAACGTGACTTCAAATATTATACAGGCAAGACTATATAGAAAGTATCAAAAAAATAATGGCCGTACTGCTATTCCATGTTTTTTTTCAATTGATGATGCTGAGTCACGTAATCCTTTATCGAGTCACGCAGGAGAAGAAAAACTTGGACTCGGATATTTAACCATTCCAGTTCTTAAACCCCACTTAGTCGCTAACTTGGATAATATATTTTTAGCGTTGGTTTATCTAGCTAAATATAAAGCTTTTATAACTAATAGTAATATTTTCAGTCCACTTATAGCACAGTTAACAGAGTTATCGCAAGAAGGCATTAGCATTTACGTAGATGGGAGTTATGAAAAAGTATATTTTGATTGTGTGATGATTGTTGGGGATAACTTAGGACTAAATCAGCATTGCGGGTTTACGTCTTCATTTAATAGTAAGTACTACTGTAGAATATGTCACGCAACATCTAAAGAATGTAAGTCTATGTTTATTGAAAATATCAATCTTCTTCGAACTGAAGAATCATATGCCAGAAGAAAGAAAGAGGTGTTATTGAAGAATGTGTTTTCAATAAATTACCAGCATTCCATATAACAAAGAATCGCACTTTAGATTTAATGCATGATTTGTTTGAAGGAGAAGGTAAAGATACTGTTGAAATGCTCTTAACAGAAATCATCATTAAAAATAAAGCGATAGATTTAGATGATTCTAATCGAAGATTGAAGAAATTTGATTTTGGCTATGAAACCTCCAATCGACCGAGACCTTTGAAGACTGAAAGATGCTCACCATCTGACGAACATTGTTATAATTCAAAAATAAAAATCAAAGCAAAACAGTCAGCGTCGCAAATGGCTTGTTTATTGCGCTATTTAGGATTCATATTAGATGATTTGATTCCGATTGAGAGCGACTATTGGAAACTGTACGTTTACCTAAGAAAAATTATTGGACTGACAACAGCACCTCACTACGTCGAATCTGATTTACACGAATTAAGGATATTAATCGCAAAATACCTCACTTTATTTTCAAGACTATATCGTATGAAGCCAAAACCTCGTTTTATGACCCACATACCACTCATAATGAAAGAAAACGGACCACTTGTGCATTTTTGGTCTATGCCTACCGAAAGAAAACATCGTTTCGCCAGAAAAGTAGCTGCAGGAACATCTTCTTCAAGAGATCTACCTTACACAATAGCTCTACAGAACCAGATATCATTATGTATTAGAAACGTAACATTTACATATGAAGAAAAAGATTATGAACTAGGACCAGTGAAAACAGACGATCAAAATGCATTGTTTCGCATTCAAGAACATGCGCAAGGTGCTTCGTCATGTATATTGTACAAATATGTGAGTATCTTCGGTCATAAATTTGAAAACAATACTGTATTTTTTCACAGTTGCGATGAAAGTGAAGAGCCGATTTTGCAAAAATGAAAAATATAGTCAAAATAAATGATGAATTATATTTGTATGCATGTATTTTAGGAACTAAATTTTTTAATGAGCATTATCATGCCCATGCAGTTGTAATGTACAATCATTTAAATAAGTTGATTCCTTTACAGCAAATTGAACGCAGACCTCCTTGTTTATTATACAAAAATTGTAATGCTGAATATTATGCCGCATGTAGATATGATTAGATTTAGGATTTCATGTATATTATTGTATATTATATTGTAAGCAATTTCATTTAACATTTTAGATATATTTTGAAGTTTTTTCATTAAGAAATAATGGATTTAGTCCCAATTCATGCTTGCTGTCTTCTGATCATAAAATTCATTTTTTAGATCATCGCATGATTTATTTTTTATATTACATATTAAAAATATTTTTGAAAGTATAGATAAATATAATAGTACAAAGTATAATAGTTCAAAGTATAGTATAGTTTAGATACATTTTACTTTAAGATTATATATTAACTAATTTTATTATTAATTTATCTGTTAATATAGCTATGCAATGAATAGTAATAAGTAAAAATAAAAATCTTAAAAATAATTTATTTTTCTCAGTGTTTAATACATTAATATTATTTAAAATATGTAAATATTAACTATATGTAAATATTATTGAATATGATGTAAATATTATTTGAAATATGTGAATATTATTTAATAGTCTGTAATTTTCAATTCAAATATAATGTAAATCTGTAAGTATATGACCTCGAAAATATGACAAATGTTATTTCTTCCTAGGTGTAGTGGTTGCAGAGCAGTAATCCTATCTAGTACGAGGTCATGATATTACTCGAAAGCGGATGTGGATGTGAGCGGATGTGGCTACCTAGACCCACGTCTAGGTAGCCACATGAAAAAATATTTTCCTCATTGTATGGTAACTATGTGTTTGGTAACAATTAGTTTATTAAACGCATGTCACCTCAATGATCGGCCGACGATAATACGCGCGTAATAAGTCGCATAGTTAGTTTTAAGATTTATCATTATTCCTTTTTTAATTTTGGTGGTGGGGGGCAGTCAGATTATATTTTTAAAATAATTAATTACTTGAGATTTTTCAGATTTCGGATTCAGCAGAGGTTATTATATATAGTATAGTTTAGATACATTTTACTTTAAGATTATATATTAACTAATTTTATTATTAATTTATCTGTTGTTATAGGTATGCAATGAATAGTAAAAAGTAAAAATTAAAATCTTAAAAATAATTTATTTTTCTTAGTGTTTAATACATTAACATTATTTAAAATGTGTAAATATTAACTATATGTAAATATTATTGAATATGATGTAAATATTATTTGAAATATGTGAATATTATTTAATAGTCTGTAATTTTAAATTCAAATATAATGTAAATCTGTAAGTATATGACCTCGAAAATATGACAAATGTTATTTCTTCCTAGGTGTGGTGGTTGCAGAGCAAAATCCTATCTAGTACGAGGTCATGGTATTACTCGAGAGCGGATGTGGGTCTAGGTAGCCACAGGAAAAAATATTTTCCTCATTGTATGGTAACTATGTGTTTGGTAACAATTAGTTTATTAAACGCATGTCACCTCAATGATCGGCCGACGATAATACGCGCGTAGTAAGTCGCATAGTTAGTTTTAAGATTTATCATTATTCCTTTTTTATTTTTGATGGTGGGAGGCAGTCAGATTATCTTTTGAAAATAATTAATTACTTGAGATTTTTCAGATTTCGGATTCAGCAGAGGTTATTATATATAGTATAGTTTAGATACATTTTACTTTAAGATTATATATTAACTAATTTTATTATTAATTTATCTGTTGTTATAGGTATGCAATGAATAGTAAAAAGTAAAAATTAAAATCTTAAAAATAATTTATTTTTCTTAGTGTTTAATACATTAACATTATTTAAAATGTGTAAATATTAACTATATGTAAATATTATTGAATATGATGTAAATATTATTTGAAATATGTGAATATTATTTAATAGTCTGTAATTTTAAATTCAAATATAATGTAAATCTGTAAGTATATGACCTCGAAAATATGACAAATGTTATTTCTTCCTAGGTGTGGTGGTTGCAGAGCAGTAATCCTATCTAGTACGAGGTCATGGTATTACTCGAGAGCGGATGTGGGTCTAGGTAGCCACAGGAAAAAAAATTTTCCTCATTGTATGGTGACTATGTGTTTGGTAACAATTAGTTTATTAAACGCATGTCACCTCAATGATCGGCCGACGATAATACGCGCGTAATAAGTCGCATAGTTAGTTTGAAGATTTATCATTATTCCTTTTTTAATTTTGGTGGTGAGGGGCAGTCAGATTATCTTTTAAAAATAATTAATTACTTGAGATTTTTCAGATTTCGGATTCAGCAGAGGTTATTTTAAGCTTTATTTTTAGATTCTACGGGGGTGATTATAAGTAAGGGTATCTGACTGCTCAATTTCATTATTATATTTCATTATTTTTTATTACAATGTTGTATTCATTTCTCTTTTCTTATTAATAGATATATCTGCAGCAAATTTAGTACAGGTTCAGAGAAGCAGTGGAATACTCGCCACGTTGAGTTTTAGAAATACTTAACGATTGTAGTTTATTTTTGGTGGTGGGGGGCAGTCAGATTATCTTTTAAAAATACTTAATTACTTTAGATTTTTCAGTTTTCAGATTCAGCCGAGGTTATTTTAAGTTTTGTTTTTAGATTCTACGGGGGTGATTATAAGTAAGGGTATCTGACTGCTCAATTTCATTATTATATTTCATTATTTTTTATTACATTGTTGTAATCATTTCTCTTTTCTTATTAATAGATATATCTGCAGCAAATTTACTTCAGGTTCAGAGAAGCAGTGGGATACTCGAAACGTTAAGCTTTAGAAATACTTAACGATTGTAGCTTATTTTTGGTGGTGGGGGGCAGTCAGATTAACTTTTGAAAATACTTAATTACTTTAGATTTTTCAGATTTCAGATTCAGCAGAGGTTATTTTAAGTTTTATTTTTAGATTCTACGAGGGTAATTATAAGTAAGGGTATTCTGACTGCCCAATTTCGTTATAATATTTTATTATTTTTTATTACATTGTTGTATTCATTTCTTTTTTTTTATTAATAGATATATCTGCAGCAAATTTAATTCACTTTCAGAAAAGAAGCAGTGAAATACTCGAAACGTTGGGCCTTAGAAATACTTAACGATTGTAGCTTATTTTTGGTGGTGGGGGGCAGTCAGATTAACTTTTAAAAATACTTAATTACTTTAGATTTTTCAGATTTCAGATTCAGCAGAGGTTGTTTTAAGTTTTATTTTTAGATTCTACGAGGGTGATTATAAGTAAGGGTATTCTGACTGCCCAATTTCGTTATAATATTTTATTATTTTTTATCACATTGCTGTATTCATTTCTTTTTTTTTATCAATAGATATAGCTGCAGCTAATTTAATTCACTTTCAGAAAAAAAGCAGTGGAATACTCGAAACGTTGAGCGTTAGAAATACTTAACGATGGTAGCTTATTTTTGGTGGTAGAGGGCAGTCAGATTATCTTTTAAAAATAATTAATTACTTTAGATTTTTCAGATTTCAGATTCAGCAGAGGTTATTTTAACCTTTATTTTTAGATTCTACGGGGGTGATTATAAGTAAGGGTATCTGACTGCCCAATTTCATTATTATATTCCATTATTTTTTATTACATTGTTGTAATCACTTCTCTTTTCTTAATAATAGATATATCTGCAGCAAATTTAGTTCAGGTGCAGAGAAGCAGTGGGATACTCGCAACGTTGAGCTTTAGAAATACTTAACGAATGTAGTTTATTTTCGGTGGTGGGGGGCAGTCAGATTAACTTTTAAAAATACTTAATTACTATAGATTCTCCAGATTTCAGATTCAGCAGAGGTTATTTTAAGTTTTATTTTTAGATTCTACGGGGGTGATTATAAGTAAGGGTATTCTGACTGCCCAATTTCGTTATTATATTTCATTATTTTTCATTACATTGTTGTATTCATTTCTTTTTCTTTATCAATAGATATATCTGCAGCAAATGTAATTCACTGTCAGAAAAGAAGCAGTGGATTACTCGAAACGTTGAGCGTTAGAAATACTTAACGATTGTAGTTTATTTTTAGTGGTGGGGCGCAGTCAGATTAAACTTTTAAAAATACTTAATTACTTTAGATTTTTCAGATTTCAGATTCAGCAGAGGCTATTTTAAGTTTTATTTTTAGATTCTACGGGGGTGATTATAATTAAGGGTATCTGACTGCTCAATTTCATTATTATATTCCATTATTTTTTATTACATTGTTGTAATCATTTCTCTTTTCTTATTAATAGATATATCTGCAGCAAATTTACTTCAGGTTCAGAGAAGCAGTGGGATACTCGAAACGTTGAGCTTTAGAAATACTTAACGATTGTAGTTTATTTTCGGTGGTGGGGGGCAGTCAGATTAACTTTTAAAAATACTTAATTACTTTAGATTCTCCAGATTTCAGATTCAGCAGAGGTTATTTTAAGTTTTATTTTTAGATTCTACGGGGGTGATTATAAGTAAGGGTATTCTGACTGCCCAATTTCGTTATTATATTTCATTATTTTTCATTACATTGTTGTATTCATTTCTCTTTTCTTATTAATAGATATGTCTGCAGCAAATTTAGTTCAGGTTCAGAGAAGCAGTGGGATACTCGCAACGTTGAGCTTTAAAAAAACTTAACGATTGTAGTTTATTTTTGTTGGTGGGGGGCAACCAGATTAACTTTTAAAAATACCTAATTACTTTGGATTTTTCAGATTTCAGATTCAGCAGAGGTTATTTTAAGTTTTATTTTTAGATTCTACGGGGGTGATTATAATTAAGGGTATCTGACTGCTCAAATTCATTATTATATTTCATTATTTTTTATTACATTGTTGTAATCACTTCTCTTTTCTTAATAATAGATATATCTGCAGCAAATTTAGTTCAGGTGCAGAGAAGCAGTGGGATACTCGCAACGTTGAGCTTTAGAAATACTTAACGATTGTAGTTTATTTTCGGTGGTGGGGGGCAGTCAGATTAACTTTTAAAAATACTTAATTACTTTAGATTCTCCAGATTTCAGATTCAGCAGAGGTTATTTTAAGTTTTATTTTTAGATTCTACGGGGGTGATTATAAGTAAGGGTATTCTGACTGCCCAATTTCGTTATTATATTTCATTATTTTTCATTACATTGTTGTATTCATTTCTCTTTTCTTATTAATAGATATGTCTGCAGCAAATTTAGTTCAGGTTCAGAGAAGCAGTGGGATACTCGCAACGTTGAGCTTTAAAAAAACTTAACGATTGTAGTTTATTTTTGTTGGTGGGGGGCAACCAGATTAACTTTTAAAAATACCTAATTACTTTAGATTTTTCAGATTTCAGATTCAGCAGAGGTTATTTTAAGTTTTATTTTTAGATTCTACGGGGGTGATTATAATTAAGGGTATCTGACTGCTCAATTTCATTATTATATTCCATTATTTTTTATTACATTGTTGTAATCACTTCTCTTTTCTTAATAATAGATATATCTGCAGCAAATTTAGTTCAGGTGCATAGAAGCAGTGGGATACTCGCAACGTTGAGCTTTAGAAATACTTAACGATTGTAGTTTATTTTCGGTGGTGGGGGGCAGTCAGATTAACTTTTAAAAATACTTAATTACTTTAGATTCTCCAGATTTCAGATTCAGCAGAGGTTATTTTAAGTTTTATTTTTAGATTCTACGGGGGTGATTATAAGTAAGGGTATTCTGACTGCCCAATTTCGTTATTATATTTCATTATTTTTCATTACATTGTTGTATTCATTTCTCTTTTCTTATTAATAGATATGTCTGCAGCAAATTTTGTTCAGGTTCAGAGAAGCAGTGGGATACTCGCAACGTTGAGCTTTAGAAATACTTAACGATTGTAGCTTATTTTTGGTGGTGGGGGGCAGTCAGATTAACTTTTGAAAATACCTAATTACTTTAAATTTTTCAGATTTCAGATTCAGCAGAGGTTATTTTAAGTTTTATTTTTAGATTCTACGGGGGTGATTATAAGTAAGGGTATTCTGACGGCCCAATTTCATTATAATATTTTATTATTTTTTATTACATTGTTGTATTTATTTCTTTTTTTTTATTAATAAATATATCTGCAGCAAATTTAATTCACTTTCAGAAAAGAAGCAGTGGAATACTCGAAACGTTGGGCGTTAGAAATACTTAACGATTGTAGCTTATTTTTGGTGGTGGGGGGCAGTCAGATTAACTTTTAAAAATACTTAATTACTTTAGATTTTTCAGATTTCAGATTGAGCAGAGGTTATTTTAAGTTTTATTTTTAGATTCTACGGGGGTGATTATAAGTAAGGGTATCTGACTGCCCAATTTTATTATTATATTTATTTTATTTTATACTTGATTTAATTAAAGTTCAATTTTTTGTTAAAAATATGTATTTCTTTATTTTTACGAAACTTATATTTAAAGGACAAATTCTGTTATAAATATAGTTATAAATAAATAAATAAATATTTGATTAATTCTTATTATATTGTTTTATTTATTTCTCTTTTTTTTATAAATAAATATCTGCAGTAAATTTAGCTTAGTTTAAGAAAAGAAACAGGGTGCTCAAAACGTTGGGTTTCAGAAATCCTTTATGATTGTACACGGAAAGAAATTTTTGCTTTCGGGATTCCGATTCTATACATTTACCGCCTTCAAATAAACTTATACAACATGAGATTTTGAATAGATTTGATTCTAAATAGAAGTTAGTAACGTTAATAAGTATCAGAATAATTACAATGCATAACTTGAACTTAATTAATCTTAAAATAGAATTAACTAAATTCAACGACTTATAAAAGTAGCGTAACTCAACGCTTAACGTCATTTACTTCAACGTTGGGAGTCTGAGAAGCCCAACATCGAGGTCTCTGATAACGCCGATGTACTATTGAACTAAACGAATTCTGCTTAAATTTCATGACATAACTAAGGATTTTAATTAAAAAATATAATCAATAAAAAAGACTAATGTATTTAATCGTTCATCTTTATTTTCTTCCTTTTATATTTTGCAAAAATTATTATAACAACTTTGATTTTATTAATGTTAGGTAATAAAAGTTGTTTATATTTGATTTAAGAAAAATTTTAAGACACATAAGATCTTTAGAGTATCTTTTTTGTGCATCTATAAAATCTTGATTAAATATAATTAAATAAATATATTGCAAACTATTCAATTATTATGTTTAAAGTTAAATTTTAATGCATATAGAAATTTTTATTTTGTTATTTAGATATAGAAGTGATCAAATATTAAAAATAGAATAATACATAAATTTTATTTATTTATTCTTTTTAAATTTAAGAACCATGCTAATTAATTTTATTAATTTTCTTTCGTCATTTTTTTCGTTTGTATGAACGCATTGATATTGATTCACATACTCTCATTATCAGTACCCACATGCTATAAAATTATAGATCATTTCAAAGAAATAGATTACGAGCGAATGGCCAGGAAAAGAATAAATCGAAACGTATCACAAAAAAAAGCAATAGGAGAAAAATTCAGAGATATTTATTTAAGTGATCATTGTATTATTCTGATGATTTGGAAAGTGAGAATGAGAGTGTGTGAATCAATATCAATACATTCATATAAACGTACAAAAATTAATCGAATGTCCTTTTATTTCTATATGTCCTTTTATTTCTATAGTTTTTAATGTTACAAAGATTGAATTAATAAAATTTATGTATCATTTTATTTTTAGTGTTTAATTATTTCTTTAACCAAACAAAAATTTCTGAATGCTTCAAAATTTAACTTTAAATATAATAATTAAATTATTTAAAAAATAATGCACAAAAAAAGATCTTTTAGTGATCGTACATTAGTCTTAAAATATTTCCATTTTGAATAGTTGCAAAGATCTTTTTAAGATTTGAAAGATTTTTTTAAGATCTCAAAAGCAAGAAATCGTTTTTACTTTGAAAAATCTCACTAGGAGATTTAAAAATATGTAAAATAAAAATTTCAAATGATCTTATAAAGATCTTAACAATTTTCAACTTTATACCTATTAATTTTTAATAGTGCATCACCCTGGTAGAAATTTTCATATCAGAATCGTCAATTGATGGTGAATTTTTTTAAAATTGACCAATAATTGAAGATTTTTTAAAGCGTAAATGGCCATTTCATACGCTGACAGGCAACGGTATATCTTTATTAAATGGTTGAATTTTGGTAAATAATTAAAAATTTATTTAGTTAGTACTTTTTTCACTTCAATGTAATTCTTTAAAAAATTAAGGGAAAAAACTTGTAAAGAACTTGTCTCCCGCAAAATTTACTCTTCTGAATTTTAGCAAAAATACATTATTTTCCTCCCTCTAATTAGCGGGAGTAAAGTACTTTTCTCCCGCAAATTTAATTCCTTAGAAAATTAAACAAGAGTAAAGTACTTTTCTCCCTTAAATTAAATGCTTGAGATAATTGAGCGGGCAAAAAGTACTTTTCTCCTTCAAATTTAATTGTTTTTAAAGCTAAGAGGGTGTGAAATACTTTTCTCCCGCAATATTGTTCCTTAGAAAATTAAACGGGAGTAAAGTACTTTTCTTCCTTAAATTTAATGCTTGAGAAAATTGAGCGGGCGTAAAGTACTTTTCTCCCGCGAATTTGAATCCTTAGATAATTGAGCAAAAGTTAAGTACTTTTCTCCCTTAAATTTCATGCTTGAGAAAATTGAGTGGGCGTAAACTACTTTTCTCCCTCGATAATCATTTTTTTTTAAATTAAGCAGGTCTAAAGTCCTTATCTTGCGCTTAATTTTCTAAGGAATCAAATTTGCGGGAGAAAAGTACTTTACGCCGGCATAATTTTCTAAAGAATAAAATTTGAGAGAGAAAAGTACTTTACGTCCACTTAATTTTCTAAAGTATGAAATTTAAGGGAGAAAAGTACTTTATACCCGCTTGGTATCTAAAGAATGAAATTTGCGGGAGAAAAGTACTTTACGTCCGCTCAATTATATGAAATCTATAACTTAACGGGATGTCGGAGCTGCAGCAATCGAGTTTTGCTTTGTTTATTTTATCAATATCTTTTCGAATTCATAAATTAAACAAATATAATGACTTGTCCGCACTAAAGCTATATTAATACAATAATTTTTGTTAAAATAAAAAATCATTTGGACTTATTTTTTTATGAGCTTGGATTGGAAATTAGATATCAAACTTGACAAACCTAACCTTAAAATACGATACATTGAAAGTTTTTATTATAACTTTGTATGTATAATATTTTGGTGGATTTCTTGAGTTGTCCGCACTAGAGTTTCATCCTACAAATTTTTTCTTTGTAGCAAAAAAACTCAATTAAACGCATCGTTTATTCATAAGTTAGGATTGGAAACATTATTAGAAGGCGGGCAGCTTCGTCATGCTTTTAAGAACAGGCCGGAGTAGAATTAATACTGACCGAGTAAAAATTTAGTTTTTTGTTATTTATTCAAGTATTAACCGATGTATCTTAATATTGAAGTTTAAGTGCAATATATATTATTATTATGAACATCTATGCACAAGAAAAAAAAATTCTACCGCTTTCTTTTTGAGAAAAGTAAGGAACGCCGAAGCAAAAGTTTGTTTATAATATTTTCGCGTTACTTACTTTTCTCAATAATTATAAAATCTCAATTAGACAAGGACAGACAATCTGGCCTGCTCTTAAGGGGAAAAAGTACTTTACTCCCGCTCAATTTTCTAAAGAATAAAATTAGTAGGAAAAAAGTACTTTACGCCCTCTCAATTTTCAAGAAATTAAATTTGTGGGAGAAAAGTACATTACTTCTGCTGAATTTTCTGAAGAATCAAATTTGCAGGAGAAAAGTACTTTATGCTCGGTTAATTTTTTCAAGCATTAAATTTGAGGGAGACAAGTACTTTACGCCCGCTCAATCTTATCAAGCATCCAATTTGAGAGAGAAAGGAACTTTACGTCCGCTTAATTTTCTAAAGAATAAAATTTGATGTAAAGAAGTACTTTACGCTCGCTTAATTTTATCAATAATGAAATTGAAGGGAGAAAAGTTCTTTACTCCCGCTCAATGTAAAAATACATTAATTAATATTTTCATATATTTATTTAAAAAATAAAATTTATAAGAATTATTATACAGATTATTATTATTCTAATCTTACTGAATACAAACCTAGAAATACGGAAAGCGGGATTTAGAATTCAATTAAGTTAATTAAATTTGAAAAACGGCAATTCGAATATGGGAGTCTGGCAAGCCCAACGCAGAGTCTGTTGGTGCCCAGTATCGAATGCAGTCAATTCAAATATTTTTCAAAGTTGAAGAATTCAAAATATGATTATATTTAGTGAACTTTTCAGTTCTGTCATTTCAATAGTATTTAAATTGAAGTATCTCAAGTTTTGATGTCTAGTTATTCAAAGCTGGAGTCAATTTCATCAAATACATAGAAGTTTTTTTATTCAAATTTAATTGTAGTCTCCGAAACGAAAATTTCTTTCAGTGTAGTTTATTTTTGGTGATGCGGCAGTCAGAATATCTTTTAAAATTATTTTAGATTTTTTGGATTACTGATTTAACAGAAGCTATTTGAAGTTTTATTTTAAGATTCTAGGGGGGTGATTAAATGCAAGAATATTCTAACTGTCCAATTTTATTATATTTGTTTTTATTATATTGTTTGATTCTTGTTTCTGTTATACATTGATATGTTTGCAGCAAAGTCTATTTTCGGTTCTGGTTTCAACTGTAAAATTGATAGAAATATCATTCACTTTGTTACTCTATAGTCGACAAATATTCGATGTATTTTAAGAAATGTTAAATGAATTAAATAAACTGTTAACATTAGTTTACATGTTTCTTATAAAATAAAAATAAATTAAACAAAAATCCTCATTTTTCTATTTATTATTATAAATTTTATTATTAAAAAACGATCTCTACTTGTCTCTAAGCTGTTTAGTAAGTAGCATATATTTTGCAGAGCGCCTTCTCTGTCTCACAAAAATTGTAATTCTTCTACTCGATGAATCACTAATTTTCATTGTCCATGCATGTGTTGAATATAGTAAAAAAACGCCCACCCACACAGCATGAAAGATTACTGCAAGGTTGCTGCATGGTTTCATGAAAGTTTCGAAACTTCGCAGCAACCTTTCATGAAAGATTGCAGCAACATTTATATGTCCGCGCTAGAACCCGGTTGAAATATTTCTAAAAACCTCGCAGCAATCTTTCAGAAAACCTCGCAGCAACCTCTCATGAAAACCTCACAGCAATATTTCAGGAAATGTAACAGAAACATTTCAAGAAACCTTCCAGCAATCTTTTAGAACACCTCACCGCAACCTTGCAGGAAACCTCGCAGCAATCTTTCAGGAAATGTAACAGAAACATTTCAAGAAACCTCACAGGAATCTTGCGGGAAAAATAGCAAAAACATTTCAAGCAACCACACAGCAATTTTTCAGAAAATCTCGCCGTAACCTTGCAGAAAACCTCGTAGCAACCTTTTATGAGATATTGCAGCAACATTTATATGTCCGCGCTAGAACCCGGTTGAAATATTTCTAAAAACCTCGCAGCAACTTTTCATGAAAACCTCGCAGCAACATTTCAAGAAACCTTGCAGCAATCTTTCATGAAAGGTTTCTCGTAATATTTCATGAAATTTTTCCCAAATTTTGCCGCGAACAACGCTCATACATTTCCGTATGGTTTCCTGCAATATTTTGTAAAATATTTCTTAAATCTTGTCAAAAGCTTGCTGCAGTAATATTTAATAGTAGGCAGGATTTTCTATCCTTGTGTGATAAAGTTTTTCTTATTTGCTTAAGTATCAATCGTTGTATCTATAAATTACTAGTTGAGCGCAATAGTATTATTATCAATATTTGTGCACAAGAAGAAAAAATTCCACAGCATCGTTTTTGAAAAAAGTAGAGAATATTGAAATAAAAGGTTTTGTTTCTAATATTTATGCGTTCTTTACTTTTTTCAATAACAATTCGATTGATATTTTTATCCTACGCATAAATATTTATAATAATAGCATACTTATTGCGCTCAACTTCCCGTTCACAATACAACTACGGCAATAAATACTTGAGTAAATAACAGGAAACCAAATATAAGGCAAGAACAGCGAATCTGGACTGCTCTTAGAATCTTTTATAAAAACTTGCGGAATTATTGCTGAAACTGTTTATGAAAGGTTTGCTGCAATTTCATTTTGAAATTATTCATGAAACTTTGCTGATACTTTTTGTGAAACGCTTTTCTGGAATATTTTATAAAGATTGCCAAAAATATGGTAATAACCATTGGCGAAATGTACATAGCAATATTTTTTGTGATATCTTAGAAATCTTGTCAAAAACCTTGCAGAAATCTTACTGCAACTTTTAACAAAAGATACCTCGTAATATTTCATAAAATATTCATCAAATTTTGCTGGAAACCTCGTTGAAACCTTTCATAAAAGGTATCTTGCAATATTTCGTAAAATGTTTCTAAAATCTTGCACGAACCTTGCTGCAACCTTTCATCAAAGGTCTCTTGCGATATTTCGTAGAATGGTCCCCAAATCTTGCTAGGAACCTCACTGAAACCTTTCATGAAAGGTTTCTTGTAATATTTCATAAAATGTTTCTAAAATCTTGCAGGAACCTCGCTGCAATCTTTCATGAAAGGTTTCTTGCAATATTCCATAAAAAATTCCCCAAATCTTGCAGAAACCTCGCTGCAACCTTTCATAAAAGGTTTCTTGCAATATTTCATAAAATGTTTCTAAAATCTTGCAGAAAACTCGCTGCAATCTTTCATAGAAAGTTCGATGCAATATTCCATCAAAATGTTGTCTAAATCTTGCTGAAAATCCCGCTGAAACATGTAGTAAAAGTTTTCTTGCAATATATCATGAAATGTTTTTAAAGTCTTACAGAAACCGCGCTGCAACCTTTCATGAAAGGTTTCTTGCAATATTTTATGGAATATTTCTAAAATCTTGCAGAAAACTTGCTGCAACCTTCCATGAAAGGTTCCTTGCAATATTCCATGAAATGTTTTCTAAATTTTGCTGAAAACGTCGCTGGAACATGTCGTGAAAGTTTTCGTCCAATATTTCATGAAATGTTTCTTAAATCTTGCAGAAACCTCGCTGCAACCTTTCGTGAAAGTTTTCTTGCAATATTTCATGAAATGTTTCTAAAATCTTACAGAAACCTCGCAGCAACCTTTCATGAAAGGTTTCTTGCAATATTTCATGAAATATTTCTAAAATCTTGCAGAAACCTCGATGCAACCTTTCATGAAAGGTTCCTTGCAATATTTCATGAAATAATTTCTAAATCGTGCTGAAAACCTCGCTGCAACCTTTCGTGAAAGTTTTCTTGCTATATTTCATGAAATATTTCTAGAATCTTACAGAAACCACGCTGCAATCTTTCATGAAAGGTTTCTTGCGAAATTTCATGAAATATTTCTAAAATCTTGCAGAAACCTTGCTGCAACCTTTCATGAAAGGTTCCTTGCAATATTTTATAAAATGTTTTCTAAATTTTGCTGGAAACCTCTATGCAACCTTTCATAAAAGGTTTCTTGCAATATTTCATGAAATATTCCTAAAATATTTCAGAAACCTCGCTGCAACCTTTCATGAAAGGTTTCTTGCAATATTCTATGAAATGTTTTCTAAATCTTGCTGGAAACCTCGCTGAAACATATCATGAAAGTTTCCTTGCAATATTTCATGAATTGTTTCTAAAATCTTGCAGAAACCTCGCTGCAACCTTTCATGAAAGGTTTCTTGCAATATTTCATGAAATGCTTTATAAAACCTTGCAGAAACCTCGCTGCAACCTTTCATGAAAGGTTCTTTGCAATATTGCTTGAATTATTTTCTGTAACCTTGTAGCAAGTTTGCAGCAATATCACACTGAAATGTTTCATGAAACCTCTTAGCAATGTTAAGACAAGATTGCTGCAATCTTGTGACAATATTTCAGCACAATATTTCAGTGAAAGTTTCACTGCAATATTTCATGCTGTGTGGCTCCGGAGTCAAATATATACAAATTAATGAAAAAATATAAACAAATTTTTTTTATCGATACAATGCTTTTTCTATGAGAAAGCAAAATATAATTGATTATTAATAATAATTTATGTGGAATCAATTATATTTAAAAGGTAGCGTAAAATCTTTATAAAACTTTTTATGAAACTTATATATATATAGAGGAGCGCTTATTTTGTTCATATTAAAATCGACGATTTTTACAAATGATGAAAAAAATTGTAAGCTAAGGAGTGTTTCTTATTGAATACACACTTGAAAATTTTTCTTTTTCTCCTCTAATATTTTAAAGATATAATTGCATTTATCAATATATTATAGAAATTTTCCTGAAATTAGAAATCAATCTTCACCCTTTTCTAATATTGAATTAATTTTGTTAAAAAAGAGATAATTAAAAACAATGAGACAACTACATCTCATTGTGAAATGCAATATCTTTTTTATGAGAAAAAAGTAACTTTATCGTTTCATTTTCTAAATCAATTTGAAAAATTTTGAAGTTAGAAATTAGGCTTCACAATGCGGTTTTCAAGTCTTTTTTAAAATGAAGCTATAACGAAAATTTCTTTTCATTAAAGAAAATATTACTTTTCATAATACGAAATCTCGTCATATCTTTGTTTTCATCTGCAGTTATTAGTTTTTAAAAACATAAAATTTCATATTGCAACTTCTTTATATTTACAGTTCATAATGAGATTTATTAATATTTTATCTAATAATTGGAAAATATTAAATTTTCAATCAAACTAATTAAAAATTAATCTAATTTTTTGCTCTAATGACATTTTCTTTAACTTCGAAGAGTATATATTTTATTGAAGTACATTCATTAATTTTTTAATACATTTGAATTAAAATCAAATTTATTAGCATCGTATGTAAAATTTTCATTTTATTGGGTAACAATAAAAATAATCTTGTTCTTTCAAAACGTTTGCGGCTATTCAAAAACTATATACTTGATTAAAATATTTTCATTGATTTATTTATGTTTTTTCAATGAAATTATTAATGTTTTATTTTAAATTTTTATTAAATTAATTTAAATTTACAGCTATTGTATCTTACTGGCACTTGAAACTATTCGGCAAAATACGCTCTTTATTATTATTAATTAAATTAATTAATTAGTAAACTATGTAATATTATTTAAATAGAACGATGTTAATAAACATTTCATGTAAATTGTCATTCAATAAATCTAACTTTTGCAGAAAATATATTGCTTCCAGTTAAATTTGCGAACGTTTTGCATTTAACTTTCTGAACAAACTATGTTTTTCATTTATTGAATACCTGCAGTTCATGTACTTAAACCGCTACATTTCTGCGTACGGAACACATGTGTGACAGTATTAACTGAACTTATGTTGTTCAGTGTTGTCACTCCCTTACTCCTTTTCATAAACGATATCGTGTAAAGCCTCATCGACGCTATGCTATTCGAGTCCGGAACCGTGCGCGTTTGTGTATTTTGACGGATCGTATTACATTTGCCCCCACCAGCCAACATTCGGCGCTGGAACTATTGCAATATATACAGTGAACCGCTCCGTTACTATACCTATCTAACTTATAACATTTATTAATCTAACAATGCGCCTCGCATATTTTGGACGCTACTAAAGCCATACTTGTCGAATCGTTTCTGTTCAATTTTGTACACGTGTATGTCTTATCTATGGAACATGCGACGTTACAGTTTGCTTTAATTTGTAGGGTTAGATTTTTAAACAGTACACGTCTCTATTTTGAACCTAGCAATGACCAAGCACAGATAATCGATAGTGTTCCATTAATGTAAACGTGCGCGTCCATAAATCGAATACAACGGGTTAAGGACCAATTTAACATAGATGATTATATTTTTATACCGCTGTAGTTGAAACATCGCGAACAATAATGGTTATAAGAGGTATGGAACCACTAGCGTAACGAAATTTTTTCGGTGCATATACTAGAACGCAAACGAATTCAAGATATCTCAAAAAACAGTGATTTTTACGAATTTTGCACCTTAAATTATTGTTTACTAATTCCTGACGGCTCCAATTTTAAGGGTAATTCCGAAGTTTCATCTCTAATAATCTAACAAAGCCATTTTTGGTGGTCTGCACCATTTTCTAATTACATTATGCATTTCGACTGATTCTACTGGACTATTCAGCAAATTCCAATTTACAAAGACACAATTATTAGTAATTACGGACACAAAGTATTCACCGGGAATAATCAAATATATTACTAGCAAGTATTGTTGAATAATGATTTCCACATCTTTAGTTGATAAGAATTATAAATATTACTATGCGCTTAACATTCCATGACCTTAATAGGAATCATTGCAATCATTGAATTACGTAATTCCAAAAACAGCTTAATTGAAACAGTTTCATTTTAGCAGAAAGTAAAACCAAACAGCCATCCTAAGATTTGAGTAGATACTTTGGTACTGAAAAATGTATTGTTATGAATTTTTTTGGTGATGATTCGAGTAGCTTAAAACATTATATAGGTCATGTAGTCATTTTATGTGATTTTCAGCTTGATTTCATTACTCCTTTCATTTTCAGCTGGAAGTAAGGCTTGATTGCTGTTCCGGGACATATACGAATATTTTTGTACTAAAAAAAATTTCTTCATAAATTTTTTGGTGTGCGTTCGAAAAAACGAAGTTTTGAATTCTTAGATTTTAAGGGGTGTCCTCATACCGGCACAGAGTTCTACCTTATCTGTGCATTCGTATTTGGGCATGAATGTAACATCAAAGTGGAAAGATAAAAGTACGCCTCAGTCAACCTTTGTGAGTGTTGCTGATGGTACTTCAGTTACTATAAATGGGCTGTTGCAGGTCACAGTGACGATGGACGACGATACGCAGACCATACCCTTTAGAGTAGCAGAAAATATACTTTACGAATGCATCTTAGGTATCGATTTTATGCGTTTAATGAAAATTAATATTGATTATGAGCATGATACCTGGTGTACTCCTAAAAAGATTCCTCATTACTTTTATCCTTATAGCACTGACCCTTTTAGCTATGCTGCGCTAGCTACCCTTGGAGGTTCAGTACGAGCCACTGAAGCAGAGAAGAATCAAATAAATCTTGTGTTATATGACTTAATTTAAGATATCGATGGAGAAGAACACCCCATTTACTATATAAGTAGAACCTTAAATCGTACCGAACGTAACTATACTGTATCCGAAAAAGAGTGCTTAGCAGTTATTTGGGCAGCAGAACGACTCAGGGCATATCATCAAGGGACCCGATTAAATGTAATTACTGACCACCATAGCTTTCTATGGCTGAAAAATCTAAAAGATGCAACGGGTAGATTAGCTAGGTGGCACACACGACTACAACAATTTGATATTAAACTAACACATCGGCGAGGAAGCCAGCTTAAAGTCCCCGATGCTCTTTCACAAGCTCAAGAAACCTTATTGATTTAGCACCTTTAGCAGCCCTGGATACCGATGATACCTGGTACAAAAGAAGAAAAGAAATGGTTCAGCAATACCCCACTAAATACCCCGATTTCAGAATAGAAAATGAACTACTTTATTTCCATCACACAAATGATAATGTAGACCCTATTATCCCCGACTTAGATGCCTGGAAATTAGTTCTTCCTCTAGCTGATCGTGAAAAAGCCCTTTTTGAAGCTCATAACACCCCTCAGGCAGGCCATATGGGAATGGAGAAAACCTTCGCTCGATTAGCTACTTATTATTACTGGCCAGGATATTACCACGACACTTGTCAATATATAAGAGCGTGCCAAGAGTATTAAGCTCATAAACAATCTCAACAGGCCCCAGCCGGTCTAATGAGAGATAGATATATTCAAGGCCCATGGACGGTAGTCTCAGCTGATATAAATGGCCCAAAGCCACCTTCGAGAGCCGGTCATAAATATATTATAGTGTTTGAAGCTCTCTTTACTCAATATGTAGAGTTGAAACCCCTTCGAAAAGCCGACGGTAAAAAAGTGATTCAAGCATTAGAAGAACTTGTCATTAATAGATGGGGCTGTCCATAATGTCTAATAACTGATAACGGGCTAGAATTTAAAAATCAGGTAGTAGATGAGCGTTTAGAAATGTATGGCATTAAACATTCTACTACTCCTCCCTATCATGCGCAATCAAACCCGGTAGAGCGAATCAATCGTAACCTAAAACCGATGATTAATAGTTTTATAGAGCAAGATCATCGTGATTGGGACAAACACCTAGGAGAATTTAGCTTTGCGTTAAATACTATGTTACAAACGTCAACAAAATTCACTCCGGCGTTCCTAAATATGGGTCGCAATCCTATTCCTACAATCCTATTCCGTAAATCCATTGAAAATCCTACACCAATTCAGCAAGGTAATATAGAAGAATGGGCAGACCGAGCAAAAAGATTACCTGCGATACATGATCTCGTTAAGAAATATGCAGACAAAGCAACGGCTTGTCAAGCTAAATATTATAATAAAAATTGACGGCATGTGACGTTTGAACTGGGAGATCTTGTAAGTCGTAGGAATCATGTATTATCTTCGATTATAGACAAATTCGCTGTAAAGTTAGCGCCAAAATTCATTGGCCCGGCCAAAGTCATTAAAATATTTTCGCCGGTGGTATATCTAGTTGAAGACGTCGACACCAAGCGACAGACTAAAGTTTTTGTCAATGATCTAAAAAGATATATACCGCCTAGATGACAACAGCACCATAACACATCATCTTCGATTTCAGGAAATGCAACGAACAAGGCCAACCAACCTGCACCAAATGAGACGGGCGGTACGTGTAGGACCGGGCAGAGGGTCGTACAACGACCTAACGTTCCACCCAGCCCAAGAAGAAATGCACGCAAGCGTGGGAGACCACCAAAATCCATGTTGCCAACGCACTAGAGCATGCATGAGAGGGACTCGCCACTTGTGCGATGCAGAGATAGAAGATGCATCTCCTGCCCACGAGTATGATGAAAATGTACCGTCAACCTGTATCACCCTTCTAGCTCCACCGCCATCCTCTCTAGCTCCCATCACCAATTAACCTTCCTCCAATACACTCCTACTACCATCACCCCCTCTACCTCAAATACTAGCTCCAAATCCTACTCTCTCTCCTTCTCAAGCTGCCCTATGTCTTCAGTCAATCCTACCATCTATTGCCGCCATTAACCCATTCCAGCTTCCATCACAAAAACCCTATCCTGCCCCAATCAGTCAATCCGGTCACCAACACACTCCTCCAATCCAAACACCACCACCTTTTAGCTACACTCTCACCCTGCCCAACACCAAGTACCTCACAAGAACCTTTATCCTTAATCCCTCCCTTGATGTCTTTAAAAGTATCCCCTCCAGCTATTATTCCTATCCCTGCCCTTCCAGCCCGTGAACCATCGCCTACTCGACCTGTTGCTGAAAGCGAGAGGCCAAATCGAGAAATCAGAGCCGAGAGATCAAATGGAATTGTCAGGGAGGCAACCATAATTAAACCGGGTGTAGAGCCCCCAAACGCACCTTCTGCCATGGGTGTGGCAGACCAGGCGTTACCAAGCGTACATGTATCAGATGTAGACAGAATGCGCATCAATAAAATATAACCAAAAGATAAAATAATCCTGTTTAAAGAAATATCTAGTTACTTATAAAGCCTTACCAACCCAAACCCATAACCCTTTTAGCTACCTAAATCATTGTTTGCATCTATTAACATTCTTTTTTTTGTAATTATTAAGCTTACTTATATCTTAGAACCCAGCATGCATCGACAGAGCACCAGAGCGTCATCTCTCAGTAAGTAGAATTTGCTTTATAATCTAAATATTCAATATTGTTTTTTCTGTATGAATAGTAAATAAATTAGATTTTTTTTTTCTGAGTGTGAATGTAACATGTAAGAATGCGATATAAGTGTTTTGACTAAATAACTATTCAAATAACTAGATTTAAGAAATATAACTTTTGTAAATAATAAATGAACAAGCCAGTCGCGTCATTTTACATTAAGCACCTTCATATACAGCGTGAAACACTTACACTTAATTTAGCAAAAATAAAATCAGCAGACACAGCAGAAGAAGATTTGCCTATATACACTGTACTCCGCTGCAGATAACACCGGTTATCTTAATCTAAACCCCATTAATATTTTTTATATATCTAATCTTTTCTTAATTATTTCTAGCTTGTATTTTTTTTGCGTTTGACGAAAGTATCCGGTTCCATCGTATACTTCCGTGTGGCGGGGGGGGGGGATCGTAACATGGCAATTTAACCATGTTACTTAGATATATGGCTGATTCCATTCAGATTTATGCAGGCCGTCACTGACCGAATTTTTTTTTTCTTCTAAGTTATAAAAATACCTTCTATTATCTATATGAAGATAAAATTTACCTCGTAGAAAGCTCAAAAATTTTTTTTTTTACTACAGCAATTTTAGTGTTGGATGGAAAAACGAAAATTCAAAAATTGATAATGAACCTCTATTTTTAAATGACTATAGCTCCGTCAATTTTCAACCTTTTTGGTCGTTCTTTTAACGGAATTCTGTTAAATTAAATAATTTGTCACATTCAGAATAGTACCATATTTTATCGCTAATTTGTTGCTCTATCCCAGATTTTGTCGCTCCAGCCGTTTCCGAGAAACAATGGCTACCGTAGCTAAATATTAAGCTACGGCATCCACTGCAGTAACTCAGAAACGGCTAGGGCTAGCAACTCCAATTTGGTTGCATAATTTGTTGCTTTTTTGTCGCTCCAAGATAGTATAGTTCGTACGTCCCAAAACCTGACCCAGACCCGGATATGGCCATTGGGCCCGAGTGAAAATGGAAACTCTTTTTCTTAACGTATCTAAAAAGTCATGCGATGTTTAATAATTTGTTGCTAATTTGTCGCTGACATTTTAATCTATACAAGATTTTGTCGCACCAGTGGTTTCCGAGAAACAATGGCTACCGTACCTTAATATCAAGCTACGACATCCACTGCAGTAACTCAGGAACCGCTTAGGCTAGCAACTCCATTCTGGTTGCATAATTTGTCGTTTTTTTGTCGCTCTAAGATAGAATAGTTCGTAAGGCCCAAAACTTGACCCAGACCCGGATATGGCAATTGAGCCCGAGTGAAAATGAAAACTTTTTTTCCTAATGTATCTAAAAAGTCATGTGATGATTGATAATTTGTTGCTAATTTGACGCTGACATTTAATCCAACACTGGATTTTGTCACCCCAGCCGTTTCCGAGAAACAATGGCTACCGTAGCTGAATAATAAGCTTCGGCATCCGCTGCAGTAACTCAAAAACGGCTAGGGCTAGCAACCCCATTTTGGTTGCATAATTTGTCGCTTTTTTGTCGCTCTGAAATAGAATAGATTGTAAGTCATGAAACCTGACCCAGACCCAGATGTGGCAATTGAGCCCGAGTAAAAATGGAAACTTTTTTCCTTAATGTGTCTAAAAAGTCATGTGATGATTGATAATTTGTTGCTAATTTGTCGCTGACATTTAATCCAACACTGGATTTTGTCGCCCCAGCCGATTCCGAGAAACAATGGCTACCGTAGCTGTATATTAAGCTACGGCATCTACTGCAGTAACTCAGGAACGGCTAAGGCTAGCAACTCTATTCTAGTTGCATAATTTGTCGCTTTTTTTCCCTCTCAGATAGAATAGTTTGTAAGTCACGAAACCTGACCCAGACCCGGATGTGGTAATTGAGCCCGAGTAAAAATGGAAACTTTTTTCCTTAATGTATCTAAAATGTCATGTGATGATTGATTATTTGTTGCTAATTTGTCGCTGACATTTAATCCAACACTGGATTTTGTCGTCCCAGCCGATTCCGAGAAACAATGGCTACCGTAGCTGTATATTAAGCTACGGCATCTACTGCAGTAACTCAGGAACGGCTAAGGCTAGCAACTTCATTCTGGTTGCATAATTTGTCGCTTTTTTGTCGCTCTAAAATAGGATCGTTCGTAAGGCCCAAAATCTGACCCAGAGTCGGATATGGCCATTGGGACTGAGTGAAAATGGAAATTATTTTTCTTAACGAATCTAACAAGTCATGCGATGTTTGATAATTTGTTGCTCATCTGTCGCTGACATTTTATTCTATACTAGATTTTTTCGCTCCAGTGGTTTCCGAAAAACAATGGCTACCGCACCTTAATATCAAGCTACGGCATCCACTGCAGTAACTCAGAAACCGCTTAGGCTAACAACTCCATTC
The DNA here is from genome assembly GCA_017163975.1 of Anastatus disparis. NCBI lineage: Eukaryota > Metazoa > Arthropoda > Insecta > Hymenoptera > Eupelmidae > Anastatus > Anastatus disparis. Next base: position 275,415 of record JAFFSR010000384.1, on the reverse strand, counting down.
TGGTTGCTCAATTAGTCGTTTTTTTGTCGCTCTAAGATAGTATCGTTCGTAAGGCCCAAAACCCATCCTAGACCCGGATATGGCCATCGGGACCGAGTGAAAATGGAAACTTTTTTTCTTAATATCTCTAGAAAGTTATGTGATGATTGATAATTTGTTGCTAATTTGTCGCTGACATTTAATCCAACACTGGATTTGTCGCCCCAGCCGTTTCCGAGAAACGATGGCTACCGTAGCTGAATATTAAGCTACGGCATTTACTGCAGTAACTCAGAAACGGCTAAGGCTAGCAACTCTATTCTGGTTGCATAATTTGTCGCTTTTTTGTCGCTCTAAGATAGAATAGTTCGTAAGTCCCGAAACCTAACCCAGACCCGGATATGGCCATTGGGACCGAGTGAAAATAGAAACTTTTTTTCTTAATGTATCTAAAAAGTCATGAGATGATTGAGAATTTGTTGTTAATTTGTCGCTGACATTTAATCCAACACTGGATTTCGTCGCCCCAGCCGATTCTAAGAAACAATAGCTACCGTAGCCGAATATTGAGCTACGGCATCCACTGCAGTAACTCAGGAACAGCTGAGGTTAGCAACTCCATTCTGGTTGCATAATTTGTCGGTTTTACGTCGCTCTAAGATAGGATCGTTCGTAAGGCCAAAAACCTGACCCAGACCCGGATATGCCAATTGAGCCCGAGTGAAAATGGAAACTTTGTTCCTTAATGTATCTAAAAATTCATGTGATGATTGATAATTTGTTGCTAATTTGTCGCTGACATTTAATCCAACACTGGATTTCGTCGCCCCAGCCGATTCCAAGAAACAATAGCTACCGTAGCTGAATATTAAGCTACGGCATCCACTGCAGTAACTCAGAAACCGCTTAGGCTAACAACTCCATTCTGGTTGCATAATTTGTCGCTTTTTTGTCGCTCTAAGATAGAATAGTTCGTAAGTCCCGAAACCTGACCCAGACCCGGATATGGCCATTGGGACCGAGTGAAAATAGAAACTTTTTTTCTTAATGTATCTAAAAAGTCATGAGATGATTGAGAATTTGTTGTTAATTTGTCGCTGACATTTAATCCAACACTGGATTCCGTCGCCCCAGCCTATTCTAAGAAACAATAGCTACCGTAGCCGAATATTGAGCTACGGCATCCACTGCAGTAACTCAGGAACAGCTAAGGTTAGCAACTCCATTCTGGTTGCATAATTTGTCGGTTTTACGTCGCTCTAAGATAGGATCGTTCGTAAGGCCAAAAACCTGACCCAGACCCGGATATGCCAATTGAGCCCGAGTGAAAATGGAAACTTTGTTCCTTAATGTATCTAAAAATTCATGTGATGATTGATAATTTGTTGCTAATTTGTCGCTGACATTTAATCCAACACTGGATTTCGTCGCCCCAGCCGATTCCAAGAAACAATAGCTACCGTAGCTGAATATTAAGCTACGGCATCCACTGCAGTAACTCAGGAACGGCTAAGGCTAGCAACTTCATTCTGGTTGCATAATTTGTCGCTTTTTTGTCGCTCTAAAATAGGATCGTTCGTAAGGCCCAAAATCTGACCCAGACTCGGATATGGCCATTGGGAACGAGTGAAAATGGAAACTTTTTTTCTTAACGTATCTTAAAAGTCATGTGATGATTGATAATTTGTTGCTAATTTGTCGCTGACATTTAATCCAACACTGGATTTTGTCGCCCCAGCCGATTCCGAGAAACAATGGCTACCGTAGCTGTATATTAAGCTACGGCATCCACTGCAGTAACTCAGGAACGGCTAAGGCTAGCAACTTCATTCTGGTTGCATAATTTGTCGCTTTTTTGTCGCTCTAAAATAGGATCGTTCGTAAGGCCCAAAATCTGACCCAGACTCGGATATGGCCATTGGGAACGAGTGAAAATGGAAACTTTTTTTCTTAACGTATCTTAAAAGTCATGTGATGATTGATAATTTGTTGCTAATTTGTCGCTGACATTTAATCCAACACTGGATTTGTCGCCCCAGCCGTTTCCGAGAAACAATGGCTACCGCACCTTAATATCAAGCTACGGCATCCACTGCAGTAACTCAGAAACCGCTTAGGCTAACATCTCCATTCTGGTTGCTCAATTTGTCGTTTTTTTGTCGCTCTAAGATAGTATCGTTCGTAAGGCCCAAAACCCATCCTAGACCCGGATATGGCCATCGGGACCGAGTGAAAATGGAAACTTTTTTTCTTAATATCTCTAGAAAGTTATGTGATGATTAATAATTTGTTGCTAATTTGTCGCTGACATTTAATCCAACACTGGATTTGTCGCCCCAGCCGTTTCCGAGAAACGATAGCTACCGTAGCTGAATATCAAGCTACGGCATTTACTGCAGTAACTCAGAAACGGCTAAGGCTAGCAACTCCATTCTGGTTGCATAATTTGTCGCTTTTTTGCCGCTCTAAGATACAATAGTTCGTAAGTCCCGAAACCTGACCCAGACCCGGATATGGCCATTGGGACCGAGTGAAAATAGAAACTTTTTTTCTTAATGTATTTAAAGAGTCATGAGATGATTGAGAATTTGTTGTTAATTTGTCGCTGACATTTAATCCAACACTGGATTTCGTCGCCCCAGCCTATTCTAAGAAACAATAGCTACCGTAGCCGAATATTGAGCTACGGCATCCACTGCAGTAACTCAGGAACGGCTAAGGCTACCAACTCCATTCTGGTTGCATAATTTGTCGGTTTTTCGTCGCTCTAAGATAGGATCGTTCGTAAGGCCCAAAACCTGACCCAGACCCGGATATGGCAATTGAGCCCGAGTGAAAATGGAAACTTTTTTCCTTAATGTATCTAAAAATTCATGTGATGATTAATAATTTGTTGCTAATTTGTCGCTGACATTTAATCTAACACTGGATTTTGTCGCCCCAGCTGATTCCGAGAAACAATGGCTACCGTAGCTGTATATTAAGCTACGGCATCCACTGCAGTAACTCAGGAACGGCTAAGGCTAGCAACTTCATTCTGGTTGCATAATTTGTCGCTTTTTGTCGCTCTAAGATAGGATCGTTCGTAAGGCCCAAAATCTGACCCAGACTCGGATATGGCCATTGGGACCGAGTGAAAATGGAAACTTTTTTTCTTAACGTATCTTAAAAGTCATGTGATGATTGATAATTTGTTGCTAATTTGTCGCTGACATTTAATCCAACACTGGATTTGTCGCCCCAGCCGTTTCCGAGAAACAATGGCTACCGCACCTTAATATCAAGCTACGGCATCCACTGCAGTAACTCAGAAACCGCTTAGGCTAACAACTCCATTCTGGTTGCATAATTTGTCGATTTTTTTGTCGCTCTAAGATAGTATCGTTCGTAAGGCCCAAAACCCATCCCAGACCCGGATATGGCCATCGGGACCGAGTGAAAATGGAAACTTTTTTTCTTAATATTTCTAGAAAGTTATGTGATCATTAATAATATGTTGCTAATTTGTCGCTGACATTTACTCCAACACTGGATTTGTCGCCTCAGCCGTTTCCGAGAAACAATAGCTACCGTAGCTAAATATTAAGCTACGGCATTTACTGCAGTAACTCAGAAACGGCTGAGGCTAGCAACTCCATTCTGGTTGCATAATTTGTCGCTTTTTAGTCGCTCTAAGATAGAATAGTTCGTAAGGCCCGAAACCTGACCCAGACCCGGATATGGCCATTGGGACCGAGTGAAAATAGAAACTTTTTTCCTTAATGTATCTAAAAAGTCATGAGATGATTAAGAATTTGTTGCTAATTTGTCGCTGACATTTAATCCAACACTGGATTTCGTCGCCCCAGCCGATTCCAAGAAACAATGGCTACCGTAGCTAAATATCAAGCTACGGCATCCACTGCAGTAACTCAGGAACGGCTAAGGCTAGCAACTCCATTCTGGTTGCATAATTTGTCGGTTTTTTGTCGCTCTAAGATAGGATCGTTCGTAAGGTCCAAAACCTGACCCAAACCCGGATACGGCAATTGAGCCCAAGTGAAAATGGAAACTTTTTTCCTTAATGTATCTAAAAAGTCATGTGATGATTGATAATTTGTTGCTAATTTGTCGCTGACATTTAATCCAACACTGGATTTTGTCGCCTCAGCCGTTTCCGAGAAACAATAGCTATCGTAGCTGAATATTAAGCTACGGCATCCACTGCAGTAACTCAGGAACGGCTAAGGCTAGCAACTCGATTCTGGTTGCATAATTTGTCGCTTTTTTGTCGCTCCAAGATAGGATCGTTCGTAAGGCCCAAAACCTATCCCAGACCCGGATATAGCCATTGGGACTGAGTGAAAATGGAAATTATTTTTCTTAACGAATCTAACAAGTCATGCGATGTTTGATAATTTGTTGCTCATCTGTCGCTGACATTTTATTCTATACTAGATTTTTTCGCTCCAGTGGTTTCCGAAAAACAATGGATACCGTACCTTAATATCAAGCTACGGCATCCACTGCAGTAACTCAGAAACCGCTTAGGCTAACAACTCCATTCTGGTTGCATAATTTGTCGCTTTTTTGTCGCTTTAAGATAGAATAGTTCGTAAGTCCCGAAACCTGACCCAGACCCGGATATGGCCATTGGGACCGAGTGAAAATAGAAACTTTTTTTCTTAATGTATCTAAAAAGTCATGAGATGATTGAGAATTTGTTGTTAATTTGTCGCTGACATTTAATCCAACACTGGATTTCGTCGCCCCAGCCTATTCTAAGAAACAATAGCTACCGTAGCCGAATATTGAGCTACGGCATCCACTGCAGTAACTCAGGAACAGCTAAGGTTAGCAACTCCATTCTGGTTGCATAATTTGTCGGTTTTACGTCGCTCTAAGATAGGATCGTTCGTAAGGCCAAAAACCTGACCCAGACCCGGATATGCCAATTGAGCCCGAGTGAAAATGGAAACTTTGTTCCTTAATGTATCTAAAAATTCATGTGATGATTGATAATTTGTTGCTAATTTGTCGCTGACATTTAATCCAACACTGGATTTCGTCGCCCCAGCCGATTCCAAGAAACAATAGCTACCGTAGCTGAATATTAAGCTACGGCATCCACTGCAGTAACTCAGGAACGGCTAAGGCTACCAACTCCATTCTGGTTGCATAATTCGTCGGTTTTTCGTCGCTCTAAGATAGGATCGTTCGTAAGGCCCAAAACCTGACCCAGACCCGGATATGGCAATTGAGCCCGAGTGAAAATGGAAACTTTTTTCCTTAATGTATCTAAAAATTCATGTGATGATTGATAATTTGTTGCTAATTTGTCGCTGACATTTAATCCAACACTGGATTTTGTCGCCCCAGCCGATTCCGAGAAACAATGGCTACCGTAGCTGTATATTAAGCTACGGCATCCACTGCAGTAACTCAGGAACGGCTAAGGCTAGCAACTTCATTCTGGTTGCATAATTTGTCGCTTTTTGTCGCTCTAAGATAGGATCGTTCGTAAGGCCCAAAATCTGACCCAGACTCGGATATGGCCATTGGGACCGAGTGAAAATGGAAACTTTTTTTCTTAACGTATCTTAAAAGTCATGTGATGATTGATAGTTTGTTGCTAATTTGTCGCTGACATTTAATCCAACACTGGATTTGTCGCCCCAGCCGTTTCCGAGAAACAATGGCTACCGCACCTTAATATCAAGCTACGGCATCCACTGCAGTAACTCAGAAACCGCTTAGGCTAACAACTCCATTCTGGTTGCATAATTTGTCGATTTTTTTGTCGCTCTAAGATAGTATCGTTCGTAAGGCCCAAAACCCATCCCAGACCCGGATATGGCCATCGGGACCGAGTGAAAATGGAAACTTTTTTTCTTAATATTTCTAGAAAGTTATGTGATCATTAATAATATGTTGCTAATTTGTCGCTGACATTTACTCCAACACTGGATTTGTCGCCTCAGCCGTTTCCGAGAAACAATAGCTACCGTAGCTAAATATTAAGCTACGGCATTTACTGCAGTAACTCAGAAACGGCTGAGGCTAGCAACTCCATTCTGGTTGCATAATTTGTCGCTTTTTAGTCGCTCTAAGATAGAATAGTTCGTAAGGCCCGAAACCTGACCCAGACCCGGATATGGCCATTGGGACCGAGTGAAAATAGAAACTTTTTTCCTTAATGTATCTAAAAAGTCATGAGATGATTAAGAATTTGTTGCTAATTTGTCGCTGACATTTAATCCAACACTGGATTTCGTCGCCCCAGCCGATTCCAAGAAACAATAGCTACCGTAGCTGAATATTAAGCTACGGCATTTACTGCAGTAACTCAGAAACGGCTGAGGCTAGCAACTCCATTCTGTTTGCATAATTTGTCGCTTTTTTGTCGCTCAACGATAGAATAGTTCGTAAGTCCCGAAACCTGACCCAGACCCGGATATGGCCATTGGGACCGAGTGAAAATAGAAACTTTTTTTCTTAATGTATCTAAAAAGTCATGAGATGATTAAGAATTTGTTGCTAATTTTTCGCTGACATTTAATCCAACACTGGATTTTGTCGCCCCAGCCGTTTCCGAGAAACAATAGCTATCGTAGCTGAATATTAAGCTACGGCATCCACTGCAGTAACTCAGGAACGGCTAAGGCTAGCAACTCGATTCTGGTTGCATAATTTGTCGCTTTTTTGTCGCTCCAAGATAGGATCGTTCGTAAGGCCCAAAACCTATCCCAGACCCGGATATAGCCATTGGGACTGAGTGAAAATGGAAATTATTTTTCTTAACGAATCTAACAAGTCATGCGATGTTTGATAATTTGTTGCTCATCTGTCGCTGACATTTTATTCTATACTAGATTTTGTCGCTCCAGTGGTTTCCGAAAAACAATGGATACCGTACCTTAATATCAAGCTACGGCATCCACTGCAGTAACTCAGGAACGGCTGAGGCTAGCAACTCCATTCTGGTTGCATAATTTGTCGGTTTTTCGTCGCTCTAAGATGGGATCGTTCGTAAGGCCCAAAACTTAACCCAGACCCGGATATGGCAATTGAGCCCGAGTGAAAATGGAAACTTTTTTCCTTAATGTATCTAAAAAGTCATGTGATGATTGATAATTTGTTGCTAATTTGTCGCTGACATTTAATCCAACACTGGATTTTGTCGCCCCAGCCGTTTCCGAGAAACAATGGCTACCGTAGCTGAATAATAAGCTTCGGCATCCGCTGCAGTAACTCAAAAACGGCTAGGGCTAGCAACCCCATTTTGGTTGCATAATTTGTCGCTTTTTTGTCGCTCTGAAATAGAATAGATTGTAAGTCATGAAACCTGACCCAGACCCAGATGTGGCAATTGAGCCCGAGTAAAAATGGAAACTTTTTTCCTTAATGTGTCTAAAAAGTCATGTGATGATTGATAATTTGTTGCTAATTCGTCGCTGACATTTAATCCAACACTGGATTTTGTCGCCCCAGCCGATTCCAAGAAACAATGGCTACCGTAGCTGAATATCAAGCTACGGCATCCACTGCAGTAACTTAGGAACGGCTAAGGCTAGCAACTCTATTCTGGTTGCATAATTAGTCGGTTTTTCGTCGCTCTAAGATAGGATCGTTCGTAAAGCCCAAAACCTGACCCAGACCCGGATATTGCAATTGAGCCCGAGTGAAAATGGAAACTTTTTTCCTTAATGTATCTAAAAAGTCATGTGATGATTGATAATTTGTTGCTTATTTGTCGCTGACATTTAATCCAACACTGGATTTTGTCACCCTAGCCGTTTCCGAGAAACAATAGCTATCGTAGCTGAATATTAAGCTACGGCATCCACTGCAGTAACTCAGGAACGGCTAAGGCTAGCAACTCGATTTTGGTTGCATAATTTGTCGCTTTTCTGTCCTTTCTAAGATAGAATAGTTCGTAAGTCACAAAACCTGTCCCAGACCCGGATATGGCCATTGGGCCCGAGTGAAAATGGAAACTTTTTTTCTTAATGTCTCTAAAAAGTCATGCAATGTTTGATAATTTTTTGCTCATCTGTCGCTGACATTTAATCTAAAACTGGATTTTGTCGCCTTATTCGTTTCCGAGAAACAATGGCTACCGTAGCTGAATATTAAGCTACGGCATCCACTGCAGTAACTCAGAAACGGCTAGGGCTAGCAACTCTATTTTGGTTGCATAATTTGTTGCTTTTTTGTCGCTTCAAGATAGAATAGTTCGTAAGTCCCAAAACCTGACCCAGACCCGGATATGGCCATTGGGCCCGAGTGAAAATGGAAACTTTTTTTCTTAATGTATCTAAAATGTCATGTGATGTTTAAAATTTTGTTGCTTATTCGACGCTGATATTTTATCCTATACTGGATTTTGTCGCTCCAGCCGCTTTCCAGAAACAATGGCTACTCTAGCTCAATATTAAGCTACGGCATTTACTGCAGTAACTCAGAAACGGCTAGGGCTAGCAACTCCATTCTGGTTGCATAATTTGTCGCTTTTTTGTTGCTTTAAGATAGAATAGGTCGTAAGTCCCAAAACCTGACCCAGACCCGGATATGGCCATTGGGACGGAATGAAGATGGAAACTTTTTTTCTTACTGTATCTAATAAGTCATGCGATGTTTGTGATACTAAAGTAGCAATAGAAAATTTGTCAATTCTAATATCTTTAAATCCAAGCGCAAAGGAAATTCTTTATGTTAAATAGATTTTAATTGGATTGCATTTGGGAATAAGTCGTTCTTGATAGTTGGAACAATTAAGACTGTAAGTGCAATTAAAAGATAATTTTGATCTTACTGAGGCTTGAAGAATTTTGTTGCTCTAGTGATTCCTTGAACTAGACACTCTGAATATATTTTTTTTTTAAGTTTTTGGATTTAGATACGTCTGGAAATTTGTCGCTTATGATATTTAAATAAATTTAAACAGTATTTATTAAAGCTACAAGTATTTTGTCGCTCTAAGAATCTATGGTTCCTATGACGCTAAAATGATTTTCATGCAAATTTTTGTGATTGAAATGCATTTAGAAATTTGTCGCTCTTAAAATTTGAAAAAATTAACACTTTAAACGCAATATAACGATGATTCTGATACTACAGGAGCTTCAAGGATTTTGTCGCTCTAAAAATTTATGGTTGCTAGCACTATAAAATGATTTTTATACAAATTTTGTAATTTTCATGCATCTGGGAATTTGTCGCTCTTGAGATTGTTAACCATTAGAACTTTAAAAACCATAAAAATATATTTCTGATATCACAAAAGCTGCAAAGAATTGGTTGCTTCTTAATTTATAGCATCCAAGCACATAGGAAATACTTTTATGCGAATTTTTTTAATTGGAATGAATTAGAGAGTTAGTCGCTTGTGACATTTGTAACTATTAAGACTTTGAATGCAATTAAAAGATGTTTGTCACCTTACTGAAGCTTTAAGGATTTTGTCGCTCTAGTAATTCTTTAATCAACTTACTCTAAATATTTTTTTATATCAGTTCTTCAATTTACATGCGTTTGGGAATTCGTCGCTCATGATATTTGATTAAATTCAAACTTTTAATTTAATAAAAATATGATTTTAATTCAACAGAAGCTACAAGGCTTTTGTCGTTCTAAAAATCTATGGTTCCTAGTACGCTAAAATGATTTTTATGCAAATTTTTGTAATTGAAATGCATCTAGGAATTTGTCGTTCTTGAAATTTGAAAAAATTAACACTCTAAACGCAATATAAAGATGATTCTGATACTACAGGAGCTTCAAAATGATTTTTATACAAATTTTGTGATTTTCAAGTATCTGGGAATTTGTCGCTCTTGAGATTGTTAACAATCAGAACTCTAAAAACCATAAAAAGATATTTCTGATATCACAGAAACTGCAAAGAATTTGCTGCTTCTTAATTTATAGCATCCAAACACATAGGAAATACTTTTATGCAAGTTTTTTGAATTAGAATGAATTAGAGAGTTAGTCGCTTGTGACATTTGTAACTATTAAGACTTTGAATGCAATTAAAAGATGTTTGTCACCTTACTGAAGCTTTACGGATTTTGTCGCTTCAGTAATTCTTTAATCAGCTAACTCTAAATATTTTTTTATGTAAGTTCTTTCGGACAAAATCCGGGATAGAGCAACAAATTAGCGACGAATTAGCGACAAAATATGGTACTATTCCGAATGTGGCCCTATGAAGTGGATTCCGTAGCTTAATATACATCCCATTTGGTCTGTGTTAATAATCAAATCTAAATTGTAAGCCCACATAAGAAAGTATACATAGAGAAGTACAATCTTCTTGAAATTGTGGAGTAGAACTTTGAATTTCTTCTAAAAAACTATACTCTGTGGACTTTACATACTTGGTGACTTTCCTCTGGCGAATCTTGTGATCTCTTTTAAATTTATTAGCCCAAGATAGAGATGCCTCAAACTTGAATTCTTCATCATAAAATTGCATAGCCGCTTGCATACTCCACTCTTAAATGTTTCTGGTACTAACTGGTTGTTTATTTATGCGTGCTTCTTTAAATCTTTTGTAAGACCAGTTATTAATAGCTGCTCTTTTATCATATTGAATACTTGTATTAATGATGTCATTATTCCACCTTATTCGTCTTTTCTTGTTAAACATTTACCAACAAATTTTTGGAGTCTGGAGTGAACGTTTTGGGTACTCTCTATACATATTTACTTCATAGATCTTCTTATCTAGTGAAACAATGTTGTAACGTTTTTTTCAGGAGGTTCATAGTCGTTTGAAGACTTACTAGCCGATGTAAAGGATTCTAGTACATAAATAGTTTTTTAATCTATTTTCTTATGAATAAATTCAAAACAAATATTTTTACCTCAAGACTCTTCAGGCTCTGAATTCAACTTTTCACTATTTGAAATAAATTCTTCATCAAGATTTGTCTTCATTAGATAGAAATAGCTCACTATCTTCGACCACTTGCCAATTGTTAATAAATTCACATAAAATATCAGCCATTTCACTTCCTATTTGTTTTGATAAGTTCAAGGAAGTCTTAACTGGAAATTCCTCAATTAAGTTTTGATATTGTAAGATTTTGACACATCCAAGTACACTTTCTGTCAAAACTTGTACAGATAAGGCATCGCTATTTTCATTACCAACATACTTCGGGCCTGGATTGCAATCCATTTTTAAATTTATCAGATTTATAAATCAGATCAATATCAGATAAAATAAATCAATTTCAATAACTTTGAAAGATGATTATATATATATGTATGAATTTGAAAAAAATCTAAAGAATAAATATATATATATATATATATATCCACTCGACGGACATTGATTCGTGTGAAACATTTTGAAATTGTACAATACTATTGGATAATACTGTTGTATCGGTTATTCTCATTAAAGTATTTCAAAAACGTTCCACACGAATTAATGTCCGTCGAGTGTATATAAATTTATTTATTTATTATTTTTATATATAATCTCCGAAAAAATCTAAAAAAATCTTTCAATATCAATGATTTTGATTATTGAATAAATATTAAAAATAAATTAAAATATGTAATAATAATGATAAAACTAAAAAAAAAATTTAATTCAAAAATTGATAACCAAACTAATTATTTTTAAATGATCTTTTAAAATTTGGTTAATTGATTTACTACTTAAATCTACTACTTAAAACTAGGTTAAAAAATAGAAAATAATAAAATTATTTTCCAAAATTAGAAAAGAAAATTTTATTAAAATGATTTATATTATATTAACGGCATGTCGGAGCTGCAGCAATCGAGTTTTGCTTTTTTTATTTTATCAATATCTTTTTAAATTCTTAAATTAAACAAATATAATGACTTGTCCGCACTAAAGCTATATTTATAAAATAATTTTTGTTAAAAAAAAAAAATATTTTTGACTTGTTATTTTTTTATGAGCTTGGATTGGAAATTAGATATCAAACTTGACAAACCTAACCTTAAAATACGACATATTGAAAGTTTTTATTATAACTTTGTATGTATAATATTTTGGTGGATTTCTTGAGTTGTCCGCACTAGAGTTTAATCTCACAAACTTTTTCTTTGTAACAAAGAAACTCAATTAAACGCATCGTTGATTCATGAGTTATGATTGGAAATATTATTAGAAGGCGGACAGCTTCGTCATGCTTTTAATAATCTAATTGAAAATAAAAATAAATTCAAATATTTAAAACTGATTAATTGAAAAATGCCAGCGATTTCTATGCAAGTGATCACGACTGAAGACAATATTCTATTTTTATTGTACAGTTAAAATTTGAATTTTATAAATTACAAAATTTTACCCACAGCATGAAAAAAATGACTTTTTCAGTATTTATTTTTTTTCTCCGAATCTAGTCGATGAAAAAAAACCCAAGAGAATCGTGCTTATAGTTCAAATGTTTAAAGATCTTGTAGAATTTTTTATTAAGATTTTATGATGCTATACAACCCAAAAGGATGGAAAAAAAATTAAAACCCTTCTTATTTTCACGGGAAATGCGGTACAGGGCCAATTCTTCCAAAAAAACTTGTATTTTGTTTGAAAGTACTTGCCTGAATTTTTCCAGATATTTCCTGGAAGTGCGCCATAATTAAAAATGCAAAAAACTCATTTTTTGGACGTTTTTGGCTGATTTTACCACATTTGCAGACTTTGTATTATTATTTATGTTATAAAATTGTATTCTAGAACTTCATTTATAAATTAAATTATGCAATCGAGTCAGAAAAATAAGATTTACAAATATTCGCATCATATGTTTGCACGAATCCACATTTTAGATTAGGTATTTAAACACTTCTTTCATGATTTTGTAGATATTTCACTACTTTATATATGATAAAATCTTTTAAATATTATAATACTTTAATAGAAGTAAATGTTTTGATAAATAAGTCATTTTACAGCTACAGCTATATTAAGTACGGTCAAAATATCAACTTAAGATTACATATGAGTTAATGAATTTATATTTCATAAGTAAAACTTATCAATACAAACATTAGAATCATGATTTAATAATATGAACCTTAGCTTTAGGATTTTTAACACTATGTGATCTGAATCTGCACCTAAGTCACACTTTTGCAAGAGCTATGTAGTCTATTTTTACACTGTGTAAGAAAATGTGAGAATACGAGTACATTGAAATTTCGTTTACATGTCTCATATTAATATTACAATATTAAATATATTTTTATTTAAAAGCGCATATTATTCGCAATTATTTTATGACATTTGCAATCGCTTTAAAGATTATAAATAAATTTTGCACTTATGTCATGTATTGTATTATGTTATCTCAATTGACATAAGTAAGAATTCAGTAACGTAACTCAAGTAACAATCGTTAGGCTGGGAGTTATGTCTTCACTCAGTTCTCAGATATTCTATCTATGTTCTTCTTACCCTTTTTCCATAAGAAGAACAAGGATAGAATATTCGAGAACTGAGTAACGACTATAACTTTTAGACTTAAGTTGGGTCTATGAATTCGAGCCATAAGATACATTATGTTAAACGCTATTTCATCATTAAAGAAAAGTAACACGTAAAATATTTTGTAAATAAAATAACGAAAATTAGTATTGAAACAGTATTACGAATATTAGTATAAAAAATAAAATCCTATATTCATTAATTTTAAACATTAGGTAAGGATTTATTTCTATCGAATAAAATCAGCAAATAAAATGATAATTTACTTTTCATGAATATTCAATATTTTTAACACACTTACTTATTAATTAAATGATCCTATTAATCAGTGACAATACTTTTATATTTAAACTAATATATTAATGTAGGCTATAACAATTTCCACTAGTTACAAGTACTTAGTTTTATTAGTTTATAATAGTAGACCTTTTTACTTTGATAAAATTAGTTAATAATCTTTACAATTATTCCTTTACATACACTAGATAGAGACTTAAGTATATAATAATTTATAAATCTATGTGCTTGAAATGTACCTATATTTATGTACATATAATTAATATTTTCAAAAATTTTTCTCAACATTGAATTATTGATATAAATTCATCTTTGATAGCTTAAGATGAATTTATAAAAGTATAAAATCTGATTGAAATTTCATAGGAAAAAAGGTCCATGAGCGAATTAAAATTTTAAAAAATCGATCATTTTATATAATTAGATTTTTATTCTTACTTTCAAAGTATAATGATGTTAACCTTTTTATATTCGCACTAAAAAATTAAAACCTAAAAATGAATTTACTAAGATACCACTGGTAATAAACAATATGAACACCACATAATATTTTGCCAACAGTGAGAACTAAACAAGTTTTAAGGTCATCGATGATATTAATGACTATATATTATCAAAGATTTTGGATTCATTATCTTAACCTAACACAAATCATAATTCGAATATTTTGCCCTAATAGTGTTTAACATAATGTTTTTTTTTGGCTTGAATTCATAGACCCAACTCGAGTCTAAGGCTAAAAGTTATAGTCGTTACTCAGTTCTCAAATATTCTATCCTTGTTCTTCTTATGGAAAAAGGATAAGAAGAACATAGATAAAATATCTGAGAAATAAGTAGAGACTTTAACTCCCAGCCTAACGATTGTTACTTGAGTTACGTTACTGAATTCGTACCTATGTCAATTGAGATAACATAATACAATACATGACATAAGTGCAAAATTTATTTATAATCTTTAAAGCGATTGCAAATGTCATAAAATAATTGCGAATAATATGCGCTTTTAAATAAAAATATATTTAATATTGTAATATTAATATGAGACATGTAAACAAAATTTCAATGGACTCGTATTCTCACATTTTCTTACACAGTGTAAAAATAGACCACATAGCTCTCGCAAAAGTGTGACTTAAGTGCAGATTTAGATTACATAGTGCTAAAAATCCTAAAGCTAAGGTTCATATTATTAAATCATGATTCTAATGTTTGTATTGATAAGTTTTACTTACGAAATATAAATTCATTAACTCATATGTAATCTTAAGTTGATATTTGACCGTACTTAATATAGCTGTACCTGTACAATGACTCATTCATCAAAACATTCACTTTTATTGAAGTAATATAATACTTAAAAGATTTTATTACTTATAAAGTAGTGAAATATCAACAAAATCATGAAAGAAGTCTTTAAATACCTAATCTAAAATGTGGATTCGTGCAAACATATGATGCGAATATTTGTAAATCTTATTTTTCTGACTCGATTGCATAATTAAATTCATAAATGAAGTTCTAGAATACAATTTTATAACATAAATAATAATACAAAGTCTGCAAATGTGGTAAAATCAGCCAAAAACGTCCAAAAAATGAGTTTTTACATACACAATATTAATTTTGTTACAAATGGTTTTTTTTTTAATTTATGTAAGCATGATTATTCTAACACTACATTTAAATTTAAAATCAATATGAATAAAAATGAAAAAGAACAGTTCAGCATTTAATTAATGCTATAAACTTTATAAAAATACTAAATCATTATGATGAAAATGTTAGTCTTGTTTTTCTTGATTAATACAAATTTTTAATAATCAATAATCTAGAAAACGATAACTTGGTCAATTTTTAATTTTGTAATATTGGTATGATCAGACATGTCAAAACAGCGGGAATTTTAATAATGATAGCATGGAAGTAAATTAAAAATTTTAATGAAAATTTGTTTATGAGAAGTGAAAGGAATTTTCAATTTTATATGAAATAAAGACAATGTCATATGAAATTAGCTTAACAAAACACATTAACCAAGTTAAACGCATAATATGGCAATAGTTACTTTATTTATTGCAATAATATTTATTTTATTTTAAATATTCATTAATTTGATTTATTATAACTAGGGGAAGAGGTTTGGTTGTGGACACCCTTGCGTTTGTATTGACAGAAAGCAGATGAGGTTTTTCTGACAAATGTCATTTATGTATTGTGGCAGCACGTTTTTTTATGCCAAATATCGAAGTAAATAGACGCGTCTGCTTCGTGCTGTAAGCAAATTAATTTTTCTGTGCTTGAAAAAAAATCACAAAAATTTATTTATACTTATGTATACTTTTTCAAAAGAATTACAAATCGAAGTGAATCAATGAAGCTAAGTGTAATGCACATTTATTCAGTAGGAATTTATTCCTACTTTGTGATGCAATATAGATTGCAACCAATATCTTAACAGTAACAATTTCGCATGATTGTCCACAACCGAACCAAAATCTTTTTCGGTTCGGTTGTGGGCATTTCATAAAATTAACAAAAAAAAATTATTCTATTTGACGAAATCGATTTTGTCCCTTCGTTGGTAGTTAGCTAAGGTCTTCATCTTTCTATAGACACCTATAAGTCCAAAAAATATACAATTGGTGAAAAGTTATGAGCCAAAAACAAAAGGGTGCCTACAACCGAATCCTTTCCCATATTTAAACTTTCCGATAAGAAAAAAGAAATGTTAAATTTTGCTAAATTCCTCAACCTTATCTCTTAGGTCTTTGTCTAAATTTTATATCATAGTTTATAGTTTATTTACGAATTTACCATGGACCTATGAAAATATCCAATTTCATAATTTACACAGGGTAACTAACAAAATTTAAAATGATTATTTTTAATGTATGTACTTGTACTTTTTATTATTTCTTTTACTGTCAAGATAATTAACTTTTTAAACAAGATAAAATAATAATTAACTAAAAAATGACTAAAGATGTTTCTAGTCGCTTCCATTTGGAAATTTTTTTTTATTTCAAATAGATTTACAACAATACTTATTTATCTCAATTTTACTTTACTTTAGCACATTTTTACTTTCTCAAAAATTTTTAAACTGTATTAAAACTACTTTAAATGCAAAATTTGTATTTTAATCTTTACAATTGTTCTCTTATTTAAACTAATGATACTCTTCCCGACGGGTCATAAGACCAACCGCTAAACACGTATGCGTCTGTGCATCAAGCGCACATAACGACAAAGATTCCGTTTCTTTTCTATTTTTTCGAATCTTTATAGTTTTTTGATTAGTTGCTCCACGCTAAAATACGCTAAGTGTTAAGAGGCAGCTGTATAGCTCTGTCCTTGTCTAATCTAAATTTTCGTTATTATTAATAAAATAAATATTGTTATACAAAAGTAAAGGCATAGCCCAATAGATTTCAGGACGAGCAAACAATCCTATTCTATGAAAAAATATAAAATTTTCATTAGTTTTCGAGTGAGGTCTGAAACGGAAAAACAATTAAACTTGATAACTGTTTTTTCGTTTCAAACCTCACTCGAAAACTAATGAAAATTTTATATTTTTCATAGAATAGGATCGTTTACTTGTCCTGAAAACTATTGGGCTATGCCTTGACTTTTGTCTAACAATATTTAATTTATTAATAATAACGAAAATTTAGATTAGACAAGGACAGAGCTATACGGCCTCCTCTAAAAGGGGCAATTTTGATAGGAAATAATTATCGAAATTTCCTTCTAAATTCTTTATTTACTTGTTTTAATCGGGACAGAATTAAATAAGAAGATATAAGAAGAGAACACATTATAACACTTTCTTTGTAAATTATAAATCGATTCATTCTGCTCCACATAACGAATTTTACACATTTTTTTTTCATCCTTAGTCATTTACAAATTTGAATGAGAGCACAAATCAATTTATTTAATTCTAAGTTTTTTATAAGTTAAAAAGAAAAATAAACCCTTCTTTGTATTTAAAATCAAAACTATTAACAGTCAAAGTGATTATATACGCATCATCTCATTATATCCTATCGTTAAGTGTCGCATGGGTCAGTTACTAAAATTATTCTAATATTATTTATCTTTTCGACTCATTTTGCAGGTCGACAAAGCTGCATTGACGACTTTCCTGGGTCCTCGGCTGGATTCTGCTCGCTTTCTCCTCTATAAATAAAAATGTGGAACGCTTGACGATTTAGCGTGCCATCCTTATGTTCACTTTTCGTTAGTGTTCTTGTCGTTACTCTTTTTATTTACGGAATTCACTGATAGAAAAAACGCTGCCAAGTGCTTTGGCGCAATGCTTTCTCATAGAGCTTATTGAGTTTGAGCAATTATATATTGTTTTTTAAAATGTGATTTTAATGTAAAAATGTGATTTCCATGCAAATTTTAAAGCAAATCCATCAAGTACTTTACATAAAATAAAAAAATGAAAAATCAACGTTTATTTCAAAATCTTTAAAATGCTCTAAAATTGTAACTTGGTTAGAAAAATTAATGTTTAGAAGCTTTTTTTCTGCTGACAGTAGCGAATGACTTTTATATAAATTTTGGAGCAAATCTATCGAGTAGTTATATAGATATAGATATAGATATTTATTTATTTTGTAATAAGAGTACAAAAAGGCGTGTAATACATGAAATATTAAGTAATAATTCTATAAAAAGTATTGCACATAATAAGATAAGATATCACAGTCAATTATTAAAATTAATATATAATATTGTATCAGTAAGTCACCATGTAAAAGTGATATCACAGACTATTCTAAATACACGCAGAAAACATAAATTACAATAAAAAACAGTCTTAAATATCTATCAGTCATTGAATTAAAATACATAATTTAAAAGAGGAATCACTGTCATGACATCAATAAAAATAAAATTGGACAATACTATAAAAATAAAATTGAACAATACAATAACAAAATAATAGTAAATAATTAAAAAATAAAATAATAATTACATTTAAAAACAATACCGAAGATGTCATGATTTCTAATAAAAACAGAACCACTCATACTTTCCGCATACATTCATCCATCATTCAGGCTAATAAATACATTTACACCTTAAATCTATATATAGGACAAAACAAAATAAATTAACACAAAAATTAAAATACTTAAAATTAATTTCGCTCGAGGTCAAGTAAGTACGTCCTCAAAGCCAACTTAAACCTGTCGAGCGATGGAAGATTTTTTATATAAGCAGGCAGGGAGTTCCAAAAATGCGCACCTTGAACTTGAAAGGAATTTCTTCCAGTCTCAGTACGCATGAAGGGCACCGCGAAGTCCTTGATCTCTCCCCTAGTGGCTACCCTAGGTACATATCTAGTGAAGAGACTCACTAAATACTCGGGAGTATTCATGCGCACGATTTTGTACATAAGTACAGCCATAAAATACTGTCTCCTTGAATCAGTACGCAGCCAACCAAGCGCAGCTCTATGAGGAGAGATATGACCGCCCAATCCTACGCCTAATACATATCTCACACATGAATTTTGTAGTCTTTGTAATTGTCTTCTCAACCCCTGCGAAGCATCAAACAGAACTACTGAGCAGTAGTCCAGGTGCGGAAATAGCAAGGTGGCTACGAGTTGTTTACGCAGGGCCTCAGTGGTGTACCGACGAAAGAACCGTAAACTATACATTATCCTATTAAATTTTTTAGTCACCATATTAATATGCGGCTCCCAAGACAACTTAGCGTCAAGCACAACACCAAGGCTCGTAACGGTAACAGAGAAAGATATGCCGACACCTCCCTCAAGCTCAATCGTTCTTGGCTCACCAGTATAAAAGTCATTAATAAAACGACTACTGCCAAAAACGATAGCCTTAGTTTTGCTTGTATTTAATGAGAGAGAAGCATCGACAGCCCATCCCGACAACGCCCTGGCCGCCCTCTGCATAATACGAATACCTTCATTCAGATGTTCATAAGGGACCTGAGTATAGATTTGGAGGTCATCAGCATATAATATGTGCTTGACACAACAGGGGTCGGGCGTGTCACGTATGTTATTAATGTAAAGGCAGAACAACAGAGGCCCCAGCACTGAACCCTGTGGAACTCCTAGATTGGTTGTTAGCCAATCCGAATCCTCTTTTAAATGTGTAGAAACCATTTGTTTCCTACCTGATAAATAGGAGTTGATCCACTCGAGTGCAGCCCTAGAAAACCCCATCAATCTAAGCCTCGCAAGCAATTTGGAAGGGGAGATCGTATCGAATGCCTTACTAAAGTCAAATAGGAGTAGTATCGTGGCAAGTTTCTTGTCAAGACCTGATCTTATGTCGTCTGTAAGTTTAAGTATGGCAGTCTGCGTAGAATGATGCTTCCTGAAGCCAGTCTGCAAAGAGTCAAGTATTTTGTGTGTCATAATATACTCCTGCAGTTGGTCATGGGCAATCTTCTCAAGAACCTTTGAAAGAAAACATAATATTGCTATGGGCCTAAAATCTTTAGGCATTTCAGGTGCAGGGCACTTCTCTAAAGGCACAGTACGTGCGCGCTTCCAAAGGCAAGGGAAGACCCCCCGTGCAAAAGAGGAATTGAACAGAGTCACAAGATGCTCTCCAATAACCGGAAGTGCTTTAAGTATCACACTCTGCGGGATGCCATCCTCGCCACAAGCCTGTGATGAAAAATGCGAAATCGCAAGGATTACATCATTAATATTAATTGGCTTAAAGACAAAACCACTTTCACTACACTCAGAAAGAATCCTTTTACGTTTCGCAGTATCATCGTGTGGCGAGACCGACACCCCCGCAAAATGTGCATTAAGCTCATCTGGAGTGAATCCATTCAAGTCCCCTTGAGGTCCGGATAGGAGTCCCAGGTCTTTTAACTCCTTCCAGACATTACCTCCAGCAAGAGCATCGAATAGTTTATTATGATAATAATTTGTTTTAGCTTGTTCCGTCCGTTCATCTATTGTTTTACGCAGCTGCAAAAATTCGGAGAGATATCGCTCCTCCTTCGTCCGTTTAAATCTACGATACGTGGTATCTCTCTTGTGCCGCATCTGCGACAACTCTTTATCAATCCAAGGAAATTTATCTTTACCAATTTTAAGTGTTTTTAGTGGCGCTAGATTTTGTATTGCCGCCGTAAGGTTGTCACAGAGGCAGCCAAGTGCAGATTCTGGGTCAACTGTACCAACTGTAAATGGCGTCCAATCACAGCCGGCCAAACTCTGTACCAATAAGTTTGGACAGATATCTTTGTAATTTCTATACTTAATTATTTTATCATCTGTCTTGATGTGATGACAAGAAATACATACATCAATTAAGTTGTGCCAACTGTGAAAATTCGCCGGTAAGTTGCGTGCGTCAAGTACTGTGTCATTATCGTCAACAAGAATCAGGTCAATCCACGTGTGAGACGTTGGAGTGTGATGCGTGGCACCGTGCTGAACCAACTGTAACGAAAGCTCAGCCGACAATTTATTAATAAATTTGGCATCACTGCTCTCACGCAGGAGATCGGCATTCAGGTCTCCCATTATAATTTTATGACAGTATTCGGAAGCAAAATTTCTCAAGTTATCCAAAAAATCGGTAGTTTAAAAAAAAGAAATTGCAGGAGGTCGATAAATAACAGGAACCAACACGGCTTCGGAGCTGCCCAATTGCACAGAACAAAAAATATACTCAGGTACCTCCGGTTTACCTTCACTATGATTAGTTTGAGTATCCGAAGTAGCCAAAATAGTGCACTTCAAATTGTCTTTAACATACAAAGCAACTCCTCCACCACGCAAGTTTCTGTCCTGTCTGAATACTTTACACCCTTCGACCCGAATGACGTCATCCGAAACAGATGGACCCAGCCAGGTCTCAGCCACTCCAAATATGTCGCAAGAAGGACCATCACTCAGAAACTCACGTACCTGCCCAATGTGAGCCCTCAACGAAGTCACATTCAGAAAGCACGCTCGCAGTTCACCCCTCCTCCCTGTACGACTCTCAGAGGAGGCCCGGTGCAGTCATTGGGAAGAGGCCACACTCGACGTTACTCCATTATTTGTACCTAATAATTGGTTTGTCGACATATTTCGTTGATGTTCAGAGGCTTCATTATTATCACATATATTATTATTATTACACTTAATATTCTATGGAGTTTCAGAATTTACATTAATTACATGCACACCGTCTTTTAATTTCTTACTTTCTGTCAATAAATTATCTAAATCATTTTCATTAAAAAATTTGTGAGCTCTCTTCCCTCTCTCCCTCCTTACCAGAAATTTACCATGTCTGTGCCAAACAAATTTAAAGCCTTTTTCTTTGGCATACTTTTTTAACTTTTTGAAATTAACATATTTTTCTTTAGGCAAAAATTCATTAATAAATATCAAGCCGTGGCGTTTGATGGCTGGAAGACTGCCAAGGAGGGAGGGATTAAGATCCGCTGTCGAAAAACCAGTGAATTGTCGTTTAGCCTCAAACACCTTATGCACCAGGTTCTCCTCAGAAAGTCTAACCAGCAATGAGAACGGACCCCCCGGGCCGCCATTGATCCCACGATCTGTAGACACCTCGTTTACATCATCATGTTAAGCGATTTTCTTAACTAAGATTACATTTGTACGCTTGATTGTCGGAAGAATGGTACCAAGAACGGCACAGGCGTAATCATCAGGCCCAACATTAACTGCTGAACAGTCAAACTCGCCAGAGATCACCAATGTACCGCTCCCAGAGCCACATTACGTCTCAACTTGACGAGGTGCCTCCTCACTAATTACAGTATGAGTGTGTGGTGTTTGTGGCATTTCTACAGATTTAGATGTGTGTAATGTATGCTCATTCATTACCGTGAGATCCGCGACGGCCTGCGCCACGCCAGCTACCCCGGTTGTAAGGTCAAAGAAACCCTTGTCCACTCCATGAAACTCGTTATTAAGAAAAGTTTGAATATTATCAAATTTACAACTAATTGTTTTATTATATGTTTAAATTTTATTATTTAGAGCGGACAAGAAATTCCTTTCCGAAGTGACTATTATTTCCCTAAGTTTGCGATTTTCCTCTAACAGCTGCATCTGCCCAATTTCTAATTTTTTAATATATTCATTCTGTGTATCAATTTTGGACACAATATCCCGCAGGCCTTTGTCAAAATTTTTAACTTGGCTCTCTACAGCCAAAAATCGATCAAAAGAATTTAGTATTGTGTCAAGCCTGCCAGATAGTGCGCCCTCTAGAGCAGATACAGCTGTCTGCAATGAGGAAGAATCTAAGTCACCTCGGACTACATCAGAATTATTTTTCATAAAATTATTACTATTATTATTATTACTCGGGGCAGCGAGCGCAGCGCCACCTCCCAATAGTTTATCAGATAAAGGCATACTTATTCTACTTCTCCCTTTATCCGCCGTGGCACCGCTGTTGTTGGACAAAGTTTGCGATGATAAAGCAGTTTCCACTCTTTCAGGCTGCTTCTGTGAGGTGTTGACAGATGTCACTTTCGAGTCAGTTCTTGATGGTGTAGAGGCACTGATTGGCTGATTAGGAGCAGCTTTGCGTGCGACCTGTAGAACTCCATTAGCCTTGATGCTTCCACCGGCAGACGACCTTGAATTGTTTCTTATTTTTTCCATGCATCTTTTGCACTCGTATTTTGTGCCACTTTCCATTTTTGAGCGAGTCATGCATTTCGCATGACAGCGCTGCCGGCATGTAAAACACAAATGGAGCTTTGTCATGCCCCATTTATCATTAGTGGATAACTTACAGATCGCACAACTGTCCATAACTCCAACCTCTTGTGTATACTCCTTAAAGGGTAAGGTAAACTTCTATATTATTGGTCGAGGAGTAGGTTGAGAAATCAGCCACCAGGATCTCTGCCTGCAGATGAAAATTGCCTCCCAACTAACCTCAAAACTGCAACAATTCTAACCTCCAAAGTGCAGCGTCCTGATGTAAATTATGAGATAAAATGCAAGGACCGCCAATAAAACTGATGATTTATAGCTGAAACGGTGCCTTGCAAATTGAGCGTGCAAGAATCTGTAAGAAAAACGCCCTAGGGCACAAAAATGCAGTACCAGAACAAAAACAACAAGAGTGAGAAATAAAGCGTGTTTAACTACTTACAGATGGACAGAGAAGAGATAGACGAGTAGTTAACGTAAAAATAGAATGAAAATTAAAAATTGAAATATTTTTTTTAATCTTTAAAATGCTCTAAAATTAAAACTACGCCAAGGAAATCAGTTTTCAATTTTTTTTTTTATTTTAGCGATCGCAAATAATTTACATATAAATTTTTAAGCAAATTCATCGACTAGTTTACGTGAAATACCAAAAAAAAATAAGAAATCCAGGTTTTTAGAAAATTTAAAATAACTCTAAAATTAAAACTACTCTAAGGAAACCAATTTTCAATAGCTTCCCCCCCAGTCAGGCAAAAAAATAAATTGTATGCCAAACTGGAAGCAAATCCATCAAGTAGGTCACGAGATCTAATTTACTAACTAAATAAAACAATTTTTTCAAAAAATTTTGAAATAATCTACAATTAAAACGAGGCTAAGAAAATTAGTTTTAAAAAGTTTTCCGTTTTTTAGCAATTGCAAATGATTTTTATGCAAATTTTAGAGCAAATTCATCGAATAGTTTGCGTAGAATTTAAAAAAAAAATGAAAAATCAAAATTAAAAAGAAATTTTTTAGAATGGTTTTGAAATTAAAACAACGCTAACAAAACTAGTTTTAAATATTTTCCGCACGAGTTATCCATCGAGTAGTTTTCGAGATCCAATTGAGTAAACGAATACACACACACGCACGCGCACGCACCCACGCACACACACACACACACACACACACACAGACAGACATTTTCTAAAACCCACTTTTTTCAACTCCCTGAGTACAAATATGCACAAATTAGTGAAAAAATAGAGAAATAATTTTTTATCAATACAATGCTTTCTTTATGAGGAAGCAAAAAAAAGAGAGAAAAAAAATACAAAAGCCCAGGCCCTTGGGCCTGAGTACCGGCGAAACTGCTTACTGGCCTGCTCGCACGAGTCTGACTCTCCCCATGCGTTCTTTGCAGCGACGCACTTCAAACTTTTTAGCCAATTGTTATCTGAAACTAAATCTTCACGCACCTCTATCCCTCTCTTTAATTACAACGAAAAAAGAAGGAGGCGCGTGAAACTGTTGAATTCACCGGTTAATTAGATTACATAATTTAAATTTGAAAATTGATTGTTTTTGTTACGCAACAGTTTATTTTATTTCGGGGATCGAAAATTGTTTCCATGCAAATTTCCAAGCAGATTCATCGGATAGTTTACAAAAAATACCAAAAAAATGAAAAATTGATTTATTTTTTAAATGACTGAATTTAAAACTACGCTAAGAAAACCAATTTTCAATAGCTTATTATTAAATTACACAAAAAAATAAATTCTATGCAAAATTTCAAGCAGATCTGTCAAGTAGTTTTCTAGATCCAATTGAAACATTTTTTTCACAAATTTAAAATGTTCTAAAATTAAAACTGATCTAAGAAAATCAGTTTTCAAAAATTCTTTTTATTTTAGTAATCAAAAATAATTTCCATGAAAATTTTTAAGCAAATTCATCGAGTAGTCTACATAAAATATCAAAAAAATTTTAAAAAATTTTTTAAATGGCTATTTTATTAAAACTACGCTAAGAAAACCAATCTTCAATAGCTTTCGCAAAAGTTAATAAAAAAAAAAGTTATGGAAAAATTGAAGTAAATCCATCGATTACTTTTCGAGATCCAATCGATTAAATAAATACAAACATTTTTTTCAAAAATTTTCAAATGCTCTGAAATTAAAACTACGCTGGGAAAATCAATTTTCAAAAGTTTATTTTATTTCAGCGATCAAAAATTATTTCTATGCGAATTTTCAAGCAGATTCATCTGAGAATTTACAAAAAATACCAAAAAAATGAAAAATGAATTTTTTTTTCAGAAGTTCATTTTATTTTGGGAATCGAAAATTATTTCTACGCAAATTTTTAAGCATCAGGTGGTTTACAAAAAACACCAAAAAAATGAAAAATTGAAATTTTTTTTTTCTCATAAATGACTGAAATAAAAACTACGCTAATAAAACCAATTCTCAATAGCTGCCCCCAAATTAGAAAAAAAATAAATTCTATGCAAAATTTTAAGCAAATCCATCAAGTAGTTTTCGATATCCAGTTGGCTTACTGAATACACATACACATACATACAGACATTTTCTAAAAATCACTTTTTTTGACTTCCTGAGACCAAATATGTATGTTACGAGTGCCGTATAATAGCAAATATAGAAAAAATGCAAGAGTGCAGTTTATAGAATATGAAGCGACAAAAGAAATCAAAATGCATCGGTGGGAATGGCTCAACGTTTGAGCGCTTATCTGTCGTGCAAGAGGCCCGGGGTTCGAGACACGTCGCGGACGCTTTCTCGCCTTTTTTATAATTTAATTTTATATTACTTGGTTAATAATAAAATAAAATTCGTTATATATTAATCACTGAATAATAAAATAAAATTCGTAACATCTACAAATTAATAAAAAAATGAAAAATAATTTTTTTTGCCGATACAAAGCTTTCTCTATGAGAAAGCAGAAATATTTTTTAGTTAAATTATTTAAAAAAGAAATGTCATTTTTTTATTTTAATCAACAATAAAAAATAAATTTTAATTGTGTAAATAAATATTTTGTTTTAAGTTCGCTAATTGTGTTAAAGATCAAAAGGAGTACCAAATGAGATTATTCTGTTATTATAAAAAAAATTTTTTTTAGTTAAATTATACAAAATAAAAATTTGTTTGGACTTTTATTTAAGAAAGATGTAGGGTAAGTGTATGAGTTATCGTACCTTTAAGGTTAAGGCAGACACATTTCCGTCAATTAAACAAATCTCATTATTTTTTAAAAGTTTTATAAACTGTTTATTTAAAGTAAATCACATTACCTACGAATAAAACAAATTCCCTAAGTGAAAATTTAAAAACTATTAATTTGCTGATTGAATTTACAAAGTTTATGCGATGTGTCAGTTTATCGTGTGTCGTCTGCTTACCATATAAATGCATACTTTTATTATCGTGCTTTGATTATCGACATCGCATGCTTTAACATAGGGTACGATAACCGGGGAGGGCACGTTAACTCCCACACTTACCCTAATTTTTCAGCTGCATATTTAGTAAAAATAAATTTATTATGTATATAACTAGAAAAAATCGTATTTTATTCGGGGGCATACCACAACACCACAACTAGGGTAGTGTGTAAGTGCGAAATTTGGTGTTTGTGCGTCTTTGTGAAAATAGCGATATAAAAATAAAATAGATTTTTTATTAAATCACCTAATTAAAAAGCAAAATTGATTTTAATTTTAGAGGTCAATGTGAGCGCCCGAGTATGTACGGCCCTGAAATCGTAAGAAACTCAAGGATGCGCGTACAAATGCCAAAAAGACTAATGTGGTTGCATGAGCGAAATATGTGTGCATACACAGAAGCCCATGTACATATTCTCTCGAACGGAGAAGAGAAGGAGAGATACGCAAAGAGAGTTAAAGCAAGCAGTGTGCAGAGTTCGCAAGTCTCGGCATTCTTGGATCGGCTCTTCTAAAAAAGGAATGCAACTTTGCTCCAGTCAGAATAAGCGTTCAGCTATCACATTGGAGAATGATCTTTGTTATTAGTTGTATCATTTATAATCAATTCAGATATATTATTTTTGGTGACAAGATTCGTTTTATTAAAACAAAGTTGAATTAATTCATCAAGGCCTAATCCATAATTGAATTTTAACCCAGAATTATTGTTGTAGATTATTAGTGCTTTTTTTACAAAACTAATTTCTACAATCACAATTGTTAAGTTCTGATAAGAAATTTCCAACTATGTTGTCGAAAATTATTGATTTTTCTTTTGCACACTTTAAATTATTTTCGCATTTTTCATTTTGTTTGAGATTATTTTTTATATAACTTTTCTTCTACACAATTTATTGTTTTTATGCCATTTCTAACATTTACATTATATGAATGCACTGTTTCGAAATCTTCTAGAACTGTAACTTCATGCATTATAATTTGATTTGTTGGGAATAGAGGTTTTGTGCTCCGGGATCGGAAAGGAAAACACCCTTTTTTAATAATATTAAACTGGTTGATATATATTCTAATTATCTTTAAGTACAGTAATTATTAATCTAATACGTTACAAATGGCTGAGCTTTACTTTACATGTGCTATTGTAAAGAGCTTGTCTTTATTGCTACATGGCGCTCGCTAGACTCTGTTTTACAGACTGCTTGAGCTCGACTAGAGCCTCTCTTTCTCAGCTGATTTGCTGATTCATATGTATGGTCGAGTACGCATTTACCGACAGAAGGTGATACGCTTACAGATATAAGACGCAACATTTACATATTACAACACGCCTCCTTAAATTTGCGGCTTTTATTTCTTTTATTTTATATTCAATTTCGCTTTTACATGTTTTTAAATTAATCTTAATTCTTTTCTGTTTTTAATAAATTTTTCTTTACATAGACCTTTGGTTAATATATCAGCTATATTTTTATCAGTTTCAATTTTTAAAATATCTATTACACCATTTTCATAATTTTCATTAATATAATGATATTGCACTTCAATGTGCTTCGAATTTCTTGTTAGATTACCAAATTTACCTATAGCTATCGCACCAGAATTATCTTCATAAATTTTAATTGGTCTATCTATATTAAATTTAAATGCATCATTTAACAAATCTTTTATAAATAATATTTCTGTCACTGCTTCTGACATAGCAATATATTCAGCGAAAGTAGAATTTTTTGTAACAGTTTTCTGTTTATGTGTTTTCCAATAAACTACATTACCATATACTCTAATTACGAATCCTGTTGTGGATTTTCTATCAATATGATCACCTGCGTAATCTGAATCGACCATACAATCTAATTTTTCTTTCTTTACATTATTGTAATACGTTAGTTTTAAATCTTTCGTTTTATATAAATATTTCAGTATTCTTAAAGCATACTTAAAATGTGTTTCGTTGTAGCAACTTTGATATCTACTTAAATAATTAACACTATATGATATATCAGGTCTTGTCCCTGTACTAATGTATAAAAGTTCGCCTATTAAATTTCTATAACTAATTCTTTCATCTGTTTCAGTTGCTTGTTCAAGTTTTAAACTTGTCTCTATCGGAGTTTCATAGAGCTTTGCATTTTCTAAATGATATTTCACAGCCAATGATTCAATATATTTTTGTTGACTTAAAGTCATTACACCTTTTTCTTTATCATGATTAATATCAATTCCAATATATCCTGTTATTTTACCTAAATCTTTCATTGCAAATCTTTGCATTAATTTTGTTTTTATATCCTTGATCTTATTTTTATCTTTGCAGCAAATTAAAATATCATCTACAAATACCAACATATATATAGGATCATTGCTTGTGTTATTTACATATAAACAATAGTCATGATTGCTTCTAACAAAATTTAATTTTTCAACATAGTTATTAAATGTTTCATACCATGCTCGTGGGCTTTCTCTAAGACCATAGAGTGCCTTTTGGAGTTTACATACTTTATTTTCTCCAGTTTCATAACCTTTTGGTTCATAAATATAAACTTCTGATTTTACTATACCATTGAGAAATGCTGTCTCAACGTCCATTTGTTCTATACCCTGTTAAAAAAGTCCAGGTGGATTTCCACGTGGATTTTCAGTCTGATTTACTTGGATTTTCAGGGTGATTTACTTGGATTTTCAGGGTGAAAATCAGGGTGGAATTCCAGGTAGATTTTCAGGGTGAAAATCAGGTTGGAATTTTAAGGGGATTTTCAGTCTGAATTACTTGGATTTTCATAGTGAAAATCCACTCTGATTTTGAGTCTGAAAATCCACTCTGATTTTCATAGTGAAAATCCACTCTGATTTTCGTAGTGAAAATCCACTCTGATTTTCATAGTGAAAATCCACTCTGATTTTCATAGTGAAAATCCACTCTGATTTTCATAGTGAAAATCCACTTTGATTTTCAGTCTGA
Organism: Anastatus disparis; assembly: GCA_017163975.1. Classification (NCBI taxonomy): domain Eukaryota; kingdom Metazoa; phylum Arthropoda; class Insecta; order Hymenoptera; family Eupelmidae; genus Anastatus; species Anastatus disparis. The sequence goes on along the minus strand of JAFFSR010000384.1, from coordinate 245,550 downwards.
AAATCCACCCTGATTTTCATAGTGAAAATCCACTCTGATTTTCAGTCTGAAAATCCACCCTGATTTTCATAGTGAAAATCCACTCTGATTTTCAGTCTGAAAATCCACCCTGATTGTGGATATATTTAAGCATTCAAAAAAATATTTTTATCAAATTAAATTTATTTATGTTTTTCATTGCAACCACAAAAATATCTCTGCTCACTTAATAGAATAGAACGTGAGAAAGTAGGCCGAATGATCGTCGTTTTAGACAAAATTAAACTGTTAGTTTATAAGCTCTAAAGTCTTTTATTCTTTTCATGCGCGTTGGCTTGCCATAAGAAAGTCAATACATAAAAAGCGTGGTAGCCCCCTAGTGGTTAGTTATTGAATATGAATATACACATGTATATAATAGTACTGATGATTAACCGTTAGGGGATGCTCCGCTTTCTACCTATTGACTTTCTTATGGCAAGCGAACGCGCACGAAAAGAATAAAAGACTTTAGAGCTTATAAACTAACAGTTTAATTTTGTCTAAAACGACGATCATTCGCCCTACTTTCTCACGTTCTATTCTATTAAGTGAACAGAGATATTTTTTGTGGTTGCAATGAAAAACATAAATAAATTTAATTTTATAAAAATATTTTTTTGATTGCTTAAAAATATCCACAATCAGGGTGGATTTTCACTATGAAAATCAGAGTGGATTTTCACTATGAAAATCAGAGTGGATTTTCAGACTGAAAATCAGAGTGGATTTTCACTATGAAAATCAGAGTGTATTTTTAGACTCAAAATCAGAGTGGTATTTCACTATGAAAATCCAAGTAATTCAGACTGAAAATCCCCTTAAAATTCCAACCTGATTTTCACCCTGAAAATCTACCTGGAATTCCACCCTGATTTTCACCCTGAAAATCCAAGTAAATCACCCTGAAAATCCAAGTAAATCAGACTGAAAATCCACGTGGAATTCCACGTGGATTTTCCACGTGGAAATCCACCTGGACTTTTTTAACAGGGTATCTAAATTATTTACACAACAATAGCTTAACAAAATTTTTAAAGTTTGCATTTTTCCTACTGGAGAGTATACATTTTCTAAATATTCTTTTTGTTGAAAGCCTTTTACTACTAATCTAGCTTTATAAGAATTATCTCCTTTTCTTTTAAATATCCATTTAACATCAATTACTTTCTTATCTTTTGGTTTATCTACAATAGTCCATGTTTTATTTTTATTTAAACTATTAATTTCAGAATCCATAGCATTTTGCCATTCTTTACTTTCTGTGGAGTTTATCGCCTCCTCGAATGTATTCGGTACATTAGCGTTTACATAATTTACATATATATAATGTGTTATTGGGTTACCATATCTTTCTATAGGACTTTTCTTTCTCGTTGAGGTTCTTTCAACTTCTAAATTATCTTTTCGTTTTTTAAATCTTTTATTTACATTACCAGAATCATTATTTATTTTACTATTAGAATTTTCACTATCATGATTTTCATTATCATTAATTTCATTTTCATTTTCATTTTCGGAATCAATTTTACTTTGACTATTATTATTTTCTAAATTTAATTCAATGTAATTTTCATCATTTTGTTCGGTACAAATTAATTCTGTATCTTCTTCAACTACTTTAACATGTCTGGCATTTATAATTTTATTATCAATTAAAACTCTATAACCATTGTGTGTATAACCTACAAGTATACCTAATTTAGCTTTATCGTCCCATTTACTTTTTCTTAATACTTCTGGTACCCTTACAAAAACTTTGCTTCCATATATTTTCAAATGTTTTACATCAGGTTTTGATTTTAAAAGTATTTCGTATGGAGTTTTATTTTCATGTGTGTTGGCTATTGTACGGTTTTTTAAATAAGAAACTGTTTTCATTACTTCTGGCCAATACCTTATAGGTATCTTGGCTTCTCTTACTAAACATCTGCCTATATCCATAGCTGATCTATTAAATCTTTCCGCTACTCCATTTAATTCATGAACGTAGGGTGGACAAGGTAATAATTCAATTCCTTTATATTTAATAAATTTATAAATTTCTTGATTTAAATACTCTTTACCATTATCACATTGTAACTTTTTTACTCTTTTATTAAATTGATTTTCAACTAAATTTACGTATTCTATAAAACATCCTGCTGTTTCAGATTTACTTTTAATACAATAAACTCTACTACATTTACTATAATCGTCTATAAACGTTAAAAAATATCTTTCTCCACCATAACCAGCTGTGCTGTGTGGACCATTTAAATCTGTATGAATTAATTCTAAAGTCTCAGTAGATCTAGTTTTCTTATTTTCAAACGGTACATTAGCCATTTTACTTTGAATACAGTTTGCACATTTCATATTATTATTTTCTAATTTATCTGGTTAACCATTCAATAATTTTTCATTAACTAATTTATTTAAATATTGAAAATTTACATGGCCTAATGCTCTGTGCCATTTTTCTTTATCTGTTAATTTTAGCGTATTTGCATAAATATTTTTACCTTTATATTCATCAATAAAACTTTTCATTAAATACAAATTATTTATTTTTTCTGCTACAGCTACTAATTCTCTATTTTTATTATAAATCTTTGCTGTTTGATTTCTCGATACAATTGTGTTATTTACAGTTATTTTAGAAAAACTTAACAAATTTCTACTTAATTCTTTTACATAATAGACATTTTTAAGATCAACTTTCTTTTCATAATAATAAGTTTTAAAATACGTTATAATGTTACCTATTTTAGTAGCTTTTAATAATTTTCCATCTGGCAATTTTACATTAACTGGTTCTTTTAATACAATAAATTTTTCAAAATAATTATCATTATTAACTATATGGTCAGTACAACCACTATCTAAAAGCCAGTTTATTTCATTTTTACTTTCATTAATTTCTGTTTCTATTACCTCATTATGGTTTACCATCGTTACCCATGATTCTGCATTGCGGTTGTCGTTACGTTGACTAGAAGATTCTTCTCTTGGTTGACTTGTTCTGTTCTGTCCATGGCCTTGTTGTGAATACCCCCTTGAATTTGATCGTGGAGATCCTCGTTGAAATCCGCATTGACCATAACCTCTGTTGTAGTAGGCTCCTCTTCTTTGACTGGTATGCGTTCCTCTGCCTTGGTTATATTGTGGTGCTCTCCAACAATCTTTCTTGTTGTGGCCTTCTTTCCCACAGTTAAAACATTGTCCTTTTGTTTTTATGCTGAAAGTGCTGACATTTCTTTTACTTTCACTTTCAGGTCTTGTCATATTTTTCTCTTGAATTTTGGACTTTACATATTCTACTGTCCTTTGCTCTTCTGGTATGACATCTATAAAGTCACCAATAAAACTGTAACTGGGTGGCAGTGCTTTTATTATATATCTTATCTTTTCTGGTTCATTTAAAGTTCCACCAGCTTCTTTAAACTTATTACAGGCTTGTTCAAAATCTACAAAAAAATCTTCAACTTTGTCATAATTCTTCAATTTTACATCTTCTAATTTACTTCTACATATTATCTGTAGAGCTGTAGATTTTGTTGAGTACATGCTGTCTAGCTTTCTCATCATTTCATATGTTGTTTTACATTCTTTAATGTACTCTAATTGCTTATCTGATATTGAGCTTATCAGTATATTTTTAGCTTTTAAATCTGCTTTCTTCCAAACATCTTGACTATCTGCTTCAGTTAATACTCTTATTGCTTGCTCTTTACATTCTTTATATTCTAAAATATTCAGTAATCTGAATTCCCAGCTTGAATAATTGCATCCATCAAAAATGGGAATATAAACATCATCAATTTTTACTTGCTTAGCCATTTCTCTTTCTTTTTCTAATTTTATATTTTTATCAATTTCTTTTACTGCACTTAACACTTTTTTCAGTTCTTTGAGGAAAACTTTTCTTAAACGATTTCTTTCTTCTTTAATAAGCACTATATTTTCAGCTTTTGTCTGTTTCATTAAATTTTCTTTTAATTATCTTATTAAATTCACTTATTAATTTCCTTAGTGAATTCACGTTTTTAATCTTTTTATTTTGTCACTTTTTTTACTTTTCTCGTACAGTCTATTTTTTCAAAATTATTATTCACTATCTTCTTCTTATTATTTATTATTTTTTACCTTTTATTCACTTGTTTTCTTTATCTTTCCTTTTATCTTTCAGACACGTGCTCTGTTTTAACCTCAAAATAATTTTTTTTTTTTTCTAACCTTACGTTATGCGACCACGTGACTTTAATTTTTAATCCGTTAGCATCGAACGTATTTTCTGCTTAATTTTCTTCTTTTTTCTTTTTATTGACTAACAATAATTTTTCCTTTTCACTTTTCTTTATATTTTTCACTTTACTTTTGCCTTTTAGTTATCTTTTTGACTTAAATAGTCTACCACGTTTTTGCTTCAATAACCACGTTTCTTCTATTTTATCAACCACGTTTTCTTGTTTTTTTTGAACCACGTTCTTTTATTTTATTTTTATCTTGACCACGTTTTCTTATTTTTTCTTTTAAACCACGTTATCTTATTATTTCTTTTTAACCACGTTTTTGATTTGCATACCTTCAACCACGGACTGCTGCCATGTTGGGAATAGAGGTTTTGTGCTCCGGGATCGGAAAGGAAAACACCCTTTTTTAATAATATTAAACTGGTTGATATATATTCTAATTATCTTTAAGTACAGTAATTATTAATCTAATACGTTACAAATGGCTGAGCTTTACTTTACATGTGCTATTGTAAAGAGCTTGTCTTTATCGCTACATGGCGCTCGCTAGACTCTGTTTTACAGACTGCTTGAGCTCGACTAGAGCCTCTCTTTCTCAGCTGATTTGCTGATTCATATGTATGGTCGAGTACGCATTTACCGACAGAAGGTGATACGCTTACAGATATAAGACGCAACATTTACATATTACAACATGATTACTTAGCGATTTTTCGGTTTGTTCGAATTCAATCAGAATGTATTCTGATTCTTTTGTTTTTATATAATTATGATGTAGCTAATTATATTTTACTTCTCAAGTAGTTTTCTTGATTGATGAAGTGGTTTTAGCTTGAAAATCTTCCTGATTAACTTCTGTATCTATTTTTTGGTTATGCTCTTTTTTATTAATTTCGACATTTCTTATGTCAAAAAGTGAGTATTTATCATTAAGAACATGACGAAGCTGCCCGCCTTCTAATGATATTTCCAATCCTAACTTATGAATAAACGATGCGTTTAATCGACTTTTTTTGCTACAGAGAAAAAATTGGTAAGATTAAACTCTAGTGCGGACAACTCAAGAAATCCACTAAAATATTATACATACAAAGTTATAATAAAAACTTTCAATGTATCGTATTTTAAGGTTAGGTTTGTCGAGTTTGATATCTAATTTCTAATCCAAGCTCATAAAAAAGTAACAAGTCAAAAATATTTTTTATTTTAACAAAAATTATTGTGTTGATATAGCTTTAGTGCGGACAAGTCATTATAATTGTTTAATTTATGAATTTAAAAAGATATTGATAAAATAAAAAAAGCAAAACTCGATTGCAGCAGCTCCGACATCCCGCTAATAATTAAATCGTCTAATAAATGTGATTTAGATTATGTGGTTTTATGTGATGTAGTTTTTTGTTTGTTACAGGATGCATTATTATATAATTCTGCATATAAATCATATAATTTCTTGCAATTTCCTCTTGTGTGATCTTTTATTTCACAAAATAAGCACAAATTTTTGTTTTCAGAGACATTGTTTTGATATATAATATTTAATATTTTGATGAAGTCATCTATGTTGTTAATTTCTGCAGAATTTATAAGAAAAGTTTTATTTTATCTTATGCTAAGCTTCTTGTTAATTCCATTTCATCAATATATTCTTCAGGTAATATGTTTTTACCATCAAATACTGGTAAAAGTTCAAACAAATAATTATCGTCATAACCCATTATGATTTTTATATCTTAATTCATTGTAGAAGGAATTTCGTATGTTTAGTTAGGATTTTACTAAGTATCTGTGTGATATGATGTTAATATGCGAATGATGTAGATACTTTTATTATCCATCAATATTAAGTGATCCATCAATAATGTTTAAATGGCCTTGTTAATATTTTGTTTCAACTTGTTATTAATCACAGAAATGGTTATAGATATTGCTGATCATGTTTTTTTAAAACCATTTACAATATATTTTGAATATATTTATTTATTTGATTGCACTTGTATATAGTATTTTATTCAAATTATTTAGATGCACTTTGAATATTTTATTTCATTTATGCAGTTTGAATTTATATTTTTTATTTTATTCATGTATCCGCACCTAATATATTACATTTTATTTTATTAATTTGCTATTTACATATTTTTATAGCACTGTGGGACCTAAATCCGCATGTAGGTAACACTCGTCCGTTATCTAAGTAGCATTTTTTTACACAGTATAATAATGAATTTACTTACAGGTAACGTACGTATAATAAGAAATAATTTGATATGTGGATTATTTTATAAAATATTTTCATAAATAATAATGAGCTGGAGTATACCCGGTTGAAAATAAACACATAGTTTTATTATATGATTTTATCATATGGTTTTATTATGTGGTTTTATCATATGGTTTTATTACATGTTTTCTGGTTTCAATTTATCATATGATGAAAGTATATGATAAAATCATATAATACAACCCTATGATGAAATCGTATAGTGAAACTATATGGTGAAGATAAAATAAAACCATATTCACAGAGAGAAGAAACAGTTAACAGCTACTCAAAAAATTTGGAATCATTACTAACTTTGCTCGGCAATAATTAAAGGTAAAGGAATAAATACAAATCTATAATTTAGGGCCACGCGATAAAAGTAAGGTTATGATTTTACAAATGATCTGAGAAAACTAAGGACTGATTACTAAAGAGTTAGATAGCTAGTCATAAAAAGTTAAATGAAGAGTCCAACTGAAAATTATTGTCTGCAGTCTGCCTATAGGCAAACTACAGACAATAATTCTCAGTTTGACTCTTCATTTAACTTTTTATGACTAGCTACCTAACTCTTTAGTAATCAGAGGGGCTATTTAAGTAGTGATATACATGTATGTATTACGCGAATTCTATGCGCGCGCAGACTTTTTATTCTCTTGCCGACAACTATCGTCGCGATACATACTTGAATATCGCCTCAGTCCTTAGTTTTCTCAGGTCATTTGTAAAATCGTAACCTTACTTTTGTCGCGTGGCGCAAAAATATACATTAGTATTTATTCCCATTCCTTTAATTATTGTCGAACAAAGTTAGTAATGATTCCAAATTTTTTGAGTAGCTGTTAACTGCTTTTTCTCTCCGTGTGTATGGTTTCATTTTGTCTTCACCATATAGTTTTACTATACGATTTCATCATAGGGTTATATTATATGATTTTATCATATACTTTCATCATATGATAAATTGAAACCAAAAAACATGTAATAAAACCATATGATAAAACCACATAATAAAACCATATGATAAAATCATGTAATAAAACTATGTGTTTTTTTTCAACCGGGTATTAAAACTCTCTCATATTAACATTTTTCAAATTAAATAACAATTAACAAGTAAAACTAAAGTTAATAGTAGCGTAATACGTGAAGCTTTAAAATTTAAATCCCAAGCAAAAAATAAAAATTTTTGAAGCAAGAACCATCGCAATAAGACTAAAATTCCGAAAATTTCGGGAAAATCTGGTCTCGATGTAGTTTATAGATAAATTCAACAAACAATTTCACGCAATATCAATGATATTGATAAAAATTCATTATAATTAAACATTTTAAGTAAGCTTTTAAAAATATGTTTCTTTTTCTATTTCGATTCATGGAGTGTTTAGTTTTCGTTTATGTATAGTTTTCGTTTTTTTTCGAATTATCATTAATGCATAGTTTTTGTTTATTATTGATATTTAAGAGTACAGATTTAATTTGGCGGATTAATGTCCCACGTATTATAAAATATTATACAAGACTCGTGACTTTCATCGTCAAACTTTATTACACGACATGTTATCAACCTTGCTTCCCTCGGGTGGTAACTCCGACTGTGTAATAAAGTTTCACTTAGGTGAATGTGTAATGTACTATTAATGCTTAAGGAGTCTCATATGCTAGCTATAATTTGCTATAGTTTGTTGTTCATAAAAATCAAAAGTTTAAAAAACTCTTCAATATTTTGAAAAACATTATACCTGGAAAAAAATCTCTGCAAATTTTTAGTTAGCCTTATCGACTGATTTTATTATTTATGCTCACTTAAAGTTTATGTTTTTACTACTATGAGATACAAAACATGCGGACTTCAAGTGAGCACATATAAAAAAATTAGTTGATAAGACTACTTGAAAATTTGCAGAAATTTTTTTCTAGGTATAAATTAATTTTTATCAAAATTTTGAAGAGTTCTTTAAACTTTTAATTTTTATGAACAACAAACTATAGCTGACATATGAGACTCCTTAATGTACTATCATTTTATTTTATTCATTTGCAATGAAACGGTCATGGGGGTCAGGTGGCCGCACTAATGTATATACGTACAGCTAGAGGAGAAAATAACCATACTAACAAGATGCATGTAAAAAACGTAGAAGAGTACAATTATTAGATGATTATACGATTTATTAAAACAGATAACTATACACTAGATATTACAATCGCGTAACACGGACACAAATGCGGTAATTAGTCTAACTATTCTCATGAGCGGTGGAAAGAGAGACACGCACACAAATAAAAAAAAGAATAATTATAAAATACACAAAAAAGGAGTTTAGCTTCAACGGGAGCACCAAAAAAAAAGAAAAGGAAGAACACGCTATCTCGATGCCGAGTAGGTGGTCCACCAACACACACACAAAGCAGTACACAAAAATATATGTGCATCGTTAATGCTAGAATATTGGCGCCTACGATATGTTGCGGCTCCCCCTATTACATGTATTGTTTAACTAATTAGAATCGCTTAACGCTAACATTCATTTCTATTGTTGCGCCAGAACGGTTAACACGTTTTATTTCATAGAGAGGTGTTCGAAGATAAGCGTCTTAATTAATATCAAGTTTAACTTTTAATAAGGTCTTTTTCTATTTACTTGCCTTATACTAAACCTATATTTCATCAGGTTATGAGGCCCGGTCGCGTAAAGCACAACGCTTTCACTGCGCTTATAAGAACTTAGTTATTTTGATGAAAAAAGAACAGTTTTTTTTGTGTATGGTGAGAATACTTTTCCTGTGTGTGTAATGAGAAACCGGCAGAAAAACATGGATAACAAATGCTGTAAAGAGGATTGTTGCGGCAATGCTGGTGCGGCGAGCGAATCTCTACGACAAAAAGAGGTTTCTATCAATGAGCCAAGGGAATGTGAGTATCGAAAAGTGTAGATGAGTTTGAAAATAAAAGTTTGGATAAGTGTGTTAATAAAGTATGAAGAAAAGAGGTGATGGAAATTAAAACAAAGTACAAATGAAAAGAAGTGAATAAAATTGCTTCATAACACAAATGAAAATTTACTAAAAGATGCGAATAAAATGTAAATAAATATGATAAAAAGATGTGAATTAAAATTGAACGAAAAAAGTGAAAATTACACCAGGAAAAATTAGAATAAAAAGACGCGCTTTAAAATTTGTGAAAAAAGTGAAAATCACCCAAAGAAAAATTATAATAAAAAGACACAGGTGAAAATTTGATTAAAGAAATGAAAATCACACAAAGAAAAATTTGAATAAAAAGATGAGAGTAAAAATTCGATAAAATAAGTGAGTTGCAAACAAAGAAAAATTTAATCAAAAAGACATGAGTTACTCACTCACTTCTTATCAAATTTTTGCTTGCATCTTTTATTTTAATTTTCCTTTCTTTAACCTCACTCATTTCTTTCATCAATTCTGAGTTGAAAATTAAAAATTTACAAAAATCACGTTTTATGTGAGATTTAAGAATTTTGAACGGTTAGAGGAGTTTTCAAATTCAATGTAAAAAGGCGAGCGTTGGGGTAGTTCTGGGAACTTCTAGCGTTTCGGGTTGGTGACTTACAGGAGTCCACGGTTAAAACGAACGCTATATAATATAATTTTGGAATATTGAACAAAAAAATTCGCAGGAGTGCGCGCGTATGGATGTGTGTGATGTGAGACAGAGGGAACGCGGTACCGCAATGCAGTGCTGTGAGTACGTACATATATATAACCGATATAAGTCTTGAATTCAAGCTAATACACGCAAACTTAAAACTATAAATTGAGGATTGTAATTAACAGAGATATGTATTTGTATTTAGTTGAGATGTGTTCATATATAGGCCAAACCTATATGAGGTATATTTATAAGTAAAATGTGATCTCGAATACGTTATCACAAATGGTATTAAGGATTATATGTATGTGTGTATGTATATGGATGTTCATGTGTATATATATATATATATGTATATAAAACCGGTCTTTTGAATGCGCGATACCCCACGCTCGTCAGTACTGACTTCGGGTCGTATCCGGCGCACGTCGAGGTGTGTGGCCATCTCACATTGTTACCCCCTTCCTTCCATTACCCTTATAGAAATTGGTCTTTTGAATGCGGCATTCAAAAGACCGGTTTCACTTACTTATATATATATATACATATATATATATATATATATATATATATATGTGTGTGTGTGTGTGTTTGTGTGTGTGTGTACACACGTGTGCATACATTCATGTATATGAGTAAACAAATTGATACAGCTGTTTGAGAAGAGTAAGATTAAGATAAGTGTAAATTAAAAATTATGTTGAGATGGTTTTATTCTAAAAACATGTATATGTGTATGTATGTATATGCATATATATGTTCAGTGATTGAAAAACTTGTAAGCTAATTTCGTCTGAATCAACATCCAGGTTTCTTGGTATCTAAACAAAGTTTTTCGAAGGCTTAGAAAAATCATCCTAAGCAAAAATTAACATTATTGTGAATGGAAATGATTTTTACTCACGAATTAAAATATAAATATAATTCAGGTAAGATGAGTTTAAAAAAGAGGTGAAAAAGAGGTGAAAAAGAGGGGAAAAAGAGGTAAAAAAGAGGTGAAAAATAGGGGAAATAAAGTTTACATTTATTACTAGTTATGTTACAAATACAATAAATTTGAGGTTAGTTAGTCGAAGTGTGTCGGCTTGTTATTCGGTCTAAATATTTCGATTAACTAGAGTATGCATGGAGCATATTTTGTTGTTCGGACTGTTAAGTGTTCATTCGCGGTAAGAGTGGCCATATCTGTTGTTCGATCAACCATTCTCACCACACAGCAAATAATAAATAAATATAATCACAGTAAATAATAAATTAATAGAATTGAATTAAGAATATGATTTTCCAAAGACAAATAGTCACTACCTGCTGATGTCTGGAATGAACCGGCCAAGGGGATTAAATATCTTAAAGATTCCATTGAGCCATCAGAAAAATCTTTCAATAAAACCTCAAATTCTAAAAATAAACCAAAAGAGGAGAAAGTAACAGAGAGAAGAAATGAGGACGAGTGTAAAAGAGATGAGATGACTACTACCGATTTATTGGTAGACAAATGAAAAGATTCGAAATACAAGAAGTTAAGATGTGTAAATAAATTACGGTTGTGAATAAGATGTGTTCAGCTTCATCAAAGATGTGAGAGTAAACGGAAAATATGATGAGTATATTAAAAGAAGAGGTTGAAAATCAGCGATTCACGATAGCTTCTGACAAAATTAAGTAGTTAAAAGCATTAATCCGAGAGGATTATGTTAAACAATTTATTGGCATCAAAACAGCCGCAAAGTCACTTGATCTCAGGATTCTATTCTTGAGGAATTGTATAAAGAGGAAGAAGTTTAAAATGGCCAAGGCGATCAAATTAGTATGGGTGAGGCAGGGCAGAAAAGTTGTACAAAGACGAACGAGGAGAGTAAAATTTAAATAGATGAGGACGAAGTGATACGTGAGAAGATGAGGCTAAATAATATACCCTTGCATTTAAAAAAAAAAAATTTTTTTTGGTTAGTAAAAATGTGATGAAAGGAGATCATAAATTGATCAGTAAGATAACATTCTAGCTCTTTAATGATATCTTCATGTCTGAATGAAGATCTTGTGGTTTGTGACGTATTGTAGATCAGAGTTCTAAAACAACGAGCGTAGATGAGAAAGTGATAGGTGAGCAAAAGTTTGAAGTCCGTGATAAGTTAATAAGCCAGTTAGATAATAGTTACCATGATAAAGGACTATATTAAAAGATACATTAAAAATTTTTTATATAAATTTAAAAGTTTTAAAGGATGTGAAGTAAACATAAAATCGCTGACGATGAGAAAATAATTAAATAATAGGCGATATAAAATCAAAATGGATGAAGTGAGTGAATTTTGTAAAAAGTATAAAAAAATAATTAAAAATCAGAATGTCACTTATTTAACAGTCAGTGAAAGGAGAGACGCATTTTATAATGCAAAAATAATCGCAATTACAACGATTCAATTTATAGAATTTATCTCTCAGAGTACTGAAGATCGAGGGACTTCATTTAAAGAATTAAAACTTCTTGTTAAATAAGATGTGTCAAATTTTATCAATACTCACGTCAGATGCTGAGAGCCAAAACCCTAGGCATATAGAAAGTAACTGTCATAATAAAAATAATGGTATTAAGCGTTACAAATGCCAAGATTTTGGCCACAAAGCTGCAGAATGCACTCACCAGGAGAGTGCAATGCATTTGGGTCTCGGATCTTTTTTTTCTAGCTTTGGGATCTTTTTTTTTTTTTTTTTACATAAAATCATGAAAAAAGCCAAGTCTGTTCAGTCCAACGCTGGATTTTTTTCGGAGTTATGAGCAGTTTTGCCTGTTTTGTTGAAAAATTTGCATCTGCTTTACAATTTTACAGTTTTAAGGGGATGTAATAGGGTATATGATTTCTACATAGTTACCGACATCACAGTTTTCCAAATATTTTATCTTCATTCAAAAATTTTCAGAAATATCTCTATATTAGGCTCTTTATTAGTAGAAATGGAAGACTGTAATATAGAGACATTTTTAAAAATCTTTGATTAAGAACCAATAACTTGGAAAACTGTAATGTCGGTATTTTACATCCCCTTAAAACTACTTATTCTATAAGATTTTTACTGAGTGCATATTAAAGTTGAGATTAAAACATTTCGATTAAAAAAAAACGTGTCCACAAAACTCAAGTTGTTAAAAAGTTATGAGGAAATAAAAATACCGCAAATATTTAGCTGAAAATATACATAAAAAATAAATGCAACATTTTAGTCAGAAATTCATTTCAACTTTTTAACAACTTGAGTTTTTTGGACACGTTATTTTTTTAATCGAAAGGTTTTAATCTCAACTTTAATATGCAATCAGTAAAAAACCTCATAGAATAAGTAGTTCGAAAACTGTAAAATTATAAAGCAGATGCAAATTTTTCAACAAAACAGACAAAACTGCTCATAACTCGGGAAAAATCGAGCGTTGGACCGAGCGGACGCGGCTTTTCTCATGATTTTATGTAAGAAAAAAGATCCTGAAGCTAGAAGAAAATCCGAGACCCAAATGCAATGCATTCTCCTTGTCAGTTTAAATTTTCAACGAGTACGAGTAGAACCTTTTAAAGGTATAACAAATTAACTAACAATACTCGAGATGTGTTGGGAAAGAGGAGAATTACGAAAGGATTTTGAGATGTGTTGATAAATAATGATAATTTGAAGAAAGAAAGAAAGGAAAAAGGAGTGGTACCAGTAAAAGTAATAAGAGATTTTTTTTGAAGGTGTGAAATTCAATATGAAAGGTACTGCCAAGCTTAAACAAGAGATATTAAGAAGCGAGAACAAAGACATAAAAGCTACAAGAAAAGGAAAAAGGTAAACAGATTAATCTAGCATCAATTACTGTAAAATGTAATTATGCATATAAGAAAAATATAGTAATAATACTAAGTCTATGTTTTAATGAAACAAGTTCTTTGCTGACTCTGGTTCAATGAAACATCTAACTCATTCGAAAATAATATTCAAAACTCATAATACTACTAAAAGAAGTGTAATTAAATATGCTAATAATGTCTTAAGAAACTTAGTCCTCCCTGGGTGGGCAATGACCCAGATTATCTTCCTTCTTGCCAGCCTAACGAGATATTCGATAATATGTTTTCTTTCTCTGAATTCAACAGATCTCTTGATTCCCACAGCGGTAACGCCTCGCCTGGGCTAGATGGCATAGATTATAACATCCTACAAAACCTCAATACAAGTTTCTCCTTCTAGACATTTTTAATGAAATGTCTAGAATTCGTTTTCACATTCGTACATTCACATGATCGATAAGCCTGACCGTGACAGTGTCCGACCAATTGCTCTCACCTCATGTTTTTCTAAATCCTTCGAGGGTATGGTAAAGCACAGATTGGAGTGGTGGGTTGAGCATAACGGTTTTCTGCCTGACTTCCAGGCAGGCTTTCGTAGGGGTCGTTCGTGTTGTGATAACTTATCCAGTCTTTCACTTCACATTGATGAAGTTTTTAATAACAAAAAAGATGTTCTCGCCGCTTTTCTTGATATTTCAGACGCGTTTAACAATGTTATACCTGAAATACTCATAGACAAACTCTAAAATAGGCTGCTCATCGCGTATTATCAAACTCGCAAAATTTCTTACGTATGAAAGATACATTCATACCAATAACAATGAAATTAGGAGGATAAACAAAGGTGTACCCCAGAGAGGCGTTCTTAGCCCACTGTTTTTTATAATTTATATTGCAAATATAACCAATAATATACTTGCTGAAGTTTCCGTTCTTGAATTCGCGGACGATATTGTCATCTACTGTAACAGCTCCTCAATCATGCAATGCTCAAGAGATATTACTAGGGCTGCGGAAGTCATTCGGAAAAATTTAATGTCGCTAGGTCTCGTCCTCGCACCCAAAAAAAACCAAAATTATTCACTTCAACAACAAAAAAATACTACTAGGCAATACTAGTATCTATATAAACAATGTTGAGATCAAATCATACGAAACTGTTCGATTTCTGGGACTGGTATTTGACTACCAAATGTCGTTTGCTTCACATCTAAATACAATCATAACCAAATGTACTACGATGCTTAATCTCATTAAATATTTAACAGGAATATGGTGGGATGCTGACCCCAGTACTCTTTTAATTTTATACAAAAGCTTTGTTCGTTTCATGCTTGAGTATGGCAGCTTTATATACTTTCCCACTCAAAAAAAGTCAATTAACAAATTGGAACAGATACAATTTCAGGCTACCGATACATTCTTAAGATTCTTTCGAACAAAAACAATACTTTGTACAGCGATATTACCGATCTACTGCAGAACCAAAAAAAGAAAAAAAAGATTCTCATAGGGTGCATGGAGAGTATGGCTGCTCTAGCTGAATCTGTCAACATTCTAAGCTCTCATTCTTACGACTCAAGTTATAATACAATCACCACAAGCATTCCTTTTCACTCTGAACTAGGAGAGCGCCTAAAAATTAGCAGAAATTCTCAAACAATTTTTAATGATTTTCTACACAATAATAAATGTTCAAATATATACACGGATGGTAGTAAATTTTCTGACAGCAGATCGGTTGGAGCAGCTTGTACGATTCCAGAACTAAATATGGAAATCACTATAAGCATAGTAAATAAAGCTTCTAGCTTTACAGCTAAAGCAATAACAATCAACAAAGCCATCGATGTTGCTATACATAATACAGACCGCAACGTTTCCATCTTCTCTAATTCTCAAAGTGTCTTTTATAGTCTCTTAGGTATAAAAAAAATATCAAGAATAGTTACTAAGTATCTGAAATAAAAAAAAAATATAATCTCTTCAAGAAAGATAATCTTAACACATGTCTAGAATTCTATTGGATCCCTGCTCACTTGGGAATCACAGAAAACGAAAACGTAGATAGGTTAGCTACAAAGGCGACCAATAAAAACTTTATAGATTGCTATAACATACCTCACACTGACTTATATGAATACTTAAACATAAACACTTTTCTCGAGACAAATAAAACAGTCAAACTCAAAGGCAATAGCAAAGGAAAAAAATATTTCGAATTATACCACAATGATAAGCGTAAACCATGGTTCTCAAACAAAAGGTACTCTAGAGAGTTCATTGTCTCTATTAATCGAGCTCGATCCAACCACTATTCTATGGCAGAATCCCTTGCCCGAATAAACGTTATAAACAATGCTACCTGTGAGTGTAGTTTAGAAGCCCAAAATATTAACCATGTGCTGTAGCAATTTATACTCTATGATAATTTAAGAGTCACATATTTAGAAAAACTTTTCAATATAAATATCCAACTGCCAATGTGTGCAGAATCA
Source organism: Anastatus disparis (assembly GCA_017163975.1). NCBI lineage: Eukaryota > Metazoa > Arthropoda > Insecta > Hymenoptera > Eupelmidae > Anastatus > Anastatus disparis. Next base: position 229,081 of record JAFFSR010000384.1, on the reverse strand, counting down.
CTGCTTGCTAAACCACATTCAACGACCTGCAAATACATGTACGAATTCATCAAGGAATGTAAATTGAAAATATAAATGTAAGATATAATGTAAAAAGTTATGTTAAAAATCTCTATTATATACTATGAGATTGAAAATATAAATGTTAAATATAATGTGAAAAATATCTCTATTATATACTCTATAAAGCAGATATAAGCCTGCTTAGGTTTCAAATGCTTAATAAAAAAAAAAAAAAAATGCTAATAAAAATTCTTAAGCAGATTTGAAAACGGAGGGAGTAATAGTTAAATAAAGATATAATTAAACAATGGAAGTAGGTTAAAATTACATAAGAGAATTTTGGTTGAGACATTAGAAAAAGTCTTCTATCTTTACGTAAAATTTCTGAGATGAGACCTACAATTTACTTAGATTAATATTTTGATCCAGTTTCGGATGAGTTATTTATATCAGGTGTGTACAACCTTATAGAGTTACTGAATTAAAAATACAAAAAGATGAGACAAATGATGAGTTTCCTCTAAAATGATAACTGAACGTTTAGTCGCTGATTTGATGAGTAAAGAGTCAAGCACGAGAATGTATTATACATGAACGGCTGAACGCGAAGATAATTAGTTAAAATTAACTGTGAATACGGAAAACCTATAAAATTGTGTAACAGTGCCATTACAGAGTGTTTACTCAGATATCATGGGACCGACTTTCCCAGCAGCATATCCTGAGAGATGAGAAATTATTTCTGTATTTGTAAAGAACAAGTGAGAGGTGAGACTGTTTAAAATACCCATAAGAAATGTAAGGAATATGCTGGGATATGATGCAAGGGTATGCTATTTATGATCTAATCAAAGGAAAGAGTATACGGATGGCTTTACCGTGAAAGTGTTAAAGTATTTGGGTATGAAATTACAATTATCTCCTAAAAATACTTTTTAAATAAGCGAAGTATCTTGTCAACTTAAGCAAACAACTCCAAAGAAGGTGAGATCTTGTATAACTCTAAACTACCAGAATATGTGCAGCAGTGTATGCATGTAATCGCACTACACACAAGGCAAATAATTACTCCTTTAGAAAATTTGATCCTAATTACAGCTTTAATATTAACCAACTTAAAAGATTTGGCTGTTTAACTTATATTAAAATACAAATAAGAGTCAGCAATAAATTCAGAGTTGAAGGAAAAAGTTAGTTTAGGTGGCGTGGAATGTAACGAGAAGATTGTATATGAATACAATTAAAAAGATGTAGAATTTTGACACTTAGCAAAAGAAGATGAGAAAGTAGATAAAACAAATAGGATCAAAGAGTTTGATAAAAACGAGCAACACTTAACGTAGACGAGACAGCATCGAAACAGGAGGGAGAGTTTAAACTTAAAATAGAAAGACCTTAAGGATGAAAGCTGGACCAAATATTGAAAATAAAGAGATTATTCAAGTTGCAGGTTTCTCGGATATACAGGTAGATGAAAAAATAAAAGAATAATAGGCTATCTTTGCTTGTATAATTTTATTAGAAGAAGACGAGAAAAATTTACTCTAAACAAGATGTAACAATATTTGCGTTAATGACATCTCTGAACATTAATCCAATATGCCATAAAGAAGTGAAAAATTGAAAAATTGAAAAGGATACAAGACAAGAAATCTTTAGAGATTAAACAAGCTAATGATGAGGTGTTATGTTTTAATGGTAACTATTAATTCAGGTTCACTTGATTATAAAAAAAAAATAAAAAAATAAAAAAATACTGTGCAAAAAAGCTATAAAGATATTTGGAAAATAGTCATAGAAGATGAGTTGAAGTCAATGCAGAGAAATGGAAAGTCGAAAATTTTTAAAATGAAAAATAGACAAAAGGCTGTAGTAATGTAGATTCTATGCGGCTGTATAAAAAAAATATAAAATCAGATACAAGGCAAGAATAATTATTTGTGGACTCAAAAATACAAACAACTATAAGAAGAGTAAAACATATACACCTGTGCTCAGATTACTTCTAATAAGATCAGTGTGAAATACCACAAACAGATATAATTTTGAGACGCAATCAGTGGATGTGAAAACCTCTATTTTCAATGAAATTATTAACGAAGAGATATATACATATATATATTGTAACGTTTTTCCTTTTCGGGAGGGGAAATACGTGTTAACTCCTTTTGCCAGACGCTTCAGTGAATTACCAGGGTAAGATAGGCAGGAGTTGGAGGGATCGGTCGGTGGAAAGTGAAGAAAAGTAACCGGGTTTGACACGTTTTGTTATACTAGGGAGTACCTTGACTTTATTGTACTCATAAAACTCATGTACAACGACGATTACAATAATGAAATAATAATAACGTATTAATCAAAACTAAATCTAATATTTTATATAATGCAAACAAGCTAACCTAACCTTAATGAAATATAATTTACAAAAAGTTATTAGTTCTTAATTATCTCGGCTACTTGACGGCTATTTAATAAATGTTTAAATCAGTAAATCTTTAAATGAATCTAATTGATAGTTGAGTTTAACTAAAAGATTCTATGGCCTGGACGGTCTAAAATATACCGGTGGCTTTTACCTGCAACAATGTGCAAAACGAAAAGAGACAAATGATTAAATTGTAATGGTATTAATAGGTAACGGCACCTAGTAACGCAATACTTAATCCTACGGTAATAATAGTGGTGGGTAGCCGGCTCCCTTAATTATCTAAATTACGAATCTCTATAGGCATGCGGGACCTTTAAGTGATGCAAAGACAATGGGTGGCCGACACCCTTAACTTATTCTAATATCTTAATAACTACGCAGCAGTCGGACGGAGTCCTTTAATTAACATAACAAAATGTATTGGGTAGACGACACCCTTAACTTATTCTAAGTTCTAATATTTACACGCGGTCGGACAGAGTCCTTTAAACTAATATGAAACAAGTAATGGGTAGACGACACCCTTAATATATTCTATGGTTCACGTAATGTCGGACGCGACAGCTGTGGGTGGACTAGACTCTTAATTAAGGGGAATCCTCATACCGACATAGAGTTCTACCTTATCTACATTTAAATTATGAATTTTAATAAAAATTTAACTATTCATGACTTAAATTCGTAGAAGAGGCACATTCTTAACTTGCCAAAGATTATATTGCAACGTTAAAAGACACTATAAGGGTAAAAATAAAGGCGAAAACTGCTTAATACGATTAACTTTTCAATGTAGTTATGAATGATCGTATTATGCAGTTTTTGTCTTTATTTTCACTTTCATTCTGTCTTTTAACGTTGCAATAAATTCTTTAGAATGTTAAGAATGTGCCTCTTCTATGAATTTAAGTCAAAAATATTTGAATTTTTATTAAAATGCATAATTCAAATATAGATAAGGTAGATCTCTGTGCCGGTATGAGGACACCCCTTAAGCCAGTTACGATATGCGAAATAGAATATAAGATTTTGGGTGGACGTCACCCTGAAATTCAGCGGCGCAAGGTCGGCATCGCGGCGACGGCAAAAGGTTGCGAGTGTGCTCTAGGCAGCATAGATTTACGCCTATGTACTCACTTGACGTAACTCTAAAACTGCCAGCATATGCACTGTAGTGTAGCCTTGTGTGCGCACTTGGTCTACCCTCATGTGCAAGAGAGATAAGCTCTGCCTAAGCTGTGGTGCTCCACAAACCAAGGCAGCCAGCAACTACCTGCCTCCCTCTCTCTTAGCCTTGTGTGCTCACTTAGGTTAAGGGAGAGGGGAGACCGTAGTCTACACTGCTCTGCTCTGGTTAGCTTCTCGGCCTCTTATATACTCTGGCCTCATTTTTCTCGTTGCGTGCAACGACGTTCGAGGTTGCTGCCTAGCGGCTAAGCTCAGAACTACTGTTCTACAGTAGCTTGGCCGTTAGGCGGGAGATTTGAAATATGTATACTCGTCGCAATATATATATATATATATATGTATATACATATATGAAAATTTCTGAGAGCATACTTTACTTAGAAAAGGAGAGAAAAGACTTGGCTTATTTATTGATATTAGCCATGTATGGGTTGCGTATTATTACTGGTATAAATATTTGCGGAGGTCGTGCTAAAATTAGAAAAATTTAAATAGGGAACTATGCTTATTTGTGTATGGCGAGAGAACGATAAGATATTACTGTTATTATTATATGTGGATATATATTAACTGCTAGTAATGATGTGACTAAGCTGAATAAAATTATTAATGCATCAAATAACGAATTTGAAATGGCCAATTTAGGTGAGCCAAAAGTTTTTTTTTGATGTTTCTATTAGGTGAGATAGAAAGAATCGGATAATGAATTGAGCCAAGAAAAATATAGTAACAGAATGTTCAATTTGGACTTAGAAAATTCACACAGGATTCTCATGAATAAATACAAGTTATTAATGATGAAAGAAAGGTATGAGAAATAGGTATAGAAGATGAGGAAATGTGTGATAAGAAAAACAACGTAAATATTCCATATAGAGAAGAATGTCTTGAGTAGACATCAAATTGATTTTACAAGCAGTGAATGGATAATAGTCATGAGAGTATTCAGATGTCTTAAAGGTATTGAGAAGTATAAATTGATCTTTGTAGGTGAGCTAAAGGATATGTTGGCTTCTTCTGATGCAAGCTCCAAAGATGGTACTAAGAAACTAACCACTTGAGGTTAAATCATCAAATTGTTTGGAAACACTAGTGCTTAAAGGACACATAAGCAAACTTACATTGCCTTGTCTATCTGCTAAGCTGAATATGCTGCTACCAATGAGACATGTCGTGAAAAACTATCAACGTATAACTCTTTAACCTCAATTGTAACTGAACCTCCATTACTAATGACTTTGAGATGCGATAATAACGATGCGATAGTTAGTGCTGAAATAGATGGATATAAGTTGAGTCACATAATTGAAAACTAAAAACATTATGTTGAAAGGTGTGTTAAAAGAAAACCAATTAAGATAGAGTGGGCTAGATCATCGGAATAGATATCTTCACTAAACTCTTATCGTGTAACTTGGATATTAAATTTTCGCCTTACTGATGAATTCTTTTGTTTACAGAAAATAGCCGATCGAGACGGGATGCATTCAAACGTTGAAACGAACAAGAGTAGAACAATCTTTTAGATCAAGAATAAAATTATATTTTATATTAAATAAATTACAACATTTGTATGCGGGAGGGAGTGTTAGAATATTGGCGCCTACGATATGTTGTGGCTCCCCCTATTACATGTATTGTTTAACTCATTAGAATCGCTCAACATTAACATTCATTCCTTTTGTTGCATTCGAACGGTTAACACGTTTTATTTTATAGAGAGGTGTTCGAAGATGAACGTCTTAATAAATATCAAGTTTAACTTTTAACAAAGTTTTTTTTTATTTACTCGCCTTATACTAACTAGGAGAGTATCACATCTCCGGATCAAGGATTTTGCTCTAACTTTGAGATAGGTTTTCAGATGTCAAAATATGGAAAAAGCCAGAGTTATAGACCCCAACGCTCAATATTTCTCTAGTTGCAGGCAATTAAAGAAAATCACTAAAAAAGTTACTAGATTTTCAAACGCTTATAATTCTTTAGCATGAATAGCTAGACGCTTGTAACTGTTTTTAAATGAAAGCTACGTTCAAATCCTTTCGAAAAAGCACCTATAGCATATCAAAATATTATTTTTTCTCAAAGTAACAGCTTTATGAGAATTTGAGCTGAATTTCCTTTTAAGAATATTAATTAATGATAAATGTTAAAATGTAGTACAATTTTTATAACGCTGTAACTTTGGGAAAATATAATATGTTGATATGCTATAGGTGCTTTTTCGAAAGGATTTGAACGTAGCTTTCATTTAAAAACAGTTATAAGCGTCTAGCTATTAATGCTAAAGAATTATAAGCGTTTGAAAATCTAGTAACTTTTTTAGTGATTTTCTTTAATTGCCTGCAACTAGAGAAATATTGAGCGTTGGGGTCTATAACTCTGGCTTTTTCCATATTTTGACATCTGAAAACCTATCTCAAAGTTAGAGCAAAATCCGTGATCCGGAGATGTGGTACTCTCCTAGTAAACCTATATTCCATCAGTTATAGATAATAAAAAAACTATTAATAATGCAAAGCATACACTAATTTGTCCTACCCACTCACGATCGTAATTATACGCCCTCAACTAAAATGGCTTTTCTATCTTATAGTACACTACACAATACGGAGCTAATACAGCCTCAACCTTACTATTTTCTCTATCTTGACTGCTGGAGACTTGCTGCTACGTATATTAGATACATTGGCTGAGCGTTACAAGACTATATATATATACATATATACTAGGGGGCAAGCCCCCTGCACGCAAGCGCGCCAACCCCTGCGCGGAGAGGACAGAATTAATAATTAAATGTTGTGTGTTATGAGGGCTACGTGTTTATGTTTTATTATAATAAAGAATAAAGTTAGTAATGGATCTACAAACGTTTTATCAAATGTTAGTCTAGTGGTAGAAAGACTCTACCAATTTCAACTGATTTGATACGCTGTCACGATTAACTATACTTGAATTTTGAAAGAAATATATAAAAATATAACTGTAATAATCTTACCATGATTCAGTCAAGTAAATACAGGCAAACAATAAATAAGTACACTTGATTTAATAATTTAATTATAAAGATTTTATTTGATACTTTTATAATAAATTAAATATAGTGCAATTCAATATATTGCGCGAATAATTGTATAATTTTAAAGTGCGAGAAGTATAGTTGTAATAATTGTATTTTCGGAAGTACTTATTGAAAAGTGCGGATAAAAGTGCTCGTACAAGTTCTTTAAAAAAGTGCTTCTTAATCTTTAATATGATTTGAATTGATGTCAACTGACGGACTGATGCTTATTATGCATTTTGACTCTTATTGAATGATATGGTTAACGTAGTAAATCTGGTTCATGTAGCCTTCGCATTGTTCTTGTTTTGTTGATTTTGTAAATTGCATTGCATTTTCTTTTGTTTCTTAAAAAATGACTTGATTTTACAATATGCTTACTAAGTCACACTATCTGATTGATTAACAACTGCATATTTTGGAATAAAAAATTTTTAAATAAAAAATACGTCGTGACGTAACACATTTACACAAATTTCTAAAAATGTGTTTGCAGAAAAAAATAACTATTATTTTTATACGTAGATTATTAAATAAAAAGAATACCTACATTGACTGTAACATAATAAATTAAGGAATAGTTCTATTAGTCTATAGATCTATCAATTAAACGTTGTTTTTTCTTGTTTTTTTACCGATGTTTTTTATTTAAAAAATTTTTTCCATTGACGTTTTATTGTAAACAAGATTAAATTTTTTCGTCTCTAGATACACATATTAATATTAATTGTTTCTATAACAAAATAATTAATACATGTAAATGATTTCATAGAATTTTCACAATCAAAAACATCATTTAAGGAGATTTAATAAGGTATATGATTTATACATAGCTACCGACATTACACTTTTCCAAATTTTTAATCTTTACTGAAAAATTTTCCGAAATTTCTATATATTAGGCTTTCTATTAGTAAAAACAGAATGCAGTAATTAATAGATATTTGAAACATTTTTGGATTAAGAATAAAAAATATGAAAAACTATGATGTCAGTGTTTTTTTACAAAATTAAATAAAAATTAAATTAAATTTATAAAGACTATATTTAAGTGTTTGATTTTCATTAAACAAAATTTAAATTTAATCATTTGATTTTTAAATTTGAATTGAGCTTTTTCAAAATGATATTTTCAAACCTATACTTTAAATAAAATCGTAAAATTAATAATTATTTATAATTTTCAAGCAAATTCATCGAGTAGTTTTCGTAAAATACAAAAAAATGAAAAATCAAAATTTTTTAAAAATTCTTAAAATTGCTCTAAAATTATAACTATACTGAGAAACCTAATTTTCAATAGCTTCCTTCCAGTTGGACAAATAGATAAATTGTATGCAGAACTGGAAGCATATCCATGGAATAGTTCTACCCCATTGAAAAAATCCAATTGGATTTTGTTGGGAATCCATGTTGGAATTCCAATCAATTCCAATTGGAATTCTATGATGGAATTTTAATTGGAAATTCATAATGGAATACTAATGAGAATTTTAGAAACCCAACGTAAATTTATGGACACATTTAAGCGATTGAAATATTTTTTATAAAAAATTTTATTTATGTTTTCATTGCGACTTATAAAAATATCTATGTTCATTGAGTAAAATAGAACGCGAGAAAGCAAGCCAAATGATCGTCGTTTTAGACCAAATGGAACTATCAGCTTATAAGTTCTAAACTTCTTCTTCTTCTTTAATTGGCCTTTCGATTTATCACCATAGGCCAATAAGTTCTAAACTCTTTTATTTTTTTCGCACGCATTTGCTTGCCATAAGAAAGTCAATAGATAGAAAGCGTGGAAGCCACCCGGGGGTCAATTATTAGTACTATTATGTAAATGTGTATATTTATATTTGATGATTAGCCGCTTAAATATGCTTTCTATCTATTGACTTTCTTATGGCAAGCAAATGCGCACGAAAAAAATAAAAGAGTTTAGAACTTATAAGCTGAAAGTTTCATTTGGTCCAAAACAACGATCATTCGGCATGCTTTCTCACGTTCTATTTTACTCAATGAACAGAGATATTTTTATAAGTCACAATGAAGACATAAATAAAATTTTATATGAAAAAAATATTTCAATCGCTTAAAAATGTCCATAAGTTTACGTTGGATTTCTACCATTCTCATTTGAATTCCATTATGAATTTCTAATTGGAATCCCATCATAGAATTCTAAATAGAATTCCAATTGGAATTGATTGGAACCAACATGGATTTCCAACAAAATCCAGTTAGAATTTCAATTGGATTTTTTCAACGGGGTAGAGATTTAATTAGCGTAATAAATACAGAATTTTTTTTTTAATTTTCAGAATGGTCTAAAATTAAAATTACTCTAAAAAAATAAATTTCCAAAAGTTTTCCTTCTTTTGGCAGTTGCAAAGAATTTTTATGCAAATATTTAAGCAAATTCATCGAGTAGTTTACGTAAAATACAAAAAAATAAAAAAAAGTTTTTTCGAAATGGCCTTAAAAAAATTACGCTAAGAAAAACAATTTTTAATAGATTCTCGTCGAGTTAGACAAAAAAATTAATTATATGCAAAATTAGAAACAAATCTCTAGAGTAATTTTCGAGACTTGATTAGCGTAACACACACATACACACACACGCACACGCACGCACTAGAAAAACATTTCTACACAAAATTCTCGCTACGTAAAATGGGCAGAGGATATTGAATTTTGCTCAACAAGTAACGAAAAATAAATTTACGACGATCATCATAAATTTTATATTTATTTATGAATACTAATCAAAATTGATATTACGACCTAAAAAATTGAAGAAATGTATTTTGAAAAGTTAATTAATTGATATAAAATGAGCCCGCATTAGAAAAGAACAAAAATAAGAGTTTGTCCATATGGTGCAATGGTGAATAACACACACATATACGTTTCGGTCCATGTTCGTATACCTAAATTCGCTTCTATTCTCATTTGCATCTGCATACGCATATACAAATTAACATTTCAAAATTATCTTTTCTTTTTTAATTACTCATGTCATACATATAGAATGTTATCTTAATACCTTTTTTTGACTGTCGTAAAGTTTTTGACATAACAGTATGCATACACTCTACGCAGTATACACTCTACACCGTGTAGTGGATAGTTTATTTATTAGATGAATAGTGATTTAAATAACGTACTAAATTCTATCATATATGATTTCTCATTTTTAGTACTGACCTTTGAATCAAAATTTGTAAAATCCGCAAAACCAAATGTATCATTTGTGGTATGCGTGGAAGTACTTCTTTCATCAAAAGGATCTGAACTCGATGAAATTGTTGCTGATGTAGGTGATGTTGATGTTCGTAACAAAGTGGGTCCATGCGATGGACGTGGTGGAGCTGGTCTTGGTGGTGGTTGTTTGCTTTTTTTCGGCGGTAATGCTGGACTTGGACTTTCTGATCGGATAGGTGCATGTAATGCAGCAAATGGATCTTCGCCAAAAGGATCTTTAATCTGTAATGAGTACTTAATTCTTACATTAATTTTTTAGGATATGAAACTTTATTTTAAAAAATTGAATAATAATATTTCTAAGATAACCTGAGAGATGATACTCATATCATTAAAAATGTTTATTTGATGTTCTTATTCGATTAGATATCATAGGTAAAAATTACTGTATTATTTTGACAAACGAAAAATATTAAATTTGAAATAAGTATAAGTTTATTTTATAAAGCAAAAAGTATTCATTGAGAGTTAATCAATTCTTGAATACCATTATTAATTTTGTAATCTATGTATAAAAATAATTCATTCTGAATAAAAACGTAATCTATAGAGATCTTCAAAACGGCTTTAATTAAAAATAACAATTTTTCTGAGAATTAATTAATTAAGAGACAACTAGCATACTATCAACAACTATATTTTTTTTAAATAAAGAAGCTATTAAATCTCACTAGCTGTCTACAAGGAGATGTCGGATTTGCTTGAATCGAATTTTGGTTTTTTTTTGGTTAGTTTTGGTTTTGGTTCAATATGACGTTACTGTTCACAAATAAAAACTCCTCAATTTCATGAAAAATATTATTGAAAAAATTGTAGTTGCTGGTAACATTGGACAGAGAGATATAGAAGAAAAATTTTACTTGATTCTGGAATCAAATGAAATTTTCTTAACACAGTTGATTAGAAGCAAAACAAGAATTACTCAACAATGGCTATGTAAAGTGTACTAAGTATATTCATAAAATGAAAAGTGGTCGATTGCCTTGTCAACCTGGTTGTTTCGAAAAAGAAAGTATTGAAATCATAATTTTGAAGAAATTTTCAGTTAGTCGTGACTATGCTCGTAAAGTCTGTTTGAAAGAACTCCATCCTAGTAATAGTCTCTTAGTTATGGCATTATCAGAATTTAAGGAAAGTTTTATTAATATTCTACAAATGATGACTTGTGTAGGACAACAAACTAATAGTGGACATCGTGTAATAAAATCGCTGAAATTGGATACATAAAAAGAAGATTGGTAAGAGTTTAGAAGATCTTTGTTTACATTATGATATGACAGTTAAAAATTTTGTTGGTGATATCGCTCAAATTCATTATGGTGTAGATTCTATGGACCCAACGTACATGGGAGGCATAGACTGTCTTGTTGATTATAAAAGAGTTGTTGATGATATTAAATCAATATTAACGTACAAAATTGAAAATCCATTTGATGGTCCTGGTGTTATAAAAGTAACCACTGAACTTTTGATGTCAGAGGAATATTCATGTGTAAGTGAAGAATTGAAGCAAGAATAAGCTCAATTTTTAAAAACAGTTGCAATTATAATTGCTAGAATTAGACAGCATATTAAATCAGATGTCCCTGTTTACAGGTATATTGTACATTTAACTGTGTCACAACTTGTTGAATTTATTTATATACAAGTAAGGATAAATGTATGGAAGCAAAAATTGATCAAGGCACTGCAGTTGGTGCTATAGCTGCACAAAGTATTGGAAAACCTTGTACTTGAATAACCTTGAAAACTTTCCATTTCGCTCGTGTAGCATCTATGAACATAACTCAAGGTGTATCACGTATTAATATTATTATTAATGTTAATCTAATAATCAGTACTCTAATTGTAACAGCTCATTTAAAAGATAATACAGATCCTGAATTTAGATGTACTGGAAGCCACTATCATTTCCTTTGACAGTGTGTGTTCCAAAATTATATCATCATTTTCCATTTAACAGATACTTTTTATAGAAAGTTAAGCTGAGTAAAATAATGAATATTTAATTATTCTTTTTTATTGATGAAACAACTCTTTAAAATAAGTACATTTTTATTAAAAAATAATTATTTAAGCTTACAATAACTCAGTCTTATTTGCCTTTCGAAAGTAATTGTAATTATTATAATAACGAGTTATGTTTAATTAATAAGTAAGCTTCTAATTGATAAATAACATCCTACTATGAGATTCTTAAACTTATTTCAATAGTTTTTGAGTATTAAAACCAGATCCTTATGTTTAATATACGACAGGCTATTTTCAATAAAAAAAAAAAATAATGCATGAAAATTTATATTTTAAACTGCCATAACTCCTTATTGGTGGCTCTGACTTGCACAATCAAAAATTTATTTTAAAGTTTATAAAAAATACAAGAAAATAAGTCCTCGAAAGCCAATTTCTTGAGTGGCGAACAATAATTAATTTCAATTTTCATGTTATACATATAAGAACCAATCAGAAAACTGCAAAATTCAGGTCTTCAAAAAATCATGTTTACTCTTCTCTCCATTTACAACAAGAAGTGCTCTTATCGATTATTCTCTAAAACATCAGGATTTTCAGAAAAAAAATGATAAAATTGGGACGTTTTCAAAAATTTTGAAAAATGTTCAAATTTCAAGGTTCTGTAGCTTTTGATCCTTTCAATCTAGATGCTTGAAAATTTTTTACATATTTTGGGTAACAAAAACAATAATTTCTTAGAGTCTCAGCGATTTTTATTTTTTTGCTCTCTCAGTTGGTGTGAAATGTCCCATATATATATACATTTTTATATTTTCGAAACAATTTTGAAATGTTCTATATACCTAAGATCGTTTTTCTCTTCAAAGGCACGATTAAGACAAGATTAAGACACAAATATGACATCTTAGGATTATTTTTTTTTAAAATATTTAGGCACATCTAATAATTTATTCAAATACAAAAATTATCATATACACATGCACACTCGCAAGTGCACAAGCGCAAATAAAAATATACATATATACATATACAAATATATAGTGCGTAGACTAATAAAGCCAATGTAAGCGCCCTCTGCAATTAATCCAGGCTTGGAAGTGGCATGACAACATGGCTGTATTACACTCATTCCACCATCCATATTTTTCATACATTCTACACATTCATCTATTCTTAAAAGAGAAGGAAGACATAGTACATTTTGTAACGGGTATGAAAAGGCTTTATTTACGAAACGAGAAGTTTACGGCCCGAGCCGAAGGCGAGGGTTGTAACGAGTTTTGTAAAAAAGCTTTTTCATACCAGTTGCAAACCGTATTCTTTGCCATGAGAGCCAAGAAAGAGCAACGAAGTTGCGATTTTTGGGTTAGAATGGCAAAAAATCTTTTTTTAACCTTTGAAGGATGAGAGTGGTCTCTTTACGGACCACCCTAAGAACATAAACTATTTAATGTTTTTAAACTTGAATTTTACTTAAAAATATTAAATAGTTCGTGTTCTAAGGGTGGTCCTTAAAGTAAAACCATTCCCGTCCTCTAAAGATTAAATATAAATTCATTTTTTAATAAAAGATTAAATTAGAAGATAATAGTTCTGCTCTAGTCTCTTTTGCAAACATTCAATAATTTTTATTGGTAAATAAATATATAAAAGAATAATAGATAAATATCATATCGCAGGATAGGTTTTCGTAGGTCCAGAGCTCTACCAAGGTTCTTTTTTATGTATTTCAACCCCCAGATTACAAATATCAAGAGTAGAAATTCGCAAGCTTGGGTAGAAAAAAATTATCAACAATTTTTGTTAGCAAACTAAAAAATTACCGAAGTTTTGAAAAAAATTCCATCGTAATCTTTGATCAATTTTGAACCAAAAACCCTTATACAATTTTTTTCGTAAGATGCTTAGTTTTGTTGTAAAAAATTGTCAAAGTTTTTGAAACTCAGTTTTTCACAATTTTTGATCTCATATTGCTCAATTGTTTATGCATGATCTTTAACTTGACAGACTTTAAAAACTCTTCAAATATTGTACTTTAATCTCATTAAAATGGTGTTATTATTGTGAATAGCTAGTTGTTGAGTAGATAAGCCGCGAACATTGCAAAGTTAAAAATGATGCATAAACAATTGCATAAATCATAGTTGCTAGTCCAAAACATATAAGTAAACATCTACGGACTATCTTTTAAATGATCGCATAGGTCGTTGCCAGTTACTAATTTTGGCAAAATAAGACTTTATTTCGCTCTATTGACTGGCCTATATATATATATATATATAGGACATTTCACACCAACTAAAAAAGCAAAAAAATAAAAATCGCTGAAACTCTGAGAATATATTCTTTTTGTTACCCAAAATATGTGAAAAAATTTTCAAGGAACTAGATTGAAAGTATCAAGAGCTACAGAACCTTAAAATTTAAAAATTTTTCAAAATTTTTGGAAAACTCCTAACTTTATTATTTTTTTCTAAAAATCCTGATGTTTTAGAAAGAAATTCATAACAATTCTTCTTGTTGTAAATGAAGAGGAGAGTTAGCATGATTTTTTGCAGACCTGAATTTTAAAGTTTTCTATTGGTTCTTATATGCATTACATAGTAATTGAAATTAATTATTGTTCGCCACTTCAGAAATTGCTTTTCGAGGGCTTATTTTCTTTCATTTTACATGAACTTTCTATTAAATTTTCGATCATGAAAGTCAGAGCCATCAATAAGGAGTTATGACAATTTAAAATATATATTTTCATGTATAATTTATTTTCAATATGAAAAATAAATCCTACATGTAATCAGGTAAAAAAACATAAAAAAAATCTTGGTAGAGCTCTGGACCTCAATCGGCTACGAAAACCTGTCCTGCACCCCTACTACCCCAGTTACCGTACCTGAGTAGGCGACCGTGATATAATGTATCTAAAATAGCTAGAAAATCTAGGTTTTTCTTGAAATACTATTTTTTTTACATACTACGTTAATCCATAAAATCAATGTGAAAAGTAAACATTGAGCCTTGAATTTATAATCCCAACTTAAGTAACATTTGTACCATCTGTTTTTTTTCTTATCATGAGAGAGACAAAGATGGAATGAGGTTTGAGTAAGAATCTTTACTTGAGTTGGGTCTATGAATTCCAGTCTAAATATTTGATAATGACGATTGATGTAATAGTATAATTGATGTATATATATATATATCAATTAGATTTGAAAAATTTTAGAGTATAAACATCTTGTTATTTTTATTGGAAGTTTGATATTGAACGGGTTAACCAGTTCAATACTTGGTATGTATTTATTTATCTTTGTTGGGAAATATCGAGGTCCAGGTGAATAATTTCCAGTAATTAAACTTAATTTAAATTATTAATATTAAAAAGAAAACTTTAGAATACAAACAAGGGCATCATGTTTTTCGAAGCAGCTCTTACTTGCGTGCCGTCACATGCAGCCGCTATCCTTTTTTCTGTGCTTCTGGTGATATACTATAGTAAATGCATATGGGTAAAATTCAAAAAGTTGTCAAAATCATGTTTTTTAAAAACTAAAAAAAATTCCTAAATTTCACTTGATATTTTTTAGTATGTTTATTAATACTATAAATAAAAAGAAAACAATAATGGGCGAGCTGTATTTCAATTTTCGAAATATAACATGTGTGAATGTAAATAAACTTATAAAGTGTGACACGAGGACATTTTTTTTCTTTTGTATACATTAGAAGTGATAACTTGGCGAGTAATATATATAATTTTTTTTTTTTTTTAAAAAGATGAATATATAGAGGATATTGTCCTCTATATGATTAACCTTTTTTATATGGTAAAGTCGAGGGAGCCCCAGCCTGGTACCGTTCAACACATTACATCAGGCAAGACTGTCAGACCCACCATACCGAAAACTTTGACTACCGATGGATGGTCAGACACTTTTGTGACCAACAATCAACCGATACTCAATGAGGTCGGATTTTTAAGAGTCGCGATATAAATGGCACATACACTAATTTTCTTTCGAAAAAAAAGTTAGAGGTACCTGGCCAGGATTCGAACCCAAGCTCTCCACGTTGAAGGCAAGAGCTCTATCCATTACGGCACCGCGCTCTATAGTAATATATATAATAACAAATATATTTCACAGTCAATTTAAAGCTCCTAAGGCCTACTGTCTTTTCCCATAGTCCAAATCCTAATTAGATTTTTTTTTGATTAAGAAAATTAGCGTTACACAAAGACATTAGAAAAGGTACGTTTTTTTATGGTTTGATTTAAATATATCTTCTCACCATATATAAAACCTTTTACATTAATAACTCTTTTAATTACTAAAATACATATTAATTTTTATATTTGACGATATTTAGCTCTAATTATTTGACTTCTTAAATGATTTTCACGATAAACTATTAAAAGTGTGACACGAGGAAAAAAAAATTGTCGTAACTTTGACGTCAGTTTTGAATACATTTTATTATGTTATTGTATTTCTACACCCAACCATTAGATTCTTTATTTAAAAATCTTCAAAAATCATTATAGTGAAATTTTAATAACTATGTATTTAGATACTTTTTATTTTGAAAACAAAATACTTGTACGCTCCGGACGCGTGACAGAGGACATTTTTGTTTATTTTTCTTATTTATTCCTTTGGATTAGTTATTTAATCAAAGTTTTGATGGTTGAACAAGTTGATTAGGATTGTTATTAGCTAACTATTAGGTTTAAACACGTACATATTATTTACATAAAAAGTTATTATGTATAAACACCTAATTTCAATTTTTTGAATTTCACCCATATATATTCTCACCTATACACATATACCATCTTACTATAGCTAGGGTGCGTTTACAACATTTACTTTTAACACGATAGAAATTTACCTAAAACTTTGTTTTTCAACACGCTTCCTTACATTTATACAGCATCATTCAAAGAAAACTGATTTTACATTCATCATTACTCTGAATTTTACAAATTTATCTTTATATAAGGCCTTCATTAGAATATCAGCAGTATTATTTTCTGATTCAATCTTACATATCTCAATTTCTTCTTCCTTAACATTTTTGTGTGCAAAATGATAATGAATTTCAATGTGTTTAGAATTCTTAGTAAAATTACCTTATTTTGCTATTTTTATAGCACCTGAGTTATCCTCATATATCTTGGTAGCCTTGTTAGAATCTATTTTAAATATTTTACTTAACTCTTTTATAAACTTAACTTTACTAACTGCTTCTGATAAAGCTACATAATCTGCATAGATTGTTGCTTTTAGTACACACTTTTGTTTTCGCGATTTTCAATAAATTATGTTACTATACAATCTAATTAGATAACCAGTAGTTGATTTTCTATCTATGTTATCTCAAGCCCAGTTGGCATCTACATAGAAATCTAAAATATTACAATTTATATTTTTTTCATAACATAAACCTAAATCTTTCGTCAAATACAAGTATTTCAATGTTCTTAAAGTATATCTAAAGTGTGTTTTATTGTAACAGTTTCAAAATCTACTTAAGAGCAGGCCGGATTCGCTGTCCTTGTCTAATTGGCATTTTTGTTATTTACTCAAGTATTAATCGTTGTATCTGCAAATTGAAGGTTAAGCGCAATAGATATTATTATTACAAATATTTATGCACAAGAAAAAAAAAATCTATCGCTTTGTTTTTGAGAAAAGTAAGGAACGCGAAAATATTATAAACATAATCTTTTACTTCGGCGTTCCTTACTTTTCTCAAAAACAAATCGGTAGATTTTTTTTTTCTTGTGCATAGATATTCATAATAATAATATCTATTGCGATCAACCTTTATTTTGAAGATACACCGATTAATACTTGAGTAAATAACAAACAACTCAATTGTTACTCGGTCGGTATCAGGTTCTACTCCGGCCTGCCATTAAGTAATTTACGCTGTAACTTATATCTGGTCTAGTACATAAACTTATATATAATAATATGCCTAACAATTTCTACACAAAATGCTTTCTTCAAATACATCAGATTTTTCAAGTTTCAAATTCGTTTTCATAGGAGTGTTATACAATTTATCATTTTCTATATTGTTTTGCTAATGATTCTATATATTTTGTTTAACTTAGTTTCATTTTATTATTATCACGATCGTATTCAATACTCATTCCAAGATATTCTTTTATTGTTCCTAAATCTTTGATTTTGAATTTTTTTGACAAAAATCTCTTTATAACTTGTAATTTACCTTTGTTTTTACTACATATGATGACGTCATATACATAGTTTAACAAGTATACAGTATTTTCTTCTTCGCCATGAGTGTATAGGCATAATTTAATATTACTACTTTTAAATCCTAGACTCTTAACATACTCATTAAAACATTTATACCAATCTCTTGGACTTTCACTTAATCCATAGATTGATTTTTTTAATTTACATACTTTATATGTTCCATCATTATACCCTTTAGGTTAATTGACATATACTGCCGCAACTATATCGCCATATAAAAATGCTGAATCTACATCTATTACTTCTGTATCTAAACTATTTTGACAACAATAAGAAAATAAAAATTTCAAACTTTGACTGCTTGGAACCGGGGAATATATGTCATCAATTACATTTCTTTGTTGAAAGCCTCGCGCTACTAATCTGGCTTTATATCTACCATTTGCTTTTTGTGTGAATATCCATTTGACGTCTATTATATTTTTATCTTTTACTTTATCTACTTATACCCAAGTTACATTCTTATTCAAACTTTTTATTTATTTATCCATGGCTTCAATCCAATTTTCACTTTTATCGCAATTCGTCGCCTCCTCAAAGGTATTGAGAGTACAAACATTTGTAAAATTTACATTAATAGTATACGAGCTTAATTGACCTCGCTCCTAACTTCCCATGGTTAAATTTTTATATATTATATTAATATGTATAAATTAGCCGATTTTAAAGTCAAAAAAATTGCCTTAATTTTTAAATTTTTATATTGTAGTTCTGTTTAAAATTTAGTTTTTAAATATTTGAAAAAAAAAGAATTAATTAAAGTTCCAATATGCATAAAAATTGTTTAAATTCAAATCATATCATCATGATAAATTAAAAATTTGTCTTATTAAATTCCATTTAAATTAATGAAATTCCTTCTTTTTAATCATGTGTTTCAGACAGAGGAACGAAGATGGAAAACGGAGACACAGAGACAAAGACACAGAGACGGAGATGGAGAGGCAAAGAGAAGAAGACAGAGAGACAAAAACAGAGAGACATAGACGGAAAGACGAAAACGAAAAGACACAGACAGAGGGACGATGAGACGAAAACGGAGAGACAGAGACAGAGAAATAAAGGCGAAGCATCAGAGTCGTAGGAACGGAGACGAAGAGACAGAGACGGAGAGACATAGAGATAGGGACGGAGATAGAGAAACAAAGATGAAGGGACGAAGACAAAGAAACAGAGACGGAGAGACGCAGTGATGGAGATGGAGAGACGGAGACAAAGAGACGGAGATGGAGAGGGAAATGTTGTGTATGTGCGTATCTGAGTATGTGTATATGTGCATGTGTATGTGTATGTGTGTATGTGACATGTATATGTGAAAATGTACGTAGGAATATATATATATATATATATATGTGTGTGTGTGTGTGTGTGTGTGTGTGTGTGTGTGTGTATGTGTGTATATGTATATGTGTAAGTGTGTCTGTGTATGTGTGCATGTGAATGTGAGTATATGTATGTGTATGTGAGTATATGTATAGGTGCACGTGTGTGTGTGTGTAAATATATATATATATATATATATATATATATATATATATATATATATATATATATAACAATTATGCAAATATATTTTTGGGAGAAAAAAGTTTTAATTTTTCACTTTAATATAATTATAATAATGGAGAGACGGAGACGGGGGAACGGAGACAGAGAGACGGAGACGAAGGAACGAAGAAGGAGAAACGGAGATAGAGAAATGGAGACAGACAGACGGAGACGAAGGAACGAAGACGGAAAGGCGGAGACGGAGAAACGGAGATGAAGACGGAGTGACGGATATTGTGTATGTGTGTATGTGTATGTTAAAGGTGCACATGTGTATGAGTACGTATGTATGTGACAATAATGCAAAAGATATTCTCCTAAGAAAAAAAAGTCTCAATTTTTCACTTTAATACAATACTAGCAGCATTTACCTCGCTCCTAACGTCGCTCGGTTGCCTTTTCATAAATTATATTATTATTATATATATAAATTTGCTAAGTTCATTGACAATAGTATTTCAATATAAATATGTATTTAATATTATTTCATATATTCATATTATTATATTATATTGCATTGAAATAAAAAATATTCAATTTTTTGTATAATAATAAACTTTGATAAAAGTAAATAATTATTATTGACAATCATAGTATACGATTTGAATACGAATTTTAATTATGCTCATAACCGTATGTATTATTATGATAGTTTATTACAAAGACAATTTAAAATAACAATATTAGATTTTCTATATGATTATTGAACTGAAAAAAAAATTTATTTCATAAAATTATAATTTAGATCGTAAAAAAAGAAAGTAATATTGTTTGTTTATTACAATTATGTTATAAAGTAATAAGTAACGATAATACGAAATTTGTTCTTGTGGTAAAATATCACAACTATGATAGACACATTCATGACAAATCATATTAAAAATATAATAAAGATGAAGTTTTGGAAAATAGAAAACAATATTATTTTAAAAACAAACAAAAAATATTGAAACGTTTAAGTGAATCATATGAAAAAACATTTAAAAAAAAAGTTGATAATTTAATTACTTCAGAAAAAAATAAAAATTATTATAAAAAAAACAAACATAAATTAAAAGCAAAACAAAATCAAAATGATATGAATTATTACCAAATAGCTAAAGATATATTGACCAATAATAATGAAAATTATATCATGGAAAATAATATTGGTGATTTGAATTTTATTTGTGATTTCTGTGGTGCTAGGCATTTTGCATTCGAAAGGTCAATGAATAAGAAATTTACATCATGTTGTCAACAAGGAAATATAACATTAGAAGAAGACCCAGAATATCCTAAAGAGATTAAGAAATTACTTACGGGAAATTCTATGATGGGTAATGATTTTAAAATGCATAACTTTAATCCGTATTATATAGATCAGCGTTATTATATAGATCATATGATAACGCTTTGGCATTTGCTAGTTTTAGTGCAACATTTGATAAATTATTAAATAAAGGTCCTCATGTTATTCGTATTTGTGGACAAATATACCATAATACATATACATTACACGCAAATGAAAATGAATCGAAAAAGTATGGACAATTATACATATTTGATAACAAAGAAGCAAATAAGTAGCGCATAGAAAACGATTTGAATTGTTTTATTGAATTATTGAATACATTAGATTCTATAATTAGGAGAAATAATCCTCACGCAGCAGCTCATAAAATGATGCACGGAATAGAAATTGAAAAAAAGAATCGTTTTCATAAAAATGGAGCTGTACCTAAGGATGTTAAAATGTTTATAAGAAAAAACGATAATTCTAATAAGCATCGATATAATGAGGCTAAATGTAATGAAGCAGCAGTAGTTTTTGTAGGAAATGAATCATTAATTGAAAGAGACATATGTATTTATTCGAAAGCAGAAAAACCAATAAGAATCCCATATATAAGTAAACACGTAGATCCCATGATATATCCACTTATATATCTGAATGGTGGTTTTAGATGGACGCCAAACATGAAATCGAATAAAAGTAAAAAAAACATATCAGCACTTAGATTTTACTCTTATAAGTTGAGCATTAGAAATGAGTTTAGCCAATTTCTGAATTTAAAAAAATTAACACAACAGTATATTGTCGATTCATGGGTTAAAATAGAAAATTCCAGATTATAGTTTATAATGAAAAATCAAAATTTTTGAAGAACAGAACTTTATTAAGGCGTAATGGATTTCTTAAAAATTAAAAAAAAGAAATCAATGATAGTTCAAAAATTGGAAAAATGTTTATATTGTCATCTACTTCTACGGAAAATCCGCGTTCCTCACATTAAAATTTTCTTGATTCCATGACAGTAGTACAAAAAATTGAGAAACTAAATTTTTTTATTATTATGACACGCAATCCGAAATGGATAGAAATCACAAATGATACATGACAAAGTGCAGAAGTAATAGATAGACCAGATATTGATAAAATATTCCATCAAAAATTAAAAATATTAATAGAGCAAACTACTGAAAAACATATTTTGGGAAAATGCATTGCATATTTATTCGTAGTAGTATGTCGAAAGAGAGGACTACCACATGCACATTTGCTAATATTTTTAAGTAAAGATTATGAAGTTTACAATAGTGATGACGTTGATAAATTTATAGTAGCTGAAATTCCAAATGAATATGAGAATCCCAGATAATATGAAATAGTTGAACAATTTATGATCCATGGCCCTTGTGGAGATCAGAATAAAAACTCTCCTTAAATGTATAAAGAATCAGGAAAATGTAAGAAGAATTTTTCAAAACGATTTAATCAAACTACAATAATGACAAATGGTTATCCTATTCATCGACAAAAAAATGATAAAAATAAAATATTATACACGAAATACAAGTGGGCAGACAATAGATTTGTTGTTCCTTATAACCCGTATTTATTACTAAAGTTTGATTGTCATATTAATATTGAATTATGTTCAACGATAGAAGTTATAAAATACTTATTTAAATTCTGCTTCAAAGGACATGATTGTGCATTTATAGAAATGAAAGCAAATGAAATAAATACTGAAAGTATAACTAATGATGGAACGGATGAAACGAATGATTTGGATATGTTTTATGATGAAATCAAACAATATATAAACACAAGATACGTTTGCCCGCCAGAAGTTATGCATCGCATATTGAACTATGATATAAGTGAACTTTCACATACAATTTATAGATTAGCTGTTCATAATGAAAATGAACAATATGTGTATTTTAAAGAAGGGTTTAAACACAAAATTAATAAAAAAAATCTAAATACAACACTAACAGCATGGTTTGAACTTAATAAAAGTGACCCCGAGGCACATAATTACTATAATTCTGATATACCGCAACATTATGTTTTCAATCGAATACATAAAACATGGACAAAAAGAAAAAAGACTATGAAACCTGTTCTAACCAGAATGTACTTAGTTAATCCAAAACAAAAAGAAAGATTCTTTTAAAGATTACTTCTGCTTCACGTGAAAGCTGCAACATCTTTTGAAAACTTAAGAACTTTTAATGGAATTACATACCCGACATTCTTTGAAGCAGCAACAGCAAAAAATTTAATTGAAATCGATGATGAATGGGATAAATGTTTAGAAGAATCATGTAAATCTCGATTTCCGAAAGCTCTTTATCAATTATTTGGTTACATTTGTACATTTCACAATCCAATTAATGCTCGAGAATTATATGAAAAATAAAAAATCTATTTTTATCCTCCAAAAATAAATAAACAAAAAAGTGTAGAATATGCATTAAGCATAATTAATGATATTTTAACTAATAATGGATTCTCATTAAGTGCCTTTAATTTACCTACTTCAGAATACTATATTAAAAATAATAAAAATTGAATATAGTACAGAAAATAATGTTAAGAATATTGGATCAATCATTGATACTCTAACAAATGCTCAAATGGCTATTTTTAATACAGTAATAACTTCATTAAATAAAAACTGCACTGAAAAGTATATATTTATATATATACAAGTATATATATATGTAAAAGTATATATATATATATATATATATATATATATATATATATATATATATATATATATATATATATATAGACAGTCCAGGTAGGAGTGGTAAAAGCTACTTATTAAATACAATTATCACTTATCTGAAAATTCATGGAATCAACTATTTAGTTGTATCATGGATAGGTATAGCGGCTAATTTATTACAAGACGGTGTAACAGTATATACAGCATCTAAATCACCGTTGAACATATCTGAAGACACAATATGTAGTATTAGTGCAAACAGTGAAATAGGTGAAAAAATGAAAAATGTATTGATTATTATCTGGGATGAAATCACAATGGCATCAAAATACGCTTGTGAAGCAGTCGATCGCATGTTTAAAGATGTATGTGATAATAATTATCCGTTTGGAGGAAAAACATTTATCATATCAGGTGATTTTAGACAAACATTACCATTAGTAAGACATGGAAATGGAACACAAATAGTAGAAAATTGTGTCAAAAAAGCTATTTATGGGAACAATTTAAATGTATGTTTTTAAAAGAAAAGAAACGTTTGACGGGATCAGATGATAATTTTAAAAATTGGTTACTAAATATAGGAAATGGTAATTTTCATTCGTAATATGAAAACAGAAATGAAGTTATACAAATTCCAAAAGGAATATTTTCAAATGGCAATCTGATTGATAAAATTTACGGGCATAATATAAATATTGAAAATTGTGGCTATTACAAAAATATTATATCAGCACCAAAAAACGTAGATGTAACAGAGATGAATAAAAAAAATTTATCAAAAATAAATGAACCAGTAATAGAGTATTTGAGCATTGACTCTGCAAAAGATGCAAATGACGAAAGTTTAGACGCAATTTTTCCAACAGAATTTTTAAATTCTTTATGGTTATTCTTTGGTTCACCTCCACATAGATTACAATTAAGAAAAGGAGCTATGGTAATGCTTCTAAGAAATGTTAATTTGAATGAAAGGCTTTGTAACGGAACCCGATTATTAATAACGTCATTAAAACAATTCACTATTATTGCACAAATATTAAAAGGGAGTAAAAAAGGAAGCACTATATTCTTACCGCGTATGATCTTATCAGCAAATGATGAACTGCCATTCAAGATGACCAGAAAACAATTTCCTGTAAAACTTGCTCATGCAATGACTAATTAAAAGTCATAAGGAGAATCATTTAAAAAAGTAGGAGTGTATTTACCAACACCAATTTTCAGTCATGGGCAGTCATACGTAGCACTTTCAAGGACGACTAATGAAAAAGTATTGAAAATATTATTAACAGAAAAATAAAAAAAAATTGAAGATGAAATGGTCAATACTAAAAACATCGTTTACTAAGAAATATTATAAAACCACAATACAAAAATTAAATATAACAAATGAGAAAATTAAATCGAACATATTCGAAACTCTAATATAACATTGAACATAAAAAAAATTTTTAATTTTGAAGTAGAATTTATCGCTATGTGGTAAAAAATGACGGCTGTTATTGTTAGTACTGCACCATTGAAAACACGCGATTGCTGTTTTAAATGCTGGCTGATTCCATTTAGATTCATGTAGGCCGTCACTGATCGAATTTTTTTTTCTTCAAAGTAATAAAAATACCTTCTATTATGTATATGAAGATAAAATTTACCTCATAAAACGCTCAAAAATTTTTTTTACTACTACAGCATTTTTAGTGTTGGATGTAAAAACGAAAATTCAAAAATTGAAAATGAACCTCTACTTTTAAATGACTATAGCTGCGTCAATTTTTAACCTTTTTGGGCGTTCTTTTAACGAAAGTGTGCTAAATTTGGTCTAGTTTCAAATACAATCTCGATTTTTGATCTCGCTGAGTTATTCACGAAAAACCGAAAAAAGCGATTTCTTTCAAACAGGATTTTCTCAAATACTATATTTTTTTTTTGAAATTTTTATATGATTTTATACATAAAAAATACTAACTATTAGGGTAGGTGAGAATATGCGATTTTGCCTTAATTTTTTTAAACAGATTTTTAAACGTTTTTTTTATATTTTCGATTTTAAAACATTGATACCATGGCGCATCGTACTATATTTCCAACTTTACGTGTTCTTACAACTATTTTTATGCTTTTATTTAATTATATATCAAAAATATCAACAATAATCTTTAAAATAAACTCCGGATCGAATATTTTGATCAATTAGAACAAAAATTATGACGATTTAAAGTTTAAAAAAAAATGCTGAAACTTAAAATAAATATATTTATTTTGAATTTTGAATTTTGAAAAGGTGAATTTTTTAAATACTAAAATATATTATTTGGTCATTTTCAATGAACAAATAATATACGATACAATGTGAATAAAAAAATCTGAATTTGAATAAAACCTTTCAATTTACTTCTTGACACTCATGTCTCGAAGTTTTGGCAGTGTAGATTTGGTTTCGTTTACTTTTCCTACAGTGAATCTTTTGAATACCTTTAATTTCTTTCGCATTTCCTAACCATTCCATTTTTTTTTGTCTGTCGAAAAACTTCTAACTCATTCTTGCGGATAACAAGAATGTTAATCGACGGAGTATATTTTGATACGTGAGTGGCAAAATTTTCAGCGTTCCTAATAAAATCTGCACTCTTCTTGGACAGATTATGCGTAGTAGCATAATGTATAACTAAACCACCAATACCGTCACAAGCGCTTTTACCATGACCTGTTGCAAAAAAGCCATTTTCTGTTTACTTTTGAGTTTTGAAGCGCATAGAATTGATATCTATTTTTAAAATGACTGGCAGCTCCATTGAAAATGGTTATGATTTCATCAAGATCTTGCGCAATATGTTTTTGTTTTAAGTTGTCGATAATTAAATTTATAGGCATTAGGGCATGAGACGAGTCATGTTTAATATCGTCAGAGACGGTAGCATAACTGACTGTCATATCATTTCCAAAATAGCATACTGACGTAGATATTGGTATTTGGTTTTTACTCCAATGATAGCTTTGAATTTCATTTTGAAGCAGAACTGTCCAATTTTCTGCAAAATCGACATGAATAACTAATTGCAAGTCATTATTTTTCGCTAAAAGTTTAACCTCTTTAATTGCTATACGTTGAATTTCTTCGACCAATTTATGAGCTCTTACAGTGAGAGCACGCTCTCTTAACTCTATTAAGAAATTTTCAACTGTGCTAGTTTTATTCAGTAAATTTGATTTTTCCCAAAAACCATAAATTATTTCTTCATATAAATCTTCTTC
Organism: Anastatus disparis; assembly: GCA_017163975.1. Lineage (NCBI taxonomy): Eukaryota > Metazoa > Arthropoda > Insecta > Hymenoptera > Eupelmidae > Anastatus > Anastatus disparis. The sequence continues at coordinate 202,066 of JAFFSR010000384.1, read as the reverse complement.
TGTCAAAGAAATTACTTGTTAATCAATAGAATCTCCAATGGGACATTCTTTACATTCTCTTAGTACACATTTCATATCATCTTTTGAACAAAAAAGTGAAGAACATATTTTCAATTCCAAATCTGCAATGTCTTGTTTATTCTCTTTTTTATAATTATTCAAAGCATCTAGCATAAGTTTAAGATTCTCGCAGTAAACGCAAAGATACGAATCGGTGGGTGGATGTGGTATAACCCACTTCGGTCTTAAAGCGTAGAATGTTGATTTACCAATTTTTGTTTTCATTTCAGGATTTTCACCTTTAAATAATTGATATATTTCTTTTATACTTCGCGTAAGAAAGCGTTTGACTTTTTTAGTTTTTATACCATTTTCTTTGATAGATACTGTGTCGCTTTTATTTGCACTTTGACGAGAACAATTAAAATCATCGTTCAGATAATAATCCTTTACTTTCATTACAATTCCACTATCCAAAGAATGGCCACAATAGTTCTCAGACTGCTTGTAAATTTTGTTATTATTTACCAATGATCGTGCTTGATCAATCATATAAATAGTTACATTAATAAATAATCTTTGGAAATATCACTTGGTATAATACTCAACAATTGCACTTTCTCAAGAAAATTTGAACAATTATCTAATGCAATTCTAATATTCTCAAGCCATTTATCATTTGTTTTACATTCATTATTTTCATTCAATGTGGGCAAATCCGTTATATCGTAGACTTTCATCATTTTACTTGCTATTTGTGAATCAAATGCATCGTTTATTTGTTTTCTTTTTCGGAGAGCATAAGATTCTCGCATCTTGATATTGATACTTTGAGGCATTTTAATTGGTGAAATGTTTAATTTCAAATAACTTGAAGTCTCGTTGAGCTGTTCTACCACAGACTCACTATGAATAAAATGTCCCGAAGATTGTTGTCTGCTTGAAGTCGATGAAATAGGCGTATTTTTCACTTCATCTAATAATATTTTGTAACACGAAGGGCATACTTTATCTTCTCTAGAGAAAGAAGTATTTGGATACAAGCGCTTCAAAGACTCCGTTAGATCACCTAATTCTCTAAGCGGACTTTTGGAGCAATCATAAACAACTTTTTCGTGTCTTTCTTTTGAATCCTTGCACTTTATTTTGACAATCAGTGATGCCATTATTGATATTCTGTTCAATGACAGATCGAAAAAAATAATTTTTCTTAAACATCTTTATTTTTTATCTTTCTTTTCTTATATTTTTAAACACGTCAAGTCGTTAATGAGAATGCAAAGAATAAATCATCGCCACCTAGTAGTGACATGCGTCAACTCCCTACAAAATAAATTCAAATTCGAGGCGCGAAATTCAAACTGATAGAAAAATTATATTCTTCAACAAAAAAAAATTTTTATTATAATAATGTACCATAAGAAAAAGATAAATGGTAATGTATACTTTCATCAAAATAACTTTTTTTTTAAATTAAAAAATTTATATCTTCAGATTTTATTCTTTAACAAAAATGGCGTTTCCTCAATGTAAATATCATATTTATTTAAAGTTTCAGCATTTTTTTTAATCTTCAAATCGTCATAACTTTTGTTCTAATTGATCAAAATATTCGATACGGGGTTTATTTTAGAGATTATTGTTGATATTTTTGATATATTAATAAATAAAAGCATAAAAATAGTTGTAAGAACACGTGGAGTTGGGAAAATAGTACGATGCACCATGGTATCAATGTTTTAAAATCGAAAATATAAAAAAAACGTTTAAAAATCTGTTCAAAAAAAAATAAGGCAAAATCGCATATTTTCACCTACCCTAAAAGTTAGTATTTTTTATGTATAGAATTATATAAAAATTTCAAAAAAAAAATATAGTTTTTGAGGAAATTGTGTTTGAAAAAAATCGCTTTTTTTCGGTTTTTCGTAAATAACTTAGTGGGATAAAAAATCGAGATTACATTTAAAACTAGGCAGAATTCCGCACACTTTTATTAAAAGAACGCCCAAAAAGGTTAAAAATTGACGGAGCTATAGTCATTTAAAAGTAGAGGTTTATTTTCAATTTTTGAATTTTCGTTTTTACATCCAACACTGAAATTGCTGTAGTGAAGAAAAAAAATTTTGAGCGTTCTATGAGGTAAATTTTATCTTCATATACATAATAGAAGGTATTTTTATTACTTTGAAGAAAAAAAAATTCGATCAGTGACGGCCTACATAAATCTAAATGGAATCAGCCTGCTGTGTATTTATAGAAAACATGTCTGCTATTGTAAGTGCAGTAATAGCGAAGAAAGCCAAACTACTGTAAGTGCTGTGTAATTCGGAATTCGCGACTGCTTTTCAAGCATTATATGGTTTGAAAACGCAGCTACTATTTTGAGAGCTAGAGATACAAAATGCAACAACGATTGTAAGCGATGTATGGTTAAAAATTCGCGGCAGCTATTTTAAGCGCTGTGTAGTTAAAGAGACGCGGCCACTATTGTAAATTCTGTGTAGTTAAAAAACACAAAAACTATTGTAAGCGCTGTGTCATAACTAATTTGAGGCTGCTATTGTAAGCGCTGTGTAATGAAAATTTACAGTTACTATTTCGAGCGCTGTGTATTACGAATTCGCGGCTGCTATTCTAAGCGCAGTGTGGTTTAAAATGCGCAGCTGCTATTGTAGGCACTGTGTAATTAAGAATTCACGGTTTCTATTTTATAACGCTGAGTAATTAAAGGAACTCGACCGCCAATATCAGCACGGAGTTATTGATAAAAGGCGACTTTTATTGTAAACGTCGTACAATAAAAATAACACAACTGGTATTGTAAGCACTTGGTAATTGAAGGAACGCGGATATCAATGTCAGTGCTAAGCAAAAAAGGACTAGAATTATCATAAAAAATAACGTCTGAAGCAGAATTTGTTATAATAAAGAAGACAATATGGATAAATATAATAACACACAGAAAAATGTAATTAAAAATAATCACTAAAGAATTAAGCCTTGATGTGCCCTTAATTATTGCTGAAGTTGCAGATTTTTCGTAATGCTCCTAATTGGTTGCAGATATGGTCAATGTCCCAATTGCTACTAACGAACCTATTACTAGCCGTTCAATGTTAAGAAAGTTTTTTCATATCTAAATAACATTAAGCGGTTAGTAATAGGTTCGTTAGTAGCGATTGTGACATTGACCATATAAGTTCAGAAATAATAATATTTATCTATAAATTTTTTTTCGTATCGAAATCAACTATAATAATAGCTAATTATTTAGATTATCTTCTCTAACAAAGCTTAACTCGTATGTCGTATGAACAGATCTGGGACAAAACGTAAAAGGGTACCCCCCATTAAGATAGGTCAAATGCCCCCCATCACGAAATTCAAATTTTCGCCAAAAATTAGTTAATGTTAGCTCAAAAATTAAATTTTAAACTGCGACCTGCTACCCTCCCCGCCTCCAGTACTCCTAACCTCAAAAAAACGTGTTTTTTTTAAAATAATTTATTTCGGCACTGTATTGACGGTTAAGAAATTTGAGAAAAATTTGAGCATATTCTATATAAAAATGCGCATTTACTGTAATTTTTTCAGCTATTTTTGACGTCAAAAACTAACCTAAAAACAATAAAATATTCTTAAAATTGCTCTAAAAACTTTAAAAAAAGGGGTACTGCCTCAAAAATTTGCGGAAAGTTTAGGATTTGCGTCCTTAATCTGCCCTATTTTGCCTAGATTTTTTGGAGTGGTGCGCCATGTTTAAAAGTCGAAAAACCCTGTTTTTTAGCTATTTTTTATCAATTTTTTGCTTTTTTTGCTTTGACAGTAATAGTTACAACAAAACTAATGGCACCATCGGATTCTATGCCAAAAAATACATAAAAAATATGTATAATACTCCGTTCTAATATTTTTGTATCACTAGCTATAAAACAAAAATGGAAAAGAGGCTGCTATGAGCATGTCGGGGCAACTCACTTTTTCCGTGGGATTTGTGAAAAGTTACTTAAAAGTATAAACAACAATGATTACATGTATTTTTTCATATTATTTGACGAAGAATACAGTTAGTACAGTGTTGTAGTTTCTATAACTTGGCTCAGGTCAAATATCAGAGCCAAGAAAACAAATTACAATAGGTCCTTTTTAATAGGTAACACCTGAAGCGTCCGGCAAAGAAGGATAAATCGTTTTTCTTATTTAATAATTAAGTCATAATATTTAAATGAAACAAAAACGTTACTATATATATATATAGTTACGTTAAATTAAACACCATTACTATTTTTTATTCTCTATTGTCGATTTATTTAGCGAGTTCGTGAACCAAGTTTTCCGTAACAGTGTCCAGCCTTATGTTTTTTATGTGAATAGAGCCTAACAGAATACACTGAAAATCAATCCCAGCAGTAGAACTGTTGCAAATAGATGTATACAACAGAATCTATTCAACAGAAGTGTCATATTATAATTATTGTACTTAATTTATTCTTACAATGTTTTATATTTGAAAAGATATGTTTCAATGATAATATAGCTTCAAAAACTTACTTTTTATTAAATGTTATCGGTAACTCAGAGTAAAACAACGTGTGTAACAAATAAGTAAGAATAAAAATAACCTTGTAGATTTAATTGAATTTTAATTTTGAGTATGAGAATATTATAATCATTCTTTAGGTTATCCGAAATTAGAATTCATTAAATTATCATATCAAGTAAATATTATTGAACTTTAGTAGATACAGAATAGAATTGAATGTTTATAAACAATTGATATCTTTCCACAATATTAAACATTTTTTAATAAAATCAACTCTATTTCTGTCATTAGGTTCTAGATATCTTGCAACCAGTATATGAATATTATTGAAATTAGATATTTTATTTATACTTTATATATGACATAAAAACCCTTTTGGATTGACAAAGTAGTGGTTTCATAGAAGTGCTTGACCTTCAAATCATCTATTTAGGTATACATTTGTATAGCTTTTCGCTTATTTATTTAATTCTTAAACATTACGAATTTATAAAAAGCCAAAATAAAAAACTCATGTTTTTTAAATTTTTGGAAATCCAACTTTCTCATTTTTTTCCTGAAAATCCTGATGTTTTAGAGATAAATTTATAGGAACACTTCTTGTTAAATGGAAAATAATTATATAATTATGGAACACACACTGTTAAAAGAAATGATAGTGGCTTCCATTACATGTAATTATGACACTGCTAAAATATTACATTTCAAGTCATTTTATTCTATTAAAGATATAGACTTAAAACTTTACAGGTGAATGTAATTTAACTTAACAATAAAAAAGAAGTTATAATACTCCAAGTCTTTGAATACATATCAACGAGCTTCAAGAGCATGAAGTTTGATAAAAAGTTGGGGTAGCGCTGTTATTGAACATTACATTTTTGCTCATATCTCTAGTTCTATGATAAATAGTGATTTGAGACTTTGCATACAAGTTTTTTTGTACTTTAATATAATATAAAAAATACAGTCGAAGTAAATTTAACAATTTTCGACATTTATTTATCAAAAAACTCTACATTCCAACATTAGTTGAAATTTACGCTGCGATAGGTTTTCACAGCAAATGAATTTATAATGGCTTCCATTAAATGTAATGGAAGTCACTATCATTTCTTTTAACAGTGTGTGTTCCAAAATTGAATCATTATTTTTCATTGAACAGGTAATTTTCATAGAAAGTTAATGCAAGTGAAATAGTAAATATTTAATTATTCTTTTTCATTAATAAAACAACTTTTTAAAATAAGTAGATTTTTTATTGAAAAATTATTTACTTGAATTGGATGAATTATTCTATTTGAAACAATAGAAGTACTTACTATGTGAGTCCTAATGAAGGTAACTTTGTTCGCAGTATTGCTCGTTGTCCAAATTTTTAAAAATTATTTATAATTTACATCTGGTAATTCTCTTTATGAAATGAAAATTAGTATAGTGTAATATATATTTAGTATTTTAATCAACTGATTTTATAAAACGTGATGGTACAAGTCATCACAGTTAATCAGAACTTTGTTCCAACAACTTAGTGCAAATCAGATTATCTTACATACAAGATTACAAATGATATTCATGTCAATGATGCGATTGTACGTCAAATTAATTTTCATTAATATTCTACTCATATAAGTATTTAGAAGATGTTTGTATATGTAGTTACAAGAATTATTTAATGTAATTGTAGTTTCCAAAAATAAAATTTTTTTATATGGATTTTAGAATAAATAATTTTTTTTTGTTTTTCTCGAATTTTGTTTGAATTTAATTAAGACAGTTTATGCTTTGGACGGCAGATTTCTTATCAACAATTTTCATAAAACTGTTTCATCAATTTTATGAATTTTTCATGCAACAGAATAAACAAAATGGAGGCTGTAGATTATGAAACACCGACTAAAAAAACAAACAATATTAAGTGTGTTCGATGCAAAATCTTTATCCGTAAATTAAATGGTCCTTTATCACAGTTTGATGAACGCGAAGATGCTATGGAATTTCACAATAGATACAATTTTTATGTTCAAAGCGGTGACGTGATTTGTAATAAATGTCGTCACCAATTATACCATAAGTCTTCTAGCCAGTAAAAGAAATAAAATAGTAAAAAGTAAAGAGAATGCATCGACATCAAATTATGAATCTCAAGAAATTATTACATTACCATTAGAAGAAGTGATTGACGATGTAGTCGGTAGCGCTTCACAACCAAAGACAGAAGTATCAGATTCTAACGAAACTCCTACAAGCCAGCAATCTTATCCTTCATCAAATATCAACTATTTCAGTGATGTAACACCAACAAGTAGTCAAACGTTCAACGAGTCAACAGATAGTCAAGAATCTGATGACTTTTCGATATACGCTGCAACAGTTCAACCAACAGATGAATACGTTTTAATATCATTCCCTAGAGTAATTGTAAGTCATAGATTATGTTTTATATGTAAATCGACAAATGAAATTCAAGATGTGCCTTTCGAAGCTCGCTTACAAGTTTTTATTTCTAGAAAAATTTTTATTCCTCATAGAAATAGATGCTGCAAGATTCATTTGATAAATAAAAGATTTTATGACGATGAAGTTTTGAGAATAGAAACTTATTCAGATGAATGTAGCATAAAATTTTCAGAACTTGCTAAATTCATGGATGCATTATCAGATGGTGCACATTTACAACTTCATGACCAAATGGGAAGTTTCACAATTACGGAAAAACGCATAAAAGCTCTCACTGGATATACGTGGGACAACATTATTAAGCTGCAAAACATGATGGTATCAATGAGATCTTCTGAAAATAGAAACATAATGCAAGCATTAGTACTTATTTATTTAAAATGAAGTCTGGGAATTCAAACAAGTGCATTTCTGCAATTTTTGGTCTTGAAGAAAAGCAAGTAGCACAATCTATCAATTCAGTGCTCAAATGTTTTGAGAATGAAATATTGCCAAAAAATTTCGGGATTCATGCTTATTCTCGGGAACTTTTACTTGAACAAACAATTGATATTGCAAAAATGTTGTACAATATGGATAACAAGTTAGCATTAATATGTGATGGAACGTATTTACGTCATCAAAAAAGCAGCAATAATGCTCATCAGCGTAAATCATATTCGGGTCAAAAAAAAGCTTCACTCTGTAAACCATTCACAATATGTACAACAAATGGTTTTATCGTCGATTGTGCAGGACCTTTTACAGCTAATTGCAACGATGCAAAGATTTTGGAGAATTTGTTAAAAAGTTCCGATGGATTTAACAAAATTCTCGAAAAACATGATATTTTCATTCTCGATAGAGGCTTTAGAGATATGATAGACTACTTGAATCAGCAAGAATTCACAACTTTGATGCCTGCTTTGAAAGGTAAACGATCGCAACTTACTACTGAAGAATCAAACGTATCTCAACGAGTTACGAAACTTAGATGGGTTGTAGAAGCGATTCATGGAATTATAGGACAGAAATATAAGCTTCTGCATCACCAACTTCATAATGGTCTTTTAACAAAAGCTGGATTATTTTGTAAAATCGCTTGCTTCTTACAAAATTTATTTGGTAAGAGGTTGAATTCTGATGCAGGAAATTTAGAAAAAATCATAAGTAGGATTAACCTCACAAATAATGTAGAAAACACCCTAGCAATGGAAGTTGGAGAAAAAAGCTGGAACAGAAAAACTGTACCGTTTCAGCATTTGTCATCGAACGATCTATCAGATTTCCCTGAAATGACTTTGGAAGATTTGAAAGTATTTTTAACAGGTTCGTATCAATTATCTCAATCGGTGTCATATTTGGCAGAAATAGTTGGAGACGATGGTTCATTAACTTTAAGTTACGCAAAAGAACAACAAAATATTTTAAGATTTGAGGTGCAGTCCAGACATATTAACAGTAAAACGTACAAATGTTACATAGATTATTGTTCAGAAACTAGTGGTATCAATGGAATTAAACGGTACTGTTGTAACCGTGCAAATGGAAATAGAACTGTTGGTTGCTGCTCACATGTAGCTGCTGTTATTTATTATTTAAGTCACGCCCGCTATTTATCACGAATCATCAAAACAGCTGCAATATTGACTAAACTTTTTGATTTTAAAGAAGTTGTGCCAGTAATTGAAGAAATTAGTGATGATGAAGATTAACGATTTTCTAATAAAACAATATATTTATAAAATAAATACTTTTGTAACTAGGAATTATATACATATATATTGTAAATAATTTTTGTAATAACAAGATACTAAAATTATAATTTTAATGATTTCATAAAAACTAATTAAATTATGTATTATTTATAAGACACAATCTTTTTAGGATCGTAGATCTAGAAATGAAACAATTACAATAATGTATATTAAAACTAATTTGAATGAAAAAGACTTATTGTAAGTTGTTTTCTTGGCTCTGATATTTGACTAGAGCCAAGTTATAGAAAATATAGCTACAACACTGTATTTTTCGTCGAAAAATTCTCATGTTTAAGAGAGAAATTCATAGGAACACTTCTTCATGATTTTTTACAGACCTAATTTTTAAGTTTTTTAATTGGTTCTTATATGTAAAACATGGTAATTAAAATTATTTATTGTTCATTACTTCAATAAATGCTTATTTTCTTTCATTTTACATAAACTTTAAAAAAAATTTTGGATCATGTAAGTTAGAGCCATCAATAAGAAGTAATGACAGTTTAAACTGATTGTTATTATTGAAAATATCCTTTCGCAAACTAAACATAATCATCTAGTTTAAATAATCTAAAACTATTAAAATAAGTTTTAAAAACATATACTAGAATGTCATTTATCATTTAAAAGCTTAATTATCAATTAAACAACATTCGTTATTATTATAACTACAATTACTTTCGTAGGCTAATAAGACAGAGTCACCGCAAACTCAATTAATTATTAAATAATTCTTGTAACTACATATACAAACATCTTCTAAATACTTATATGAGTAGAATATTAATGAAAATTAATTTAACGTACAATCGCATCACTGACATGAATATCATTTGTAATCTTATATGTAAGATAATCTGATTTGCACTAAGTTGTTGGAACAAAGTTCTGATTAACTGTGGTGACTTGTACCATCACGTTTTATAAAATCAGTTGATTAAAATACTAAATATATATTACACTATACTAATTTTCATTTCATAAAGAGAATTACCAGATGTAAATTATAAATAATTTTTAAAAATTTGGACAACGAGCAATACTGCAAACAAAGTTACCTTCATTAGGACTCACATAGTAAGTACTTCTATTGTTTCAAATAGAATAATTCATCCAATTCAAGTAAATAATTTTTCAATAAAAAATCTACTTATTTTAAAAAGTTGTTTTATTAATGAAAAAGAATAATTAAATATTTACTATTTCACTTGCATTAACTTTCTATGAAAATTACCTGTTCAATGAAAAATAATGATTCAATTTTGGAACACACACTGTTAAAAGAAATGATAGTGACTTCCATTACATTTAATGGAAGCCATTATAAATTCATTTGCTGAGAAAACCTATCGCAGCGTCAATTTCAACTAATGTTGGAATGTAGAGTTTTTTGATAAATAAATGTCGAAAATTGTTAAATTTACTTCGACTGTATTTTTTATATTATATTAAAGTACAAAAAAACTTGTATGCAAAGTCTCAAATCACTATTTATCATAGAACTAGAGATATGAGCAAAAATGTAATGTTCAATAACAGCGCTACCCCAACTTTTTATCAAACTTCATGCTCTTGAAGCTCGTTGATATGTATTCAAAGACTTGGAGTATTATAACTTCTTTTTTATTGTTAAGTTAAATTACATTCACCTGTAAAGTTTTAAGTCTATATCTTTAATAGAATAAAATGACTTGAAATGTAATATTTTAGCAGTGTCATAATTACATGTAATGGAAGCCACTATCATTTCTTTTAACAGTGTGTGTTCCATAATTATATAATTATTTTCCATTTAACAAGAAGTGTTCCTATAAATTTATCTCTAAAACATCAGGATTTTCAGGAAAAAAATGAGAAAGTTGGATTTTTCCAAAAATTTAAAAAACATGAGTTTTTTATTTTGGCTTTTTATAAATTCGTAATGTTTAAGAATTAAATAAATAAGCAAAAAGCTATACAAATGTATACCTAAATAGATGATTTGAAGGTCAAGCACTTCTATGAAACCACTACTTTGTCAATCCAAAAGGGTTTTTATGTCATATATAAAGTATAAATAAAATATCTAATTTCAATAATATTCATATACTGGTTGCAAGATATCTAGAACCTAATGACAGAAATAGAGTTGATTTTATTAAAAAATGTTTAATATTGTGAAAAGATATTAATTGTTTATAAACATTCAATTCTATTCTGTATCTACTAAAGTTCAATAATATTTACTTGATATGATAATTTAATGAATTCTAATTTCGGATAACCTAAAGAATGATTATAATATTCTCATACTCAAAATTAAAATTCAATTAAATCTACAAGGTTATTTTTATTCTTACTTATCTGTTACACACGTTGTTTTACTCTGAATTACCGATAACATTTAATAAAAAGTAAGTTTTTGAAGCTATATTATCATTGAAACATATCTTTTCAAATATAAAACATTGTAAGAATAAATTAAGTACAATAATTATAATATGACACTTCTGTTGAATAGATTCTGTTGTATACATCTATTTGCAACAGTTTCTACTGCTGGGATTGATTTTCAGTGTATTCTGTTAGGCTCTATTCACATAAAAAACATAAGGCTGGACACTGTTACGGAAAACTTGGTTCACGAACTCGCTAAATAAATCGACAATAGAGAATAAAAAATAGCAATGGTGTTTAATTTAACGTAACTATATATATATATAGTAACGTTTTTGTTTCATTTAAATATTATGACTTAATTATTAAATAAGAAAAACGATTTATCCTTCTTTGCCGGACGCTTCAGGTGTTACCTATTAAAAAGGACCTATTGTAATTTGTTTTCTTGGCTCTGATATTTGACCTGAGCCAAGTTATAGAAACTACAACACTGTACTAACTGTATTCTTCGTCAAATAATATGAAAAAATACATGTAATCATTGTTGTTTATACTTTTAAGTAACTTTTCACAAATCCCACGGAAAAAGTGAGTTGCCCCGACATGCTCATAGCAGCCTCTTTTCCATTTTTGTTTTATAGCTAGTGATACAAAAATATTAGAACGGAGTATTATACATATTTTTTATGTATTTTTTGGCATAGAATCCGATGGTGCCATTAGTTTTGTTGTAACTATTACTGACAAAGCAAAAAAAGCAAAAAATTGATAAAAAATAGCTAAAAAACAGGGTTTTTCGACTTTTAAACATGGCGCACCACTCCAAAAAATCTGGGCAAAATAGGACAGATTAAGGACGCTAATCCTTAACTTTCCACGAATTTTTAAAGCAGTACCCTTTTTTTTAAAGTTTTAAAGCAATTATAAGAATATTTTATTGTTATTAGGTTAGTTTTTGACGTCAAAAATAGCTCAGAAAATTACAGTGAATGCGCATTTTTATATAGAATATGCTCAATTTTTTTCAAATTTCTTTCAATATAAACCTATAAATCATAAACCCATAAACCATACACTCATAAAACATAAACCCATAAACCATACACTCATAAAACATAAACTCATAAACCCATAAACCCATAAAATACAAATCCATCAACCATGAACTCATAAACCATAAACCCATAAATCATATACTCACAAACCGTAAAACCCATACACCATTAACCCATAAGGCTCCAAACCACAAGCCCATAAACCATGAACCATTTAACTATGAACCCATAAACCATAAACATATCAACCATAAATCCATGAACCATAAACCCATTAACCATAAGCCCATAAACCCACAAACCGTTAACACATTAACCATAAACCGATAAACCATGAACCCATTAACCATAAACTCATAAACCAAAAACCCATAGACCATAAACCTGAAAACCATAAACAATAAACCAATATGCCGTAATCTTATAAATCCATAAGCCATAATCCATAAGCCATTATTCGTAAACCAATTAACCATAAACCATAAACTCCTGAACTATAAATCAAGAACCACTAACCCATAAACCGTAAACCTATAATTTATAAACCTATGAAGTTATAAACCATAAAACTATTAACCATAAACCGATAAACCATAAACCCATGAACCATAGACCCGTAAATCGTAAACCATAAACCTATAAACCATAAACCAATAAACCCATAAATCATATACTCACAAACCGTAAACCTATACACCATTAACCCATAAGCCTCCAAACCACAAGCCCATAAACCATGAACCATCTAACTATGAACCCATAAACCATAAACCCATAGACCATAATTCCATGAAACATAAACCCGTGAACCCACAAACCATGAACACATCAACCATAAACCGATAAACCATGAACCCATTGACCATAAACCTATGAACCAAAAACCCATAGACCATAAACCTGAAAACCATAAACAATAAATCAATATGCCGTGATCTTATAAATCCATAAGCCATAATCCATAAACCAACTAACCATAAACCATAAACTCCTAAACTATAAATCAAGAACCACTAACCCATAAACCGTGAACCCATAATTTATAAACCTATGAAGTTATAAACCATAAAACTATCAACCATGAACCGATAAACCATAATCCTATGAACCATAGACCCGTAAATCGTAAACCATACACCTATAAACCATAAACCTATGAACCATAGACCCGTAAATCGTAAACCATAAACCTATAAACCATAAACCAATAAACCATAAACCCATAAACTATAAACCTATAAACCATAAACCCAGAAACCATATACCCATATACTATAAACCTTAACCCATAAGCCCATAATCCCATTAAAAATGAACCCGTAAACCATTAACCCATTAATTATAAAACCATAAATCATAAACCCATAATCCATTAACCCCTAAACCCATAAACCATGAACTCATAAATCATTAACCCACGAACCATAATACCATTAACCATAAACCTATAAACCATAGACCCATTTACCTATTAACAATAAACCCATAAACCATAAACCCATAAACCATAAACCAAAAAACCATAAACCCATAAACCATGAACTCATAAACCATGAGCCCATGAACCATAAACCCAAAAACCATAAGCCCATAAACCATGATCCCATTAACAATGAACCCATAAACCATAAACCCATGAAATATAAACGCGTGGACCATAAACCATTAACCCATAAACCATAAATCCATAAACCATAAACCGATAAACCATAAACTCATAAACCATAGGCCGATATACCATAATACCATAAATCATGAACGATAAACCCATAAACCATGAACCATAACCCCAACGACGATGAATCCGTAAACCATAAACCTATTGACCATAAAGCTATAAATCATATACTCATGAACCACAAACTTATAAAGAATGAACCATAAACTATAAACTATAAACAATGAACCATAAACTATAAACTATAAACATATGAACCATAAACTCATAAACCATCAACCCATAAACCCATTAACAAAAAACTCATCAACAATTAACCGATAAACCTAAAAGCCATGAACACATACATAATTGACCATGAACCTTAAACTCATAAACCATAAATCCGTAAACTGTCATCCCATAAACCATAGACATTTGAACAATTAACGCATAGTCCATAAACCTATAAACCAACTAACTATTAACGTATGAACCATAAAACATAAACTTATAAACCATGAACCCATAAATTGTGAACCTATAAACCTCAAACCCATAAACCATAAACCTATAAACCATAAACTTATAAACCCATTAACCATTAACCCATAAACCAAAAACCCATGAACCATAAACCTATAAACCATAAAACTTATAAGCCATAAACCCATAAACCATTAACCAATAAACTATAAATTTATGTACTATAAACCCATAAAGCACAAGCTGATAAATTATAAACCCATAAACCATTAACTTATGAACCATCAACCCATAAACCATTAACTTATGAACCATCAACCCATAAACCATAAATTCATGAACCATGAACCCTAAAACCATAAGTCATAAACCTATAAACCCTAAACCCATAAAACGTAAATCTATAACGATGAAACCATAAACCATAAAACAATCATCTATAAACCATAAACGATAAACCAGAAAACCCATAAACCACTACCTTATAAACCATGAACCCATAAACCATAAATCCATAAACCATCAACCATAAAACTATAAGCCATAAACCCATAAACCTATAACCTATTAATCCATAAACCATAAACTCATAAACCTATTAAACATAAGCCCATAGACCATGCACCCATAAACCATGAACCCATGAATTATAAACCTATAAACCATAAACCCATAAACCATGAACCCATTAACCATAAACATATAAACCATAAACCATAAATCCATAAACTATTAACTTATAAATCATAAACCCATAACTATAAACGTATAAACCATAAACTTACTAACCATTTTTCATAAACCATAAACCTATCAACCTATAGACTATAAAAATATAAAGCATAAACGCATGAACCATAAACCCATAAATAATAAACCATAACCCCATTAACGATAAATTCATAAACCATAAACCCATGAATTATAAACCTATAAACCATAAACCATAAATCCATAAACCATAAACCCATAAACCATAAATCCATAAACCATAAACCCACGAATCATAAACATATATACCCATAAATTATAAACCCATAGACCATAAACTTATAAATAATAAAACGATAAACCATAAACCCATAAACTATCAACACATAAATCATAAATCCCTAAATCATGGACCCATAAACTATGAACCCTTCGACTATTAATCCTAAAACCAAAAACCTATTGACCATAAACCTATAAACTATTAACACATACACCATAAACCCATAAACCATAAGCCCATAAAGTCATTAACCATTACCTTATAAACCATGAACCCCCAAACTGTAAATTCATGTACCATAGACCATAAAATTATAAGCCATAAACACATGAACGATAAACCCACAAGCCATAAATCCATAAACCATAAACCCTCAAACCTATTAAACGTAAGCCCATAAACTATAAACTCATAAACTATATAGCATGATCCCATAAACCATAAGACCATAAACCAATTATCTATAAACTGTAAACGATAAACCAGAAAATCTATAAACCATTACCTTATAATCCATAAACCCAGAAACTATAAATCCCTAAACCATAAAACCATAGGCCATAAAACAATAAACCTATATCCTATAAATCCATAGACCATAAAACACATAAACCTATTGAACATAGGCCCATAAACCCATAAACCATGAACTTATGAACTATAAGCCCAAAAACCATAAACCCATAAACCATGAACCCATAAACCATAAACACATAAACCATAAATTCATAAACCCATAAACTATGAACTCATAAACCATAAACCCATAAACTATGAATTCATAAACCATAAACCATAAAATTATAAGCCATAAACCCATGAACGATAAACCCACAAGCCATGAATCCATGAATCATAAAACCTCAAACCTATTAAACATAAGCCCATAAACCATAAACTCATAAACTATAAACCCATAAACCATAAACTTATAAACCATAAACTCAAAAACCATAAATTCATCAACCCATGAACCATAAACCAATAAACCATAAACGCATAAGCCATGAACCCATAAACCATAAACCAATAAACCGTAAACGCATAAACTATGAACCCATACACCATAAACCTATAAACCATGAACCCATAAACTATAACCGTATAAACCATAAACCCATCAACTCATAAACTATAATCCAATAAACCTTAAACGCATAAACCATGAACCCATAAACCATATAATCACATAGCATAAACCATGAACTTATGAACCATAAAACTAACAACCGTAAACCTACTAATTAAAAACCCATAAACCACAAACTCATAAACCATGAACCCATAAACCATAAACCCAAGAACCAAAAACCCATAAACCATAAACCCATTAACTATAAACACATTAACAATAAATCCATAAACCATGAACCCATGAATCATAAACCCATAAAATATAAATCCTCAAACCATAAACTTATGTACCATGAACTCATAAGCTTTTAACTATAAACCCATAGACCATAAACCTATAAACTATAAACACATAGACAACAAATCCATAAACCATGAACCCATGAACTATAAACCCATAAAATAGAAATCCTCAAACTATAAACTTATGTACCATGAACTCATAAGCTTTCAACTATAAACTTATAAACCATAAACCCATAAACTATAAACCAATAAACCATAAACTCATAAACCATAAACCGATAAACCATAAACCCATAAACCATAAACACATAAACTATAAACATATAAACCATAAACCTATAAATTATAAACTGATAAACCATGAACCCGTAAACCATAAACTTATAAACCAGAAACCCATAAACCATCAATCCATAAACCATAAACCATAAACCCATAAATGATAAACCATAAACCATAAACCCATAAACCATAAACCTACGAACCATAAACCCATAAACCCATAAATTATAAACCCATAAACCCATAAACCATAAACCTATGAACCATAAACACATAAACTCATGAACCATAGTCTTTCAAACTATTAAGGGGAACCTGTAGAAGAAGAAGAATGGCTCTGATGCGAAAGTCTAGAAAGATCTCGTGAAATTGATTGATTTAACATAGCATAATTGATTTTAGCAAAGTTTCTATAATAAAGTTTCTTCGTCGTATCAGTAGGTTCAAACGCTCTAAATGCAATCGTTATAAGGTCATGACCTGCAATGAACGGTGCTGATAACTTTCTATAAGAAACTAAGGAACTCTCATCGTTAATAATAAACAGGTCAATCCATGTGTGGGTAGAATACTCAGAAGTAAAAGTGTGATTTGTAGGACCTGGAGGAACAACATAGAGAGCGTAAGAATCTATTAATGAACGTAATGAATCGGCAGAATAATTATTAGATAATAAGTTTATGTTGAAATCACCCGTTAAAATAACATTTTGTATGTTGGTAAAAAGGTTGATAGAGAATTAAAAAACCCATAGGAAAAAAGGGCCTTAGGTCGCAAATATACGACGGCAAAAATTAATTTCTCATCATCGAGAGAAATCTCAACGATGATATATTCAGCAGTATTGTCAAAAACTGGATCGGACTGTGACAAAACATTGACTCTGAGAAAGTCACGCGCATAAAAACCAACTTCACTATTGCTCTTACCGATCCTATCTAACCTAAAGAAATTGTAATGGTTAAAAGATATGACAGAAGAGTCGTCAAGCTCTGTCAAGAACGTTTTAGTAAGTGTAAAAATGTTAGTCTTATTCAAAATAATATAATTCTCAATAGTTGAGAAATGAGTTTTTATACGATTTGCGTTAGCATGTGAGATAGTAATATTTTCGAAGAATTCCGATCTAGGAATTGAAAGAATATTATTATTGAAATGAGAATTTGAAATTGAATTTAAAGACGAAAAATTACACGAAGAAGAACACTCGGCGTTAGCATTAATATTAGAAGCAACATTAAAAAAAAAGCGAGTGCTTTGCGCATGAAAGCCATGAAGACCTCATTTCTTATTATCATTAGGCTTCAATGACGAAAATTGAGCCTCAACGGTAATCGGTATAAGCTCCGCATTTTTTGATGGAGAGAGAGACAGAGAGAGAGAGAGAGAGAGAGAGGGAGAGAGAGAGAGAGAGAGAGAGGGAGAGAGAGAGAGGGATAGAGAGACAGAGAGAGAGAGAGAGAGATAAAGAGAGAGAAAGAGAGAGGATAGTTGGCAAAGTATAAGGGAGGTAAATGAGAAAACGGAACACCGGGTTTTTCTTAATTTGATAATTTGCTCATACAAACCGAATTTGGGCCCAATAATTATGCCCAATAATTATAGAGCGCGTATGGGACCTTTCTGCAGACATCCTCTATCAGATAAAAAAAAGTTTTTTCGAATCGGTTCAGAAATGACGGAGTCATGAGGTATCAGCCATTAAAAAAAAATTAAAAAAAAAAAATTCAATCGAATTGAGAACCTTCTCCTTTTTGAAGTCGGTTAAAAACTGTCGGATCCAACAATTTTTCATGTTAAAACTGTTATAGTAACTTTAGAT
Source organism: Anastatus disparis (assembly GCA_017163975.1). Classification (NCBI taxonomy): domain Eukaryota; kingdom Metazoa; phylum Arthropoda; class Insecta; order Hymenoptera; family Eupelmidae; genus Anastatus; species Anastatus disparis. The sequence goes on along the minus strand of JAFFSR010000384.1, from coordinate 183,269 downwards.
TTAGACAAGCAAACAGGAGAAAAGGAACAAGAATCTTTAGCGATTCAATCTACAAGCCAGAATTTAGATGTTTCAGAACTATCTGATCAATTTTTAAAACTATCACAGCCTTCTTCTTCTCGATCATCAGGATCAGATCCCACTTTTAATGTAACATCATGTTCTTAATTGAAAAGAACTAATTGAGATGCCTTTCAAAAGGACTGTGTCAACACACATATTGTTTTTGTGTAGAGAAACAAAAAATATTGTTGCAGTTTTATCCGAAGCAAGAAAACAGATTTTCTTTGCGAAGAATAAAATTATCCCGGAAGGTAACCATTGCTGTAAATACCATTTAATTAAAAATCGATTTTTCGATGAAGAGATCGCTAAAGTAAATGCAACATCCACAGCTAGTTTACCAGAATTAAATGACTCAACAAAACTGCTTTCGTCTTTAAGTATTTCCTGTGATAGGAAAATTATTGATCTTATAGGAGATTTCAGTTTACCAGAAGACCGTCTACGAGCATTTACCGGTTTGACTTGGAAAAATATTATAGAGTTGCGTGAGATGATGACTTTGTTAAGGAACTCTTCGAACCGGAATGTTACTCAGGCGTTAATAGTATTTTTAATAAAATTGCGCACTGGTATTTCAAATGAGATGATTGCAGCAATACTTGGACTAGATGAGCCAAGAAAAGTTTCCAACTCTTCTGCATCAATTTTGCAAGCTTTTGAAAATGATTTTATTCCAACATGATTTAGATTTCAAACTGTAAACAGAGAAGACCTAATGGAAAATCATTTGGCTGATGTTGTGAAAAAACTTCATTGAATAGAAAATAAACTTGTTTTGATTGCTGATGGAACTTATATTCGTCATCAAAAAAATTCCAATAATGAATACCAAAGAAAATCATATTTTAGTAAAAAAGAAGTTCCTTTATGTAAGACATTCACTATTTGTACACCTGATGGATATATAGTCGATGAATGCTTGCAAAAGAAAGTGGAGAAGAAATATTATCTTCTAATTTTATCTTTTATTAAGAAATGAATTTATATGTAAAAAAAGATTTTTCTTCCTTTTCTCTCAAGAATAGATGAATGTGTAGAATGTATAAAAAATATGAATGGCGGAATGAGTGTAATGCAGCTATGTTGCCATGCCAGTCCCACACCTGGATGATTGCAGAGGGCATTTACATTAGCTTTCTTAGTCTACGCACTATATATTTGTATATGTATATATGTATATGTTTATCTGCGTCTGTGCACTCATGAGTGTGCGTATATATATTATAATTTTTGTATTTGAATGAATTATAAGATGTGCCTAGATATTTAAGAAAAAAAATAATCCTTCGATGTCATATTTGTGTCTTAATCTTGTCTTAATCATGCCTTCAATGAGAAAAACGATCGAATAAGGTTCTTGGCTGATATAAAACAATTCAAAATGGTTTCAAAAAAAAAAAATATATATATATATATATATATATATATATATATATATATATATATATATATATATACACATAATTTTCATACAGTTGAAGATTAATAATAGAATTTTTCATAGTAAAATGCTTCAAAACTAGGTGAAAATATGAAAAAAACTTCGAAAAAACAGGTTTTTTGCGATTTTGACCTTGTTTCACCACTTTTAAGAATCTGAAAATATTTATGGACATGGTTTTACATAAAATATACAACATATAATTTTTTCTGTCCTGCTGTTGCTTTAGTTTTTTTTTAATTGAACTTTCAAACGCCCAAAGTAGTATGGATTTCAGGCCAAAAGTGAAAATAAAAAATAGTATGTGTAGACGATAAAAAAACCTTTAAAATGAAAAGAAAGAAGTTTCTACGGTGCTTAGAAGCCGAGATATCGTTGAAAACCCGAAAAACACGTTTTTTGATGTTTTGAGGTTATGTAAGGGTCTAGAGAGCTGAAATTTTCAGCAAAGGTATATTTTTTCATGTACTACACGAGAATGCTTTCAGGATTCTGAAAGCACCAAGGGCATTTTCAGCTTTAAACATGAAATTATTTCAAAATAATTTGCAAAATGATACTACATAAGTTGTATTAAAATCAGTTAATTTACTTTTTTTTCTAATTGATCACATATACATAGAAGTGGGATTAAAGTTGAAAATAAATAAATAAAATTTATATGTCTATTTATCAGATCATCACATCAATTATAAATTGAAGACGTCTGAGGAAAAAGGGCGCATCTTAAAAAATCACATTTTGAGTAAATTTATTTAAAAATTTTTTGCTAGTATTGAAATAAATTGATGAAACTCTTCAAAATTTATACATGAATAATGTAAACTAATTATCGATTTTATTGATTTTAAAATGATGCTCATATTATAAGTTTACGAAAAAAAATTCTTTGATATACGCCCTTTTTCGATTAAATAGATTTCTCAGTTATGAAAAAACGTCAAAAATTTTTTTTTTCAATTCATATATTATTTAAAACAACTTGATAATAGATAAAAATATATAAAAATGACAGAAAATTTATTTCAATTATTTTATAACACAATATACTTACTTCTGCAATAAATATTATAACAAATAAATCATAACGCAATCGACTACTTGAAATGTTTAATGAAAAAGAGCGTAACTCGGAAAAAGCCTTTTTATCGTTTAATTCCGTGTAAAATAATACTATTATATTTTTTCTTTAAATATTCATACTATAAATACAATAATGTGCTATTATAATTAATAAACATTAAGAAACATAAAGAAAAAACAATACACCCTCAAAATACGCCCTTTTTCCTTAGAAGTCTTCAATTATAAAAATCTTAAAATTGTTAAAGAAAGTGCATTTTCAGGTTTTTAATATACATATATTGTAATCAAAGTGAAAATTATTTTAAAGTTTGCGATAGATGCACGTAGCAGTGATAAATATGTTTTATGGGGATTTCGACTCATGTAAGCTGAAAAAATATTGTATATGAGTATCTTCAAAACTATTAAGCATTAGGGTCTAAAATTGCAGACTTTCATTTAGTATGAATAGTAAAAGATCTGTACAGTTTCATTAAAATCATTCACCTGGAGTCCTGGACCTCTCCTAGTAAGATACGAAGAGACTTGAGTTTAGTCATACATCACTGACAATGAGAATAAACAAATTTAATATTAATATATACTAATATCTATGATGTGCTGATTTGTATTATTTGTTTTAATGGCTCCCAAGATTTTACACATAATTACATTTAATTATTGCTGTCACATCATTGGATAAATTCAAATTAAAATGGAAATTAATTTTCATAAAATGAGAATATTATTTAGCAATGTGAATATAATAAACTACACTAAAAAAAACAATAAGAATTAGAATTAATCATTTTCTGAAACTGAACTTAATAATATAGATCAGTAGGTACTTTAATTTCAACAAATCTCAAGAAATGATATTGAAGTCAGAGTCTATCATCCGCTAAATCTATAAAAGAATATGATTATTTACGTGTTTTTCACATTTATATTATTCATATGTACTGTTATAAAAAAATGCTCGCTGACTCTGAATCATACTATTTATAACTTGTAATCAAGAAAAAGTTATTACAACGTATCAGTCATTTTTTTAAACAAATCTGTCAAGATATACATTTATACATGTTCTAAAGTATCGACATACACAAAGCTTTCAACGCTCACTTACTTGGTCGTACTCGTGTAAAAAATCGTACGTATGAATACTCCAGAGCATTTAGTGGGTCTCTTCACTGAATGTGTACCTAAGACGGCTACTAGGATATAAATTAAGGAGCTTGCGGTGCCTTTTATGCGTACTGAAACTGACAAGAATCTCTTCAAGGTTCAAGGTTCGCATTTTTGGAACTCCCTGCCTGCTGAGATTAATCATCTTTGATCTCTCAGCAGGTTCAAGGCAGCAGTGAGAGGGTACTTGCTCGATCTTGATTGAATTTAATATTTATAATTTATATGTTAATTTATTTTTGTAATGTCCCATACATAGGCTTAAGGTGTGAATGTATTTATTGTATGACTGATAGCTGAATAATTAGTGAGTAAATGTTTTTTAATTTTTCATTTTATTGTATCGACTGCCTTGTATGCTTTAGCATACGCTTTTTATTGCTTTATTTTATTTAATTATTGTTATATTCTTTTAAACTTAAATTTTAACATTTTTACTGATAGATAAGGAATGACTATTATTAATTTATTGTATTATTGCCTGTATTTTTATAATTTAAATTTTTTTGGAATAATTTTATGATATCACTTTTTATAGTGACTTACTTTTTGAGTATTATCAGGATTAGTTATTAGATGAAACTTGTATCGAGTTGTTAAGGGTGATGAAAAAACATACTCTGTATAAAATGTAACCAAAAAAAAACGGTAGAAAATGCTCCAGGAGGCTGCAAAGTTGGCCAAAACAGCTTTTTTAATTCTCTGAAGCAACCTATGCATTTAATCGAAAAAAGTAATTAATAAAAGTATTAGAGAATAAAAAAACCTACAATTTGAGTACTGCTGCGATTATTTTCATCAATTAGTTATTGCAAAAAAGCCAAAAAACCATCAAAAATGGCCATTTCTTGAATATCAATTATTTATTGCAAAAATAATTTTTTAAATATTTTTAAACTTTTAAAAGGAAGCCTTCATCAAAACGAACAGAAAGAGAGGTTGCAACAGCAAATTGGTTAATTTGTTGCTGAGATATTCCCTATTATTTATCCCAACGCGTTAAATGTTTATTGCTATAATTTTTTTTTGGCTGAACATATTGAGTTGCATAAAGGCTTAAACTCTTCATGAAGGTTCAAATTTTCATATTTTGTTAAGAGCAAATTAGAAAATTCAATTGCAATATTTTTTATAACGCTTTAAAAAAGAGGTTTTTTTTTTTTATAAATAAATAAAGCTGGTGCTTTATTTATAACTTTTACGAATTCGCTATTTGAATATTCTTATAGCGGTGTTCGAAACGAAGATTTAAAAAAAAAAAAGAACTCTCTAAGGCCAATAGGAGCCGAGATAAGATTTTTTTTTAAAATCACAGGCACTTTGTTTATAACAATTAAGAAACGAATCAAGCGTCATTTTGTAGTTGAAGACTTATATTTTAAAAATCTATGATTATATTTTTAAAAATAAGACTCTTTATTATTGAAATTAAAATAATACTAACATTGCGCGTGAGAAAAATTAACGAAGGACCCCGTCCCAATAAAATTCGTAAAAATTAACCGTATCTCCGAAAATAATGGACCGATTTTGATTTTTTTTTTTTAATCTGGGGTATCTTGAAAAATTATCAATATTGGTGCAAATAGTTTTTCAAAATAGGGTATATTTAAATTAAAACAACTGTACCTATTACGGACACCTTAAACGCAAATAATTGGTGTGGCTCACTAAATCAATATTTTTAAATGTGTAATGTCTCATTTTAAAGCTAAAAAAAAGAACTTTAAAATGAGATATCATGAGTTTCATTACGATTAATATTTACGAAATGCGCGCGGATTGACGTAAATGTTGTAAATGAACTTACCTTATTATTCCTCATAATTATTACATTTGGAACCTGGAGATAAATTTAATTAAAATTTTTACTTTTTCTATATTTTAACTAATTATTATAATGAATTTATAGTTTAAATAAATAAAAAAATGATTATTAATAATTGCAAAAACTTTAATAGTAATAATAAAAATTGTTATCTCATTTTTTCTTATTTTCCTTTGTTTTTCATACAAAAAAATATTTCAAATCTTATAATTGCTAGAAATAATAACTTTAATCTATATAGTATATGAGAAGCTGTTGCTGAAATTCAATGTTTATTTAAATACGAATTTATATTTTCTGATTACCCTTTGTTTATCGATTTTTTTTTGTGTTATTTTAAATATATTTCTTACGTAAAAATCTCAGTAGTTTAACTTTAGAAAATAAAATGAAAATATATTTAATAATGAAAAAATTTTTTGTATGAAAAACAAAGAAAAATAAGAAAAAATGAGATAACAATTTTTATTATTACTATTAAAGTTTTTGCAATTATTAATAATTATTTTTTTATTTATTTTATTGAACTTTATTCAATTATTGGGCGAGGTAATCAAACTTTAATAAGTAGACACTGCAACAAATCAAACACAAGCTGTATTTAAAGTATTTATTGTTTAATACACACTCCTTATAAAGCACGCCCGTATTAAACTTCAATAAAAGAGGCTGATTGACTCAGACACCGCTTAGAAACCTCACGATGAGTCGCTTGACAAGCACACACACTGGTCGACCGTCGCATATACAGAGAGAGAGAAGAAAAGAGGGCGCTTCTGTCCACGACAGCCTTAACTAAATTTACACCTAAAATATGCGTACACTCTTAACACTCCCTCCCGCATATTTTTAAAATAAATGAAAGGAAATTAAAAGAAAACCTCCGACCGTCCATCACTCCCAATCACTTCTTCAAATTTTTACTTCCTGCAACAGAGAACCAGTTTATAGATTATATAAGACATATTATATATTTAAGATTAATTTCATCAATTTAGCGTGCAAATCGAACGATAAGGACTTAGTCAATACATCCGCTATTTGTTCTTTCGAAGCCAACCAATTTACTTTAACCAGATCTCTCGTGACACATTCTCGAACGTAATGCTCCTTGATCTCAGTCATGTGTCTCAATTTTCCTCCTCCTCCAGTTTTAACACTTGCTTCCGCAGCTCGATTATCGCACCATAAAGCCATGGGTGTGAACTCGTTCTTAAGGAATCTTTTTAAAGAGTTATACAAGGAAATCAGCTCCTGGCAGCAGTCGCTCATAGCTACGTATTCGGCCTGACAAGTTGATAGAGCAACATACTGCTGTTTCTTCGTTCTCCAAGCTACAGTGTCTCCATACAGCTTTATGACGTATCCACTCGTTGTCAGAGATCCTTTACAATCTCCAAAACTCGCATCTGAAAATCCTTGTAAAGAGTCACCTTTACCAAAGTAATTTAAGCCTATATCTTTTGTGCCTTTCAGATATCTGAAGACTCGCTCTAACATTTTCCATTCCTTTTCAGATGGGTTGATTTGATGTCGACTGAGAACATTAACTGCGTAAGCAATGTCTGGTCTGCAAGTGTTAGCCAAGTAGAGCAAAGTACCAACAGCCTCTCGATAAGGTCGATTTAAACTATTTTCTGTGTTTATAATTGTGTTCAAATCCTCGTTTTCCTCGTGATCTTTCCTATCTCTGTTGGCTACTTGATTTGTGACCATGGGTGTCCTTTGAGGATGTTCCTTATCAAATCCGAACTTAACCAGCATTTTATCAATGTATTTCTCTTGTTTGATACTAAGATTCTTCTCTTTTCGGTCTCTGTGTATCTCCAGTCCTAGAAATACTTTTGGTTCTCCAATGACCGTCATTTCAAACTCCTTCATTAAATTTTGCTTTATCTCGTTCAATTTTCCTATGTCGTTACTGACCAGCATCACATCGTCTACATAAAGCACAAGAATCAAAAGTCTGTTGTTTTCGCACCAAGTAAATAGACATGGCTCATCGTCGTAGACCTTTAAATTAAGTTTGAGAGCAGTTGCACGAAATCTTTCATTCCAGCACTTGGGACTGACTTTCAGTCCGTATAAAGCCTTTTCAAGTTTGCACACCTTGTCTCGTCTCGTTTCTGCTGTGCAGTTTACTCCATCAGGTATCTCCATGTAGACTTCGTTGTTGAGAATGCCATTCAAGAACGCTGTTTTAACATCCATTTGACAGATGTCCATATTGAATCGATTTGCGATGGCTAGCACAGATCTGATTAAAGGCAGACGTGAAACTGGTGCGTATGTTTCCTGTAAGTCATAAACGTTCCTATCTTTAAAGCCTCTGATAACAAGCCTAGCTTTGTATTTTGTGTTACCATCTGGGTCCTCCTTTTTTTTCAGAACCCATCTAGAATCAATGATGTTGGGTTTCTTGCCATTTCTCGTCTCTGGTCTATCAACTGTTCTCCAAACGTTGTTTTTATGCATGGAATTTAATTCGTCCTCGATAGCCTCCTTCCATCGTTGTTTATCAGTTGATGACATGGCTTCTTGATACGTGGCAGGGTCTCCATTTAGTTTAGCAATCAAAACTGCAGTAGTTTCTTCAGTTAAAGTTTCTTCATTAATGATATTTTCCTTCACTTTCCTTGGACGACCTCTTCCTCTTTTAGGCACTCCCTCCGTTCTCGTTGTCTGATTCTCCTTTTCATTCTCGAATTCAGTAAACCATGTATCACGATTTACCTCGCTGTCCATTGTCTCCCAGTTATTTAGTTCTCTACGTTTATACTTATCAGCAAAGACTAGCTTCTCGTTGAACCTGACGTCTCGACTCTCGTAGAACTTTCCTTCTTCAGGTTTGAACACAACGTAGCCTGTTTCCTTGTATCCAACCAAGACAGTTCTACTTCCAGTACCTCGAAATTTAGGACCAGTTTTCCTTTGCACCTTCATGTAAGCTAGGCAGCCAAAACGTTTCAGTTGAGTGATGTCTATCTTGTGATGAGGAGCAAATTTCTCTAACGGTGACATCATATCATTAGAGGCATGTGGCAATCTGTTATATGCGAACACAGCAGATCCCAGAGCCACATCCCACATGTTTTCTGGCAGTCCTGAGTCGTAGATCATTACTCGTACCTTCCTTTGAATGGTTTGGTTGAATCTTTCGGCAACACCGTTATGTTGAGGTGTATCAGGACAAGCCAGTTGATTCTCCGCTCCTAGTTTTTGCAGTACTTCCACGGTGTGTCCTCCTGTGTACTCGGTGCCTTGGTCTGTTCTGAGGTAACAAACCTTAGCATCTTTTCCCAATAAATTTCGAGCACTCTTGACAAAAGATTCCAAGCATTGACCAGTTTCGTCCTTGGTTTTCATTGGGTATGCCATGGCCAGGCGGGAGTAGTCATCTATAAATACAGATATAAATCTGTATCCTTTTGGATAGGTACTTGGACTTATTACACCCATTACATCTGAGTGTATTATCTGGAGTGGTTCAGATGCTCGTTGTCTAGTCGAATTGAATGGTTGTCTGTTGAGCTTCGATATCATGCATACTTCGCAATCTAGTATGGATTCATCGAAGTTTGTCTCCTTTAAGTCCTTAATCTCCTTATATTTTCTTTGTAACTCCTTTAGATATTTAAGGGACGCGTGTCCCAGTCTAGCGTGCCAGATCATAGCTTTACTGTAGGGAGAAACAACCTCAGTAGTTTTTGAATGCTCCATATCCAAAACAATCTCATCAGTTTCTTCCACTTCCTCAGTATTATTTATAACTCTGTCTCGCAGAGTGTTATTGAAGTCTGAGATCCTTTTGGTCTTTGTTTGTTTCTCCTTATTTTCTTTTTCTTCTTTATTCTCCTTGTTACCCGTATCTTCTTCATCTGACATACTCCTCGTGATTACGTATGCCACAGTTTTGTTTGTTGCAGAATTTATGTCGTCACTCCTTTCAATCGTCTCTAGTTCTACTATCCAATAAGGCTTTTGATATATTCCAGAAATAAATAATTCATTTGACATTGGATCATAGATATCTATCCTTTCGTTATCCAGATAGATGCTTAAGCCTTGATCAGCGAATTTTCGTAGCGAAAGCAGATTATCTGACAATCTGTCTGCATACAATACATTATCCAACATAATTTTTCTGTTTTGACCTGTGGTACCTAGAACTACTCCTGCTCCCTCCGATTTTAAGTTTGCGCCGCTATCTTTATTCGCGCATTTAACCTCACTGAAATTCTCGTTAAAAGTTTTGAATATTAATTTTGAATTAGTTAAATGCTGAGTTGCTCCGGAATCAGCAAGAAATTGCGTTATATTGTTTAAACCCCTATCGTTCGAATTGAGTCGTATAATTTTACATGCATTTTCGACTTTTGTATCGATTACTCGTTCCCTCTCGTTAAGTCCCGAGCACTCACCGTTCTCTTTATGAGCTTCCTTTCCTTTATGAGACTCGTTACTCCTTTTCTTATTATTATATCCTGACTTGTTAGGGTTAGTGTGGTGATTATTCTTTTCGTGAAGTTTAGTTCTTTTTGCTCGAGACTCGTCTCTGGTATTGTTAGTTTTTCTCTTAAAACCACGTACGCGTCCGTAATGCCCGTCACCTCGAAATTTATTATTACTATTATTTCGAATTTCATACCTGTTATTTCCTCGTCTCTGCCTCCTTAGTGGGCAATTGTCACCAATGTGGTCCGCCATTTTGTTACACTCGTAACAAAGACGAAGGTTTCCACTGGGACACTCCTTACTCCAGTGGCCCGTTTTGTTGCACCTGTAACAGCGTACATCACTCGTGGCTGTCATAGCGGCAGCTCCTCCACTCGTACCTCCTTTCAGCTGATTCTGAATACTCTCCATTTGCAAAATGTACATTCTCAGTTTATCATAGTTTAAATCCTTTTCAGTTGTAGTTTTGTACATAAAATCAATATTTTGAATCTGAGGTACGTTTGCTACGATAGCATTAAAAAAGGCATCTCGTATATCTTCATCAGACAGAGATTTTACATCTGGTAGGTTGTTGTAATTCCTAACTAACTCGTCAAAACGATCTAGGAACGCGCTTGCTTTCTCCTTGTTCGGGTTATATTGCAGACCGTAAAGTTGTCGTTTGATTGTGGCCGTTGTTACATTTCGTTCTCGTAATTTTATCTCCTTAAGTCTGTTCAGCAATTTTACCGGATCCTTAATGTCCACCACTTTACTATGATAATTCGTATCAATGTGGTTGATGATAATGTCTCGAACCCGAAATTTGTGTTTTTCTTTTACACTCTCGTCTAGATCATCGTTTGGCTGTTTAGACTCATCAATCACGTACAAAAGATCGTTAGCTTGTAACTCGGGTGTAAGATAGTCCATGAAATAATCCATCTTCATTGATTCAGTCAATTGGTATTTGCGAAGAACGGATTTATTCATCAAACCAGCCTTCAAGGTTTCTTTTAACTCAATTGAGGAATAATTAGCTGAGTTATTTCCGCTCATCGCCTTCACTTCCTCTCTTACCATCCGAGATATTTCAGCTTTAGTTACTCGTTCTCCTTCGATCTCCGTAGAATTACAACAACCTTTATAGCAACGTTCTCGCTCATTTTCACTCGAGCAGCTATTTGAATTGAAATCATGATCAACATTATAAACCTGAGTCCTGAGATGGTCAAACTCGTCATCCTGTTTTTCTCTCAGCTCCTTCAGGTCATTGCTGAACTTCTCCCTCGCCCAATCTCTGAACCTTCCTTCTCGTCTTGACATCGTTCTCTCGAAGGTGTCGAGTCGTTGCTCGTACTCTTCGAGTCGATGTTCGACTCTGTCGAACCTGGTCAAAAGAGCGGTCAGCTGATTCAAAATTTCTGTAAAATGGTTAGAGGTGAGATATTTATCTGGTATAAGACTTGTTTTATCTATTTCTCGTTCAAATTTAATTTTATCTCTGTTCAAAAATATTTTCTTAAGATTGAAATTGCAATTTGCAATACTTTTGATTTTTAGATTTTGTTTACCTCCCAATACCGACGCAGAAGTATCTTCTGCTCGTTCGTTGGTTGGTTCGGCCTCGTTGAACTCGTCCTCCTTAGTTGCCTCCTTACCTCCAGATTTCTCCTCCACTCCATTGTCGCAGCTGCGTTTCTTTCCGCCTCGACAGTAAGGTATCAGCAATGGCATACCTCTCTCGTTTTCTTTGGCTATTTCTTTAGCCAAAGCCTCCAATTGCTCCTCAGTGACGAACTCCTTATCTATAAATCAGTTTTATAATAAATAGAAAATTCAACATTACTGAACACAAGTAATATACGAATTTAAATATTAGTTCAATTTCTTTTCATCAGTGAGCTTTGACTAACTCAGATCAAATCAACATTTTGTTCCTTATTTCGTTAAGTCTCTGACAGACAGAACACAAGTCGTATCAGAATCAAAACTTTAAGAAATTTTTTGTTTAGTACATTAAAATTGTCACTAGTTTACTTCGATGTGAGATACCGAACTCAAGTATTCACTCGCGAAGTTTTGACTAGTTTTGTAATTAATTATTTTATAATAAATTATATTAAACTTCATTAAGTTTAAATTCAATTGCATATATGTATATACATACATACATCTATGTATATATACACCTGTTTTCTCCTATACATATATACGTTCACATTCACACACTTGCATTTTCGTACGTATACTTGTATCATCACTCACACCTAAATCTTTTGCACTGATACATATATCCATACACGCGTACATACATACCTAGAGTGTATGAAACTCCAGACTCCGTCTCGAAGTATACTCGTTTCTCCTTTATAAGAACTCTCATTTCCTCATTGCCGTGCCTGTCCTTAAATCCAAAAGCTTCTTCTTGAGTTTTCAAGAAAAGAAGCAGATTTTTCCTTTCTGTACAGAATTCAAAGAAATTAACCTTTTTATATTGCGTATATATATAAATATAATTTCCTTTTTAATTTATTAATTTTAATAAATCTAGATTTATTTATTTTATTAATTTTGCTAATAGCTTTGTTGCTTTTACTTTCGATATATATGTTTTATATGCTACGGCGTCCCATAGTTTTCATATAGCACATATATATATACATGTCGTACTCGTATAGCCATATCATGTATCGCCATCTTTTATTCATGTTCGCGTTCCTCGTTCCTCGTTTCTCGTACAAGCGCGGCATCGTTCTCGCGCGTGCTTGACGCCTCGCGCCATCTTTACACTGTTCTTCTTTCTCTGTCTTTTCTGGCTCTTTCCTAGATCGACGCAAATCCGCCATATTGATTTGCCTCGAAATAAAGAGTCCAGAAAGAACGCCAATCTCGAGAAAGAAAAACCCAACGTTTTCTCGCAGCAAAACGAAATTCCTCCTCATCTTCCTTTCCCGTACATAATGCACTTCATTTTCTTTTAATTTCTTACCTCGCTCCATCTCCCCTGTTGCCGGGCCTTGCGCAGCTGAAGCTTGCTGGGCTTCCATAACCTATTGAACTTTATTCAATTATTGGGCGAGGTAATCAAACTTTAATAAGTAGACACTGCAACAAATCAAACACAAGCTGTATTTAAAGTATTTATTGTTTAATACACACTCCTTATAAAGCACGCCCGTATTAAACTTCAATAAAAGAGGCTGATCGACTCAGACACCGCTTAGAAACCTCACGATGAGTCGCTTGACAAGCACACACACTGGTCGACCGTCGCATATACAGAGAGAGAGAAGAAAAGAGGGCGCTTCTGTCCACGACAGCCTTAACTAAATTTACACCTAAAATATGCGTACACTCTTAACATATTTAAACTATAAATTCATTGTAATAATTAGTTAAAATATAAAAAAAGTAAAAATTTTAATTAAATTTATCTCCAGGTTCCAAATATAATAATTATGAGGAATAATAAGGTAAGTTCATTTACAACATTTACGTTAATCCGCGCGCATTTCGTAAATATTAATCGTAATGAAACTCATGATATCTCATTTTAAAGTTCTTTTTTTTAGCTTTAAAATGAGACATTACACATTTAAAAATATTGATTTAGTGAGCCACACCAATTATTTGCGTTTAAGGTGTCCGTAATAGGTACAGTTGTTTTAATTTAAATATACCCTATTTTGAAAAACTATTTGCACCAATATTGATAATTTTTCAAGATACCCCAGATTAAAAAAAAAAAATCAAAATCGGTCCATTATTTTCGGAGATACGGTTAATTTTTACGAATTTTATTGGGACGGGGTCCTTCGTTAATTTTTCTCACGCGCAAAGATAAGCATCCCCACCACGACTCCGACTTTGACGTTATTATTTGTATGTTAGTATTATTTTAATTTTAATAATAAAGAGTCTTATTTTTAAAAATATAATCATAGATCTTTAAAATATAAGTCTTCAACTACAAAATGACGCTTGATTCGTTTCTTAATTGTTATAAACAAAGTGCCTGTGATTTAAAAAAAAAAAATCTTATCTCGGCTCCTATTGGCCTTAGAGAGTTCTTTTTTTTTTAAATCTTCGTTTCGAACACCGCTATAAGAATATTCAAATAGCGAATTCGTAAAAGTTATAAATAAAGCACCAGCTTTATTTATTTATAAAAAAAACACCCTCTTTTTTAAAGCGTTATAAAAAATATTGCAATTGAATTTTCTAATTTGCTCTTAACAAAATATGAAAATTTGAACCTTCATGAAGAGTTTAAGCCCTTATGCAACTCAATATGTTCAGCCAAAAAAAAATTATAGCAATAAACATTTAACGCGTTGGGATAAATAATAGGGAATATCTCAGCAACAAATTAACCAATTTGCTGTTGCAACCTCTCTTTCTGTTCGTTTTGATGAAGGCTTCCTTTTAAAAGTTTAAAAATATTTAAAAAATTATTTTTGCAATAAATAATTGATATTCAAGAAATGGCCATTTTTGATGGTTTTTTGGCTTTTTTGCAATAACTAATTGATGAAAATAATCGCAGCAGTACTCAAATTGTAGGTTTTTTTATTCTCTAATACTTTTATTAATTACTTTTTTCGATTAAATGCATAGGTTGCTTCAGAGAATTAAAAAAGCTGTTTTGGCCAACTTTGCAGCCTCCTGGAGCATTTTCTACCGTTTTTTTTTGGTTACATTTTATACAGAGTATGTTTTTTCATCACCCTTAACAACTCCATATAAGTTTCATTAAGCCTTTAATTAATGTCCTCAAAATGTCTTTATTGATTGGACTATAAAAATTTTTATGAAAATTACTTTTGATTGCTGAAATAAAAAGACCTTTTTGACTGATTTTCTTGGAGCAGTTTTAATTTTAGAATATTTTGAATTTGAGAAAAAAATGTTTTAATTGGATCTCAAAAACTACTCGATAGATCTGTTTCAAATTTTGCATAGAATTTATTTTTTTTTCAAATTATTTTGATAATTTTTTTGATATTTTACGTAAACTATTCCATGAATTTTCTTAAAAATTTTCATGAAAATTATTTTTGATCGCCAAATTAACAGTAACTTTTAAGAACTGATTTTATTAGCGCAGTTTTGATTTTAGAACATTTTGAATTAAAAAAAAATGTTTGTATTTATTTTGCTGCATATTATTTATTTTTTCAAATGACTAGTACGGAAGCTATTAAAAATTGGTTTTCTTAGGGTAGATTTAATTTTAAAGCCTTAAGAAAATATAAACTGAACATTAATGATCTAGGTTACAGCATATGACCCTACGTTCATAATCACTGATGGAGGATTAAAATGTTAAATATTATAAAATTTATATTAAGTATAGACCAGATTTGCTGTCATTGTTCAATTGATTTTCGTGTTATTTATTCAAATATCATAACGACTGCGTAAGCGCTCCTTCGAGATTGAAATGTTAATTTGACAATCTTCATTGCTCATGATTAAGATACATTTTTATATTATAACATTATTGATATTATATTATTGTTTTTTTTATCAGCTGTGATTTAGCTATTCTTACTGCAGTTGTGTGTTATTTATTTTTTTAATTGCATTAGGAGAAAAATTATTGAAAATTTAAAATTCAACACAGCCTACACAGCATGGAAGATTTCAATGAAATATTTCGAAATACATTCGCTGGAATATTTCAATGGAACCTTCCATGCAGATTCTAGGAAGTCTTTACGAAATATTTTTAAATATTTCACTGGAATCTTCCATTGAATGCTTTCAGGAATATTTCAGGAATATGGCCGTATGGACCTTAACTAAAGGTCTGGGTACGCCTTTATAATAAAAAAAAAAATATTTCAGGAATATTTTAAAGAAATGTTTAAAAACTTTTTCGAAATATTTCATGAAATATTCACAGAAGATGTCCGGAATATTTCACAAAATATTTCACAGAAAGAGTTAAGTAATCTTTCGGTGGAATGTTTCATGTAATATTTCAGGAAGATTTCATGAACATTTCACTGAGAGAACCCGCAAAACTTTAAAATCGTACAGCGAAATATTACATAAATCTTTCAGAAATATTCCACGAAATATTTTACAGAAAGATTCAAGTAATTTTCCAATGAAATATTCCACGAAATATTTCACAAAAAGATTTAAGTAATCTTCCAGTGGAATATTCTATGAAAGATTTCAGGAAGATTCCATAAAAATTTTGCTTGAAAATTCCGAAAAAACTTTAAAATCGTACAGCGAAATATTAGATAAATCTTCCAGGAATATTCCACATAATATTTCACAGAAATATTTAAGTAATTTTCCAATAAAATATTGCATAAAAGATTTCAGGAAGATACCATAAATATTTCTCCGGAAAATTCCGATAAACTCTAAAATTGTTCAGCAGAATATTACATAAATCTTCCAGAAATATTCCACGTAATATCTCACAGAAAGATATGAATAATCTTTCAGTGGAATATTCTATGAAATATTTCACAGAAAGATTCCATAAACATTTTGCTGGAAGCTTCCGAAAAACTTTAAAATCGTACAGCGGAATATTACATAAATCTTCCAGGAATATTCTTCGAAATATTTCACAGAAAGATTCAAGCAATTTTCTAGTGAAATATTACATGAAAGATTTCAGGAAGATACCATAAATATTTTTCTGGAAGATTCCGAAAAACTCTAAAATTGTTCAGCAGAATATTACATAAATCTTCCAGAAATATTCAACGAAACATCTCACAGAAAGATTTGAGTCATCTTCCGGTGAAATGTTTCATGAAAGATTTCAGGAAGATTCAACAACAAACATTTTGCTTGAAAAAACAGAAAAACTTTAAAATCGTTCAGCAGAATATGTATACATTTCTATTTCATTAGCTCCGTTGAAGTTCCGCATGTACCGTCACAATAATAATTTACTCTAGTATATTTTTTTTTATTTGTTTCTTATGAGAGATGTATACCGTCAGTTAAGGGGAATCAGCATACCGACATAGAGTTCTACCTTATCTACATTTCAATTATGCATTTTAATAAATATTTAACTATTAATGACTGAAATTGATAGAAGTGGCACATTCTTAACATTCTAAAGAATTGATTGCAATGTTAAACGACAGTATAAAAGTGAAAATGAAGACGAAAACTGCTTAATACGATTAACTTTCCAATGTAGTTATGAATAATCGTATTTTGCAGTTTTCGTCTTCATTTTCACTTTTATACTGTCTCTTAACATTGCAATCAATTCTTTAGAATGTTAAGAATGTGCCTCTTCTATGAATTTCAGTCGTAAATAGTTAAATTTGTATTAAAATGCAAAATTCAAATGTAGATAAGGTAGAATTCTATGCCGGTATGCGGATACCCCTTAAGAAGTTTCACTTAAAAAAATTATATTTTATTAGCCAATTAGATCAAGAAAAATAATCAATAGATTTACTTTCAATTTTGCAGACAATTTTTTTCTATTATCAGGCGGAAGGATATGGAAAATTAGTTTTCCACACGGCGTGCGGGAAGTTCGATTTTCCACACGATTTCATGTACGGGAAGTGCCCTATTTCCGCACGAGAAAAAAAGTGCGGAAAAAAAATTTCAACACGGAAAAAAGCGTGCGGAAAAAAATTCCCGCACGCTGTGAGAAATAAATTACAATGAATAAAATAAGTTTGTTAAATGTTTAGTATTATAAAAACAAGGATCTAAAGTTTTCGCGTAAGCATTGCAAGTAAGAAAATTATTTAAATCTTTCGATTATTTAAAAATTTTCATCCGATTGCGATGAATGTTTATTCTCTTTTAAAGATATACATTGAAAATGTTTTCATAAATAGCTTTTTTGACACAATTTTCTACTATTTGTATTCTTTTTTCATGTTTTACTATTGGTAATGTTCGTCTAAAATCACCTGATATGATAAATGTTTTCCCTCCAAACAAGTAATTATTATCACATACATCTTTAAACATGTGATCGACGGCTTCAAAAGCGTATTGTGATGTTATTGTGATTTCATCCCAGATAACAATTGATAAAATTTTCATTTTTTTACCTATTTCGCTGTTTGCACTAATATTATATATTATGTCTTCAGATATATTCAACGGTTATTCAAATACTGTATATACTGTCACACCATCTTGTAATAAATCAGCCGCTATACCTGTCCATGATACAACTAAATAGTTGATTCCATGAATTTTCAGATGGATTATAATTGTATTTAATAAGTAGCTTTTACCACTTTCAACTGGACCGTCTATATATATATACTTTTCAGTGCAGTTTGTATTTAATAAATTTTTTTACTGTATTAAAAATAGCCGTTTGAGCATTTGTTAGACTATCAATAATTGACCAAATATTATTAACATTATTTACTGTACTTTATTGAATTTCGTTATTTTCGATATAGTATTCTAAAGTAGGTAAATTAAAGTCACTTAATTAGAATCCATTATTAGTTGAAATATCATTAATTATGCTTAATGCATATTCTTCACCCTCTTTGTTGATTCATTTTTGGTAATATGATAAAAATAGACTTTATATTTTTCATATCATTGACAAAGAGCTTTTGGAAATCGAGATTCTTCTACATGATTCTTCTAAACATTTATCCCATTCATCATCTATTTCAACTAAATTTCTTGCTTTTGCTGCTTCTAAGAATGTTGGGTATGTAATTTTATCAAAAGTTTCTAAGCTTTCTAAAGATGTTGCAGCTTTAACGTAAAGCAGAAGTAATCTTAAAAAGAATCTTCCTCTGTGTTTTAGATTAACTGAGTACATTCTGGTTAGAATAGGTTTCATAGATTTTATTCTTTTCGTCCATGTTTTTTGTATTTGATTGAAAACATAATGTTGCGCTATATCAGAATAAAAGTAATTATGTGTCTCTGGGTCACTTTTATTAAGTTCAAACTACGCTGTTAGTGTTGCATTTACATTTTTCTTATTAATTTCGTGTTTGGATCCTTCTCTAAAATACACATATTGTTCATTTTCATTATGAACAGCTTATCTATGAATTTCATGTGAAAGTCCATTAATATTATATTCCAATTTGCGATACATAGCTTCTGGCGGGCAAACGTATTTTGTGTTTATATATTATTTAATTTCATCATAAAACATAAATCAACCAAATCATTCATTTCATCCGTTTCATCATTAGTATTACTTTCAGTATTTATTTCACTTGCTTTCATTTCTATATGTTAAGTGACGAATTTTTCGCTTTTAAAATTTTTAAATTCATTGAAAAAAATTCTTATAAGAATAATAAATTTTTTTTACATTATTCAATTTAGGTCGCAAATTGAAAAATGTTCGCGAGCATTATTTTGATTTTTTTTCTATTTCGCTTCTCAGAAAATGAGCTTAATGAGAAAATATCGAGTGGCATTTTCTGAGAGGTAAAACTGCCAATTCAGGCAAGTCGTTGAACCTTGAGTATGCACATGTGCAGCTTCAAACACTGTACATCATGCATGATCACGACAAAACTAGCCAATAAGAGTTCTTGCTTTTCTCTTACCTCAATGTTGAAGTGGGCGCGAAGTAAGTTATTTCATTGAAGCTCGCGGACCTCGAGGGTAGACGCCGCCGGCCCTTGCAAGCAGCAGTTGCCAAGAGCAGTTACCACCACCAAGCACAATCGGGACAGACGTCTAGGTCATGAGAGCAAGAGAGAGAATGAAGGAGCGGGGCGAAGACAGAGTGGCCTAACTCAGCGTACCTGGCCGGCGCCGGCAATAATAACATCTTATAAGTGTAGTATAACGCGTCGCGGTTTCTTTTTGTTATTTATTTTAGTTGATTCATTCAAACTCGCGTATAAAGTGCCAATGTCACTGCCTTCCAGCGGAGAAAGACAGTAGCAGCCAGCTAATTTAAGTTAAGTAATTTAAGTTAAGTTTCATTAAAAAAAAAGAAATATAATAAGTGAATAGAATTAACAATGTTTTGTGTAAATTAATTTTTCAATTTTGGTTATATCGAAATTCATAAAAAGTTTAATCAATGTAAATTAAAATTTGTTGACAATCTTAATAAAAGCATCATTTATATTTTGATTTGAAAAATGGAAATTCTGAAAATTCAAAATGAATCGATAAATCTTCCAATATAATACCAATTTTGCTAAACCACTTGGTCAAAGTTTCTATCCAATAAATATTGATTATTAAGAGATGTAAAATAAGTAAGTTTAGGTCAACATAAAAATTCACTAAAGGTAATTTGAAAATAAAAAGCTTTTTTTTAAGGGACCAAGAGAAATTTTGTTTCACTCTAACTCTTTTTCCCCGTATAAAAATGTAGTTTTAAGGGGGAATTTTAGAAAAGTCACATAACCTAAAAAACCCACCTTAATACTTGGCACCCAAAGCGTTGGGGCAACCGAATAAAAGAACTGTAGGGATTGTGTTTTTTTTTTCTTAAAATAAAAATAGAAAAGAAGCGGAATTTTTGTTGTTTCGTGCGCTTGACGCACTGACACGTACGTGTTTAGCGGTTGGTCTCACGACCCGTGGGGAAGGAGTAAAGTGAATAGCAATGTAAAAAGCAGTTAAATGTTTAATATTTTTGGAAAAAAAAGATGAGAAGATAAAAACCGTATAAAAAAAGAGAGAGAGAAAAATATTTAATACTAAAATAATTTTTTGTTGTTGTTTGTGCATTAAATATTCAAAATGTAAAGTTTTTAAAAATATAATATAACGTAAAAGTTATAGTTGGTTAAAAGTGTCAAAGTGTCAAGCTTTTTGAGATTAACAATAAAATCTTGTGAAATTATTAGCCAACAATTTGAATTTTTTGTAGCCAAACATAATAGTTCGATTTAGGTGTATAATATTGAAAATTTATATTAAGAAAAATTTTGCGTAACTGTTTACATTTACAAAATTTCAAAATTCAAATAAGTCATGCAAACCATTCTATATTATTAAGACCAAAGTATTAATGTGGATGAAAAATTCGTTATAAAGCTATTTGAAGTTACAATCAATAAACCTTTGCAATTTTCATAAAATGTATAAAATCAAGAGATTTGCTAGAAGTTTCAGTCTCTTGTTGATGTTAAATAAATGTTTAGTTTAAACAATATTGCTAAAAGTTTTTTTTGTGTCGCATGAATTGAAATATAGTTATGTTTAAAAGAAAACGACAACTAATAAGATGCTGTTTTTTCTCAAATCAATAAATTTCAAATTTTTCTTTGACATAACTAACATGACTCAAAATAGAAAATTTTGTTTCTCGTGAATGCGTTGAATTTGATTAAATCGGCAATAAAATATTAGTTAAAATATTAAAGTTTCAAAGCTTAGAATGGATGATATTTATAATGATTCATAGTAAAAAACAAGACAACTTTAATTATTTGCTTTAAACATCTAAAAATTGAACATTTCAAAATTAACAAACGCATAAAGCAATCTGTTGCCTTAAGGTAATGAAATAATGCGAATCAAAAGAGCATCGTTTAACGCTTATTTTTTTATTAAAAGGACCTAAATTATGATCAATTTTGATCTGTAAGATTGCTCTCCGTTTCAACTCTTGTTAGCAGTGCAAGAATTTCGATGATGATATGAAAAAAAAAATTTTTTTTTCTTTTTTTTTTGACAAAATTTGTGACAACACTTTTCAATTTAAAATAAATGTAGAATTTTCCTTTAGTATCAAAAGGTTATTTGTTTTTGAAAGTTATTCATTTTTCTTGTTGTAAAAAAAAATACAATCAAAACTATTTTTCTAATAATATATAACTTTTGTTGTTATTTCTCTAAAATTTTAATAAAAGCGTCGTAACTCGTTTTGGTGTTCGGTGCATATATACTGCTAACATAATTTTCATTCATATGTTTAAATTCAGGCATAAAATTAAAAAATTTTAGGGTAGGATCTCATTTTAGGAAAATTTCATCAATAATAATTTAATTAAAAATTAAATGGAACTAACCATAAAATATTCTTTCTCGCTCAGCAGATTAACACTCCTTCTGTTATTCATGGTAATAATTGAAAGTAGTTTTTGTCTTTACAAATGCCTGTCAAAAATTTCAAGTCAATTCAAATAAAAAATTTTTTTGGATCTTGTTAAATTCATTTTTTTTATAACGAGAAATTCAAACAAACTTGTACAGTCAGTTAAAATGTATTTTACAAAAACAAAACTTTTGAACATGATTCATCGACTTGCATTAAAATTAAGAGATTTCCTTTTCATTCACGTAAAATTCCAAACTCCATCAAATGTTAACAATATCAATATAATAACAAGGTGTAGTAATGAATCTTTGCATTTCTTCTATGGTACTTCAAAAGAGTTAGTTATTTTAATAATAATCATCATATTAAAATTATTTGTCTTCATAATTTTGCTATTCCGGATGCTTGGAAACAAAAACCGTTTTCTTTTTATGAACAAATCATTTTTATTTCAAGCATTTCCGTTTCTTTAGCTACGGGTCATATCGGAAATCGGAATCTTCGCTATCTAAATGTAAAAATTATACCTATTTTTAGTTTTTCATTTTTTTTTTGTCTTAAAATTAAGATTTTTACAATAAAAATTACAAGAGTTTTTGCTGATAAACGCCTGGCATTTTACTATAGAATGAATTTTTCTGTTAACCTCCCAAACAAATAGGGTAAAAATTTCCCACTTTGACAAATTTAATCTGTTGATAATAATTTGGTCCAACCATCAATAATTTATGCCCACGATTGGGCTCAACCAATATAAAAATACATATATGAAAATTTCAACATGCTATTTATGTACCGTGTGCCGCATGCATGCATATCATATGGTATCAGATAAAATTATTTATTTTTTTTTAGTATTACTAACCTTAATAGAAAATACTAAATCAAGTAAAAATTTTAAAATCTTTATAAAAATAAAGATCATTTAAAAAAAAATCCTAATAAGTATGGGTCAATAATTTCACAGGTTTCGAAGGAACGAACGTTTTCTCTTATAATGGATTTAAATTGATAATAAAAAAATATTTATTAGAACGAGTTTAATAATCACAAGTCAGTGACTTTCATTAGTTTTAAGGGAGTAAACGCGCAAGTAAGTAAACAATGATATTGAGAAAAATATATCTCTATTTATCGTCACGAGGTGGGAAATAAGAATATTTCATCTCATTTTAAAATAAAATCGAGAAGTTAGCACTATGCAGTAATGAAAATTTCTCACGTTTTCAAATACATGAAAATTTCGTGATTAATTGTGTTGCTAGTAGAAACTGAGTATTTGGGAGCTTTAAGAAGAGAAGATTATCGCATTCAGAAAGTTTTTTTTTAAGAATATTTGTGTTTCAAACAGTGGATTCTATTAAACTAGAAAATCCATGCGGCAGAGCGCCCTATATTCAATCTGAATCTATGAATTTTTAATGATTGATTGTGAATATATTATTATTTTCCGTTTATTATTGAAAAATAATAGGGTAGATGTGGGTATTACTACGGAGGTGCCAGTTACTATTTCTTTTTGTCATATAAAATGTGTGAAAATAATTTTTTTTCGAGTCCATAAATAATATTGGAATGCATAATCAAATATTATAAGGAATATTTAATATATTAAAAAATATATCTCACAAAAAAAAGAGAAAAGTCTAAAAATATTTAACATTGGTTATTTGAAATTAAACTGTTTTAAAATCTTTATATATTTCGCAAAATCGTGATCACGTATGCATCCTAAATTTAACAATATTCTCTGTTCTTATCCTTTTTATGTAAAATAAGATCGTTATTGAATAAAATATATCTTTACTCATTATATATTTGATAACTTCGAGAAAAATAAATCCCATACCAATGAAATATTATTACTTTATTCATTTTTTTTATTATTTAAGAAAATTGAAGAAATAGTAAACTTTTATTATTATTTAGACTTCTTAAGTCTTAAAAGCATACAAGCATTTTCAAAATTTAAATAATTTAAACTATTACAAAATTAACAGTTATTTTACAAATGTAGCTTTTTATATATATAATTTTTATATTAACCTTTAAATATCGTCCTTGATTTCCAAGATATATCATACATGAATTCCAAAATTGATCTCTGTACATAGTCATGTAAAATTGTCCATGATTAAGAACATGAGAACCCAAAATTCTCAATAGCTAACGAATGAATTTATTTAAAAATTAATAATGTTTTCAACAATATAAAATTCATGAAATATATAAAAATTAAATCGCTTAAATTCTCAACGATTTGTATATCGTTTCTATTTTTAAAATGCAAATGAAAATAAGAATCTTTCTATTTTATATTTTCTAAATTACAGTATTATCACGGTTAGAAATATTAACAGACACGTCTGTTAAAAACTGTTTTTTTTTTTTTTTTTTAATTATAAAGGCGTACCCAGACCTTTAGTTAAGGTCTATACGGCCATAATTAAAAACTGTTTACAGATAAAAATGTCTGTTACTTTGACAGACAAACTGTCCGTGAAAAATGTAATATACATTTTAAATTGACATACTTGTGTTTGTTAATTTAACAGATATTAAGTAACAGACGAAAAAAGTTAACAGATTACACAAATGTTTTTAACCGTGTATTATTTTTCAAACAAAAGACGTTTAAATTTTGTTTTGCAGAAAGCTGTTTATTTTAAGAATGATTCAATTTTAATTTTGTACTTAAATTAACAAACTTAAAAAAAAAAATACTCTTCAGGCTAGTTTATTATTGAATAGTATTATTTTCCTCATAATATTCGAAAATATATATATTTATTTCAATTTCAACTTTTAACAGTACTGCATACACAATTTTGACTAACATAAGTTTTGAAATCAATCAAGAAATTGTCGAGTAATTTTGTAATTCATTGAAAATTTAAAAATGACAAAATGCATATAGATAAAATGGTTTATTATTTAAAATTATTTATTAGTGATATATATGATTTCTGTTATTATTATATGAATTAAAATTCTTATTGTTTGTATTTTAACTATGGCATTATACTATAATTCAAAAAAAATTTTCAAGTTTTCAATTTAGAAAAATTTTAGATATGAATTTAAACTATCGAAATTGTATTATCGATTTGTTTGAAAATATTCCGAAATATTTTAAATCTTATTTGAAATTTATGAAATTACTTGCCAGGCTCATGGATTAATATTTTATGGTGCTGTTATAAGATAAAAAGTTTATAACATTGGTATTTTCTAAATTTGTTGCCTAATGTACTATTTTTATAGTACAATTTTTCTTTTTTTCCCTCAAAAAAAAGGCGTAATTCAGAAGTAGATGTCATAGAATTGTTATCATGTTCCAATTTTGAATATACAATAACAAATGAATATAAAGCGATTCTTCGCACTCTCGACATCTTCACACAAAAGAAACGCAAATTTTCGTAAGCGGACGTTGGCAATGTTTATATTAATAATTTTAATTTAAAAAAATTAAACTATGACTCGATAATTATAATTTAATCATTTATCTATGATTTTTATTATTAAATTCTCAATCAAATATTTTATATAGAAAAATTTTAGTAAATCAAATTTCTTTTCCGATAATGATATGATTCTATTCAATACACCAATCACGTTCTTAGTATAAAATACTTCACAGCCACCGGCCATCATTTTTTTTTTTTTTTTTAAAAGAAGAATTAAAATCAGAACTAATCCTTTTCAAAAATATAAAGTCGAGGGCAATAAAATAAAATTCATCACGATTGTACTAGCAGAATTCACTTTCTTAAAATTGCATCAGTTACGAATTATCTTGAGTCAAATATACGTTATCTGTCATGTCAAGAAATTTCCACCGGAAGCTAGCAGTGTCAAAATTAAAACTTTTGTTTCTACTTGCACTAGAGAGACAAAGTCAGCACCAACAATTTTAGACAATTAATATTTTAGGACAGTAAAGAACCTTTACAATGATATAATTTCAAGTCGTCAGCGTAAATGAAGACAAAATTTAACACATTGAAAGCAAAGTAAAGTGAAATATAACTATTTTAGACTTGAGAATCAAACTCAAATCTTTTTCCAACGCGCAACAACCTACTCGAGTATCGTGATATCTCTTCAACGGAAATTCACATACAGTGTCAGCATAACTTTAAAACTGTCAAAAACGTGTAGCCTCGTGCTATGTGAAACGGTATGTTGGTCACTTGAGATTGTCGAACGGTCGACTCATTTTAGATAACCCTAGAAAAATATTACTCGGTATATACAACAGAGATAATGTAACATCCACTAGAAATAAATCGCCTCAATACTTAATAACTTCTTTATAAAATAAATTTTAACATCAATATAAGCTAAGAAATTCTTGCTTGTCTCTGTTGCCATTTTTGTTATGTTAAAACTTTCAATGTGAATTTTTTCTGTTGTTGTTAAAAAGAAATGTAATATAACAGTTATTTTAATTAAAATTTTTTTTTTTAATACTCAAAGCAGTGTTATTTTTATATCAACAAATTTACAGTAGACTCGGTTCAATTCAAACTAAAGCAAGCTAATGAATTATATTCTGTTGAAGATTTGTAAAAAAAGCATACACTGAAAAGAAAGTGGTGAACTACGAGTCCCACGAAGTACTTCTGCTTTACCAAACAGTAAGCATGCAAATCTTTTCCCTGGTGGTGAGTGTGATGCCCCACAGAAGAAGCTAACCGTTCTTTTTGCGGGGCTTCTCAGTTCCCACTCACGTCTCTCCGATGTGAAGTGAAGCTCTTTTGCCACAGAGGCACTACTGTTCTCTTGCAGCGAGACTCCGTGCATACGAACTTAAGAGAGCGTGGTTCGACTACCGGTAGTTCAGCTACATCACCATTTATTTTTCACCCACACAGCATGGAAGATTTCACTGGAATATTTCGAATTATTTCACTGGAATATTTCAATGGAACCTTCCATGCAGATTGTTGGAGGTCTCCACGGAATATTTCAAAATATTCCATTGGAATCTTCCATTAAAAGGTTCCAGGAATATTTCAGGAATATTTCAAAGGAATGTTCAAAAACTTTTTTGAAATATTCCATGAAATATTCACGCAAGATTTTTGAAATATTTCATGAAATATTCCATGAAAGGTTTATGAAATATTCCAGTAAAATATTTCATGGACGATTCCAGGAAGATTCCATAAACATTTCGCTGAAAGATTCCAAAAAATCTTTAAATCGTACAGCGAAATATTACATAAATATTCCATAAATATTCCACGAAATATTTCACAGAAAGATTTAAGTAATCTTCCAGTGGAATATTCCATGAAAGATTTCAGAAAGATTTCATAAACATTTTACTGGAAGATTCCAAAAAACTTTAAAATCATACAGCGGAATATTACATAAATCTTCCATAAATATTCCACGAAATATTTCACAGAAAGATTTCAGTAATCTTTCGGTGAAATATTCCATGAAAGATTTCAGAAAGATTCCATAAACATTTCATTGGAAGATTTCGAAAAACTTTTAAATCGTACAGCGGAATATTACATAAATCTTCCATAAATATTCCACAAAATATTCCACAGAAAGATTTAAGTAATCTTTCAGTGGAATATTTCATGAAAGATTTCAGAAAGATTCCATAAACATTTCATTGGAAGATTTCGAAAAACTTTTAAATCGTACAGCGGAATATTACATAAATCTTCCATAAATATTCCACAGAAAGATTTAAGTAATCTTTCAGTAGAATATTTCATGAAAGATTTCAGAAAGATTCCATAAACATTTCATTGGAAGATTTCGAAAAACTTAAATCGTACAGCGGAATATTACATAAATCTTCCAGAAATATTCCACGAAATATTCCACAGAAACATTTAAGTAATCTTCCAGTGGAATATTTCATGAAAGATTCTAGAATGATTCCATGAAGTTTTCGTTGGAAGGTTGCGCGGAACTTACGGAAGGATTCCAGTGACGCCGATAGGGGGATGTTCATTAAATGGGAGTTTTATCCCCAAGTGGTTGGAAGATACCTCACTTACTATATAAGCGAAAGAGTATCGGCGCTTTGATGTGTACAATCGAAGCGAATATGTAAATGCGATTTTATAACTAAATGTTTATGTATGCGTATATGTATTGATGTATAAGTTTAATGTTTTATTATATAATATATATACTATCCCCTCACAGCATTTCACATCTTCCAGGAACATTTCATGAAAGATGAGAGATTACCCAAACCTTCCATTGAAATATTCTTGAAATCTCTCAAGAATATTCCATGGAATATTCCAATGTAGGGAAGAATCAAGGACATACGAATATTAAAGGAATATTTCATGGAAGATTCCTGAAATATTCAAAATCGTCCGTGCCAATATTCTGCGAATCTTCCATAAATATTCCACGTAATTTTTTACGATAGATTTCTAAAATCTTCCAGAAATATTTCATGGAATATTTCATGAAAGATTCCTTAAATCTTTCGTGCATATTCCATGAAAGGTTCATGAAATGTTTCAAATCTTCCGTTCGAATATTCCGGAAATCTTCCATGAATGTCCCAACGGAATATTTCATGAAATATTTCTGCAAGATTCCTGAAATATTTCAATGAAAGATCTGAGATGTCCTAAATCTTTCAATGAAATATTCTTGGAATCTTCCAACAATATTCCATGGAATATTCCAATTTAGGAAGAATCAAGGACATACGAATATTACAGGAATATTCCATGTAAGATTCCTGAAATATTTCAAATCTTCCGTGCCAATATTCCAGGAAGCTTCCATAAATATTCCATGCTGTGTGGGCAGTGTAGTAACCGTTCTAAATGAATGTTCCTTTCTAAAACCAATTAAAAGAAAAAAAAACAATTATTTTCAGTACTGGTGTACACAATTTGATAAAAATTGAATTAACTTTTGATTTTTTTAGTTACTCGAAGTAAAGTCAACTGCGCCACCTTAATAGAGATTTTTAAATATAATCAAGTGAAAATGCAACTAATGTTGACGAATTGGATTAGTACAAAATTTCAACTAATACTTGAAAATTTCAAAAATATTCTTAATGTGAATTTATAATCATCTATTAGTTTAGCAAACCGAGTAGTGATATTTAACCAATGTTTCCTTTTTTAGCTTGTCTATTAACTAAAAATGGTCGTTTTTTTCCTTTGCTGTTTGCACAATAAACTGCAGTAATAGAAGAATACAACGAAATAATATAAAATAATAATAAGATCAAAGCAGTATAATAGTTTGTTTTTGATGAGGAAAACAATTTTCTTTTCTAATTCATTTTCTCAAGGATGACTAATGTGGTTATGTATTTAATTTACTCTTGACTTCGATCTAGACATAAATAGTTATCTAAACTGTTGATTGTTGTTTTGCAATTTTCAACGGAAAAATCTTTCTCTCAGAACAAGCATAGCTAATGCTCAAAAGGATATCAAAAGCTATTAAGAAATTTTCTTTTTAAAGTTTTCTGCTTTTACTACATACCAATTACCGAAGCTTTCTGGAAACTAAAACAATACTTGACTATTAGCACCAACGTGTCTTATAACCTGTTAAGTTAGGTATACCTAATTTTGTAAAAACAAATAAAAGAAAATTGTTTTTTTTATCATGAACATTAAACTCAATCATATATGAGTAAATTCATGTCAAGAAACATGAAGCATTTTTCATTGTTGGTAAAAATTCCTTTTGCTTTTGTAAAACCCAAAAATTAAAGTAAATTAAATTTTTCAATCTACTAAAATCTGCTATTTTACGTTATTCTTAGAAAACTAAGTGTAAAAACGCATTTTTCTACATTTATTACAACGTGCAGGCAATTCAAAATCAAAAATAAATAACCATTTAGTTATTTCGAATTTTCGCGCTTACCAATAAAATTAAAACAAGTCATCACTAGTGTTCAATACTATAACTGTAGTTGAAATTGTTGATGTGTTTATTGTTGTATTGATTTTAATTATAAAAATGTTGATCGACTGGATAAGTAATACAAAATTACAAAATCAAGTTCAAATTTTGAAATTCAATTTCTTCTTATAAAATTAACAAATTCCTTATTCACAACATAAACTAAAATTATGTTCAATAAAATCAAAATTATTTTTTTTTAAATAGTAAATAATTGTCAAAAACAACTACCTGTATCATTAAGCAAACGTATATGAAGTGAGTATTTATACTGAATATATGAATTAGCGAATAGAACTCAATGCAATAGCATACATTTAATAAATGCATAACTTCCAATTCTACATTAAGTTGCTGGATTTACAATTAATTCAACGTCTTATCTTGATAATATCTAAAAAAGTTCTATTAGTATTTTGGATTCTTTGTGACTAGTAATTAAACCTCATTATTAAATTTAGCTGAAAATCTAAATTAAAGGAAAACAGACGAACCAAAAAGTACCTTTTGTTTTTAAGGTTCAATATTTTACTAACTATATTTAAAACATATTGACAAAGATAAAATATTTTTCTCTTCTCTTTCATCTCAGTATATATTACGATTTGAAAATTTGTTAATATTCAAACAAAAACTGTGTAATTTTTACTCTATTTACTCAATAGTCATTACAAAAGCTGAGTTCCCATTGTACATGCAACCAGACTTCATCTTCATGTATAAAAATATTTCTGTATTCCGACGTGTATCGTTGTAAAAATCTAGTTATTTAACGTAATACCATATTTAAAGATTTGAATATCGATCTCTAATTATAAATTTTCTTTGCTTTCCTTTTAAATGAAATTAAGTTTTTGGATTTTAATAAGGAATAGCGCTAAGAATTCAATTGGGTCCTTGCATGAAAAAATGCATCATTTTTTAAAAATGTATTTTTTTGTTTTTTAAAATATGATGAATTGCAAAAGTTATAGCCAGTAAAAATTAATACAATTTTGATATATATAGATATAGCGCTAATGTATATGACGTCACGATTGCTAAAACAATCGTGACGTCACACAAATTAAACTGCCTCTATCTCTTTGAGTTTTCATTTTTATGATATAAGAAAAAATACGTGTCTTTTATTTTTTCTTTTTCTAAATAACGGATATAATGGATTCAAAAAAAATTTTTCATGCAAAGACCCAATTCAAAAGCATCAATTTAAAAGAAGAATAAAATCAACAAAATGTTTGAGTTCAAATTTTAATCTAAATATCGGTAATTATCACAAGAGAGACCTTTATTGCAACTCACTATATTCTAGTTTCTAGAATATTTTTTTTTTTTTTTTTTTGGGGGGAAGGTGAAAGAAAAACCTCATTTTGACAGATTGAAACTCTCTATAATAAATTATTCGTTTTTTTTTAAATATACCTAAATTGTCTAAAAGTTAAAGTTCCTAATGCTAGCAAGGGAGATTGCAACTATTTTTCGCGATTCATAATTGACTTTAGGATTAAATTTTTCCTTTTGTTGTTCCGTGATAACACGAGATTGAATTACTACATACCTTTAACAGTAACTACTGCAAAAATGATAATGAACAAGTAAAGTTGTAATAACATAAATAACCAACAAATTAATTGTGAGCCAGTGCTACCAAGAAATTGAGTTTGGTTCCTAGGCCAGCGTGTTGGAATCTCGTTTAAAATCTGATTATTTTCTATAAAAATTAAAAAAATTTTTTTACAAATTCATATAAACGATATCATATCAATGTGCTCAACATATAAACGTTGTCCATAATGCATTTGAATTGTTCTGGGTATTGCTGCAAACAATTCAAAGGTTATAATGTGTGAATTGCATACAATATAATTTCCTTTTATGAAGCCAATGCAGATTGATGCTGGCAATAATTTAAAAATCACGAAATTAAAATTTTTTTTTTTTAGTTAATCTGAAAAAGAGAAGGGACACTTTGTAAATTTGAAAAAAATGATAGTAGATTTAAGCAAACAAGAATCACTTATAAAATTTTTGAGAATTTAAACTAATTAATGCTCCGAAAGATGCATTAATCATTAAATAATAATATACATTGTACTAATCATATAAAAAGTATTGGTAAAACAAAATATAGTAAATCAGGTGTAAATGCTTGTTCTACAAATGGCGTCTGATAAAAAGTATAAAATTTTGTTCCTTTAAATATTTCAGTAGAATAAGTAAGACAAATTTTAAAGAAATTTTTCTTTTTCTTCTATATAACGGTGTGGCCCGAATTGCGCGCGCAACTTCTTGAAGTAGAATTTTTCTTTTTTGAAATGAAACAAAGAAAAACATTTTTTTTTTATATAAAACATGGTACCAAAAAGAGGTAATAAAATTTGCGACTCGAGTATAAATGAAAAAATATATAAATATGAATGTGAACATGAAAATGAATAATGAATAAAATGACGGTGTATATCAACATTCAATATAATAATATATTATAGGGGATACGTATTAAATGTAAGGGATGAAATAAGGCACTGTAGAGAGAACCTCTCGAATAGATGGTCGAGAGAAGGATGAGTCCTGGTAAATCGTGAAAGTGCACATCGCATGATACAAATGGACTAGTTTTCCTATAGGAGCACTTTTCGAGGGATACGAGAAATGAAACAAAATGAAATACAATGAAAATTTTCACTGACAGTGTTAATTTGATGTAACGTCACAGTAGGGCGGGAGCTGATTCAATCACACGCAGTGGAACGTGTAGAAAATTACCGATGTGTTGGGATATGTAACGTCACAGGAGGGCGGAAGCCAGGTATATACAACACAAGATTTTCTATTAATTTGGGGGGACATGGCCATGTTTTTAGTGCATAATGTTGTGTTACGGGTGGAATATTCTAGAAAATAATAAAACGTAGAAGTATAAGAAATATATTAAATTAAATGAATAAGCCAGTAAGAAAGCGCTGACTAGACGTCTGAAACCAGCTAGCAACGACTCGTGATCGAAAGAAATGATGACGAACTAGCCGACAAGTTAAGACCTGTAAAGAACGAATAAAGTGAAGCATGGAAAAACAGAAGCCACGAGGTAGAAACTTCTAGAAGAATAAAGAAGTGGGAAACAACGAACCCAGCAAGTATAAATACGACCGGGCGAACCACGCCGCGGCCTACTAGGCTACGAGGCACTAGAGCACCAAGAGAGCTGTAGACTACTAGAACGAGACCAGAGCATAGAGAAGCACGAATCCACGATCAACGCAGCGAGGACGTACCAGCGATTTTACACCAGTAGTACAATAGACATTTCTCTCTCTCGCGACTCACGTAATAATAAATCAAACAGTTTATTTTAATTATCGTCTTATTAAATTAATTACCTTCACGCAATTTGACTACTTGGATTTACCAAGCTTAGTCGTGATAAAAAGATACCCACAATATAATAAATCAATTACGTGAAAACGTAACATACAAAAGTGGTGCTAAGTGTGGGGTATCGCTTGTGAAGAAAATATATATATCTACAAGAAACAACTACAACATCACTTGTGAAGGAAGCAACATCTACAAGAAGCAACTTCAACAGTACTACGAAGGAAGCCAAACCTGCAAGAAACAGCCACGACGATATCACTTCTAAAGGAAGCATTAACTACAAAGGAACCATTACAACGAGAGGATGTTCTACGTGTACATCGCTGTCATCACTATCTTGGGGTAAGTAAATTTTATTTTCATACCTTATACGTCCTACGAGGGGAATACGCGCCCGCTGCGAACTTTCAAATTGTAATAATTATTAAATTGCATGTCTGAAAATTTTGATTTAATTTAAGTGGATTATTGCTAAAATTTTATTAAAGTAAATACTGCATGATTTAAATATATTATCAATATTAAATTGCATGTTGAAAAATCTTAACAGTGAATTTTTATTCAAATGAAATATTAGTGCTTTATTGAATTGAACTCTGAATAAACTGATTATAATATCAATATTAAACTGCATGTTAAACTTAGCTCGATTGAGCCATATTCGATTTTTAAAGTGAATTTTATTAAATTAACTATAAAACAATATTAATTAACACTAACATGAAGCTGCAAAGTGAGTAAAAATCTAATTACATCACGTGAATAATAATCGGTTTTATTAAAGTGAATTTCGGTTACACCCAGTATAAAATAATACTAACTATTACGTTGCGAAAAGTTATTTTAACTTAAGTGAATTATAACTGAATTTATTAAAGTAAATCTCGCTCGAATAAAATACAACAAAAAATACATATATATATCAACATATAAATAAAATATAAATAATACGATTGAAAACGTCGCGTAAAACAAAAAAAATGCCTGTAGAAACGAATAAACCGGATCAACGTGACGAAGCCGCGGGTTTTGTATCACAATTAACGCTTCAACAAATTATGAGAACCCCGGAAGAGGAAGCGCGCATAGAGCTTCGAAATGCATTATCTTTGGCAGACTGTGCAATTCAACACTCCGAGAATAAAGGTTTAATGGAGTTAGCATTAGAGAAATTAAATGCAATAATAGACGGTGGCAAACATAAATTAGAACAAGAAGACGAGAGATTTTTAGGAGAAGCTAGAGTATATCTCTCAAATACATTGAAAAAATAGATGAAGCAGTAGAAAAGGCAGATGAAGTAGCAGCTCAAGGATACAATGGAACTAGACCTAAAATAATTACCAAAGCTGAAAAAATCTCAGAACAAAATTTAAAAATTTCATCCAACCAGCAACAAGAGGATACGATCCATCGAAGAGTATGGGAAAGAATGTTACAGCAGGTATATGATTACGAAAGAAGACACAGACTTAATCATATAGTGCCACCAGAGGAGCAAAGAAAAGACCTAATTAATAATGAACTTAAAATTGATCTAGAGCCTAATAAACCCTGCAATAGCGGTAATTATAAAGGAGATAACCCTCAAGGCTTGAGAGGTGCACCTGCATGGGATAACTACGGCGATGATGAAGATATTTTCATGGGTTACGACAACCATTACTTGCCTGCGAATATAAAATTTGCAAACTCAACTCCAATAGAAAGAGCAAGAGAGCCACCAAACAGTCTATCGCTATATCAAGCATTAAATACGATCCCCACTTTTGACGGAAATTCTGACGTACTGCCATTATTCTGTAGATCAGTGCGAGACATTATAAGAACATATGGGCCACAAGCAGATAGATGGGTATTAAATTCGTTAGCTTCAAAATTCAAAGGCCGCGCAGCAGAAGGCTATACAACACGTTTAACGCAGTATAATACGGTAGAAGATCTCTTAGTTGATTTGACGAAACATTACAGTTATGCCGGCGGAGTGAACACTATATTAGCCGAAATAAAAATAATAAAACAAATGCCTGGCGAAAGCGCGGGAGATTACGGATTAGGAGTGCAAACGTTACATAATCGTCTTCTAAACTTTTATGATTCAACAAGAGTTTTACGTCCTTTCGAAATAGAAACATATAAAAATCAAGCAGACAGGGAAGCCTTAGAACAATTTCTGTTTGGACTGGAGGGGGAACTACAGCATCAAGTACGGTCAAAGAATCCCACAACGTTAAGAGACGCTATGCACGAAGCTATCGCGTTCGAACAACGTACAGTCGCAAGACGATTCACGCCGCAGCCAACCAACTCAGCAGAAAATACCTCGGAACTCTCTAATATATTAAAAAGCATTGCAGATCAGTTATCAGCATTAAACTTGAGTAGCGCACAGAAAAATGCAAACATTAGATTAGCACCAACACTGGAATTATGTGGTTATTGTCACATATCAGGACATCAAGAGGCGCAATGTAGAAAAAAGGAATACGACAACAAGTTTTGCGTATATTGCAAGAATAGAGGTCACACATATGCAGAATGTTACGCACTTGAAAATGCACTAAAAACACACAACTTCGCGGGAAATAATTACACAACGACAGCACCTATCATGCCTCAAGTAATTTATATGCCTTATCCACTGCCTCCCGCGACACCTGATATATATTCTACATCACAGATAAACGAGCAAAGACCTTATAATGAAGCAAACAGAGAATTTTACGGAAATTTAAATAATAAAAATAACTTACGAGATAATAGAAATTTCAAAGGCAATAATAATCACGATAATTATAACAATAATAGAAATCAGAATCGTTATCAGAGCAAGACACGAAATAATATTGATAATAACACTAATAATTATGATAACAATATTAATAACGGGTGAAATGTTTTTGAAAGAGGATCAGATAATAATTTTAACTGTAACGAACAAATAGATAATCAAGATAATATGGAACCTTTAAACTCCCAAGATGTTCGACGCTAGGGTCCTGTGGAGTCGAGCAAGCTAGCAGTCAGGCCAAGAGATATGAGCGGTCCAGCTTTCGAAAATGCACTATAAAGTCTATACAAGCTGGGAGGAAGCCCCCAATAGTTGAGTTATGTGGACCATTTTTAAAAACAGAAAAAGGTCGTTTTTACGTCGATACAGGAGCCAACGTATCAGTTATAAGAGAAAGTATGATATCAAATTTTATGTATATAAATTTACATAAGATCGTTACAATAAACGGTGTCATTCCAGGTGAATGCATGTCATTAGGACAGGTAAATCTATTTCTGAATAATATATTATGTGAAGTACAACTAGTCCCAGATGATTTTCCAATAGATGCCGACGGATTAATAGGTTGGGATATAATTGATAAATATAAAGGGCAAGTTAATGCCGCTCGTAAATGCTTAGAATTAAATAACAATATAATACTATTTATTGAAGAAGAATGCTTTATTGCTACTCCTCATACAAGACAAATTAATTATGCACGTGTCAAAGATATAAGTGAAGATATAGAATTCGCACCGCTCCAAGATACAGGATCGGGCATCTTAGTTGGCAATTTTGAAGCCAAAAATAGTGAAGGCAAAGCGTATGCCATATGTATTAATATTGATGAAAGTGCGATAGAAGTAAAATCGCCAGAAGTCAAGAATATTATGAATAATGAAGGAATAATATATAATGAAGAAATGATTAAAATGAATAATAATAATGAAGCAAATAAAATGATGCTACGTGCGCAAATTTTACGTATATCTAGCGAGGAAAAAAAGAATAAAGCAGCAAAGGTATTTAAACAAAGTGAATCCAAAATATCAAAGCATTTAAATAAAGAAAATATAGAAAGCATTGATAAATTGATAAAAGAAAGACCATTTATAATTGAATTACCTGGAGAAAAATTAAGAAAAACACATTTAGTAAGGCGTAAATTACAGAAGTACCAGTAAAAACCAAAAGATTCAGACACCAACTCATAGAAGAATATTTGGAATCGGAAATTAATAAATCATCGGAGAACCCGTATTCCTCATTTATGTGGATAGTACTAAAACCACCTAAAGTTAATTTAACGCCATCAAATTATAAATCAAAATGTTATTACGATCAAAAGCAAAACATTAAACACCTTAGAGAAGGAGAAATGGTTTATTTAATGAAGAAACCAAAACATGAGAAAATGAATAAAGAATATGGATAATAACTATATAATTCTATAAATAATACATAAAATTAATAAAATAAAATTTTATCCGCGGCCCTCAGACGCCGAAGATCATCAAATATTAATAAAATATAATATAATAATCATAGGATTAATAAAATAAAATTTTTTTCGCGGCCCTCAGACGCCGAAGATCATCAAATATTAATAAAATATAATATAATAATCATAGGATTAATAAAATAAAATTTTTTCCGCGGTCCTCAGACGCCGACGATCATACAATATTATAAAATAAAATAATAATTAAAAGGAAATATAAAAGATAAAATTACCTACACATAAGTCATTCATTACAAACATACAAACATATATACATGTCAGTAAGTTAAAAGCCACGACAGAAAATAAGTCAGTTCATGGTATAACAAAGTGTATTTCAATGCATGCATATAACGTGCAGACTAAGTCTTAATCAGCAATTTATAAAATACAAAAAGTATACACATACATAAAAGAAATTGATGAAAGAAAAAAAATTTTATAGAAAATCAAATGATATATAAATATATATAAAATATCTTAAACACAATCATTATTATAATTATAAAATAACATTGCAAACAAAAAAAGGAAATAAAAAGGAAAAAAAAGAAATTACGCCTTAATGAGCATTATTATTAAGTTAAAACAGAGAAAGGTTCATACTTATATTACACATAAGTTCATTTAGAACGTAGTAAAACAAAATTTATTATCAATGTATATGATCATTGTCAGTGATTCTAAAAAGAACTAAGAAAAAATAATAAATACAATAAGGTGTAAATACAAGATATTTCGTTTGTTCAAGATTTCACTGATATAATTAATAACTAATATAATAAAAAAATATATATATATTAGTTGAATTTGCTATGTAGAATTATTAATGCCCCTTCTCCTTGCATAAAAAAAAAAAAAAAAAAGAAATCGACCAACATAAAGCACATAGAGTCTAGTTAAATCTTAGCATCAAGGAAACAAAAATACCTTGATCATCATGATTATAAACAAAAAGAGGACAACAATCTTATGTACATCAAAAATAAATATATACAAAAAAAAACGAAAATTAAGAAAAGATGAAATACAAAACTCTTAAAAAGCAAAACACGATCAATTTTCTACCGTAAGGATCATAAAGAAAAGTCTTTGATACGTTTGGTTCGTATCCAATACGCAGCCCAATCCCATGAGGAATGTGAGCGCGAAGTACACGAATCTGACGTCTATCTACGACAATACACCTTCAAGAAAAAAAAGAAACAAAAAAAAAATAGAAAAACAATACACACATATTATTAAGACAAAATGTGGAATGCCAAGTACGTCTTGCTCATACGCATGACCTAAGTTAAATAATAAAAGTATTAATTAATTAATTAATTTATCAATAAAAATTATAAATAAACGCAAACAAAACGTGAAATATGGCTTAAAACCATATCGGGACAACATAGTACCAATAAAGAGACAAAAAGCTACCCAAATATGAAAGTCGTAAATTAATAAATAAATGCTAATATCTTGGAAAATTACATAGATAAAAATTTCTTACCTGACCCAAATTTGTTAACTAAGGGTAGACCTTCGGGTCCAATATTAAAAACTTCAGTTATTAATTAATAAATTATTATCTCGAATACTAATAAACTTATCAATTGCAAAACCACCTGTAATTTTA
Organism: Anastatus disparis; assembly: GCA_017163975.1. NCBI lineage: Eukaryota > Metazoa > Arthropoda > Insecta > Hymenoptera > Eupelmidae > Anastatus > Anastatus disparis. Next base: position 144,020 of record JAFFSR010000384.1, on the reverse strand, counting down.
CAATTAAGCATAAGGGTTGTAATCCCATATAAATTAAAATAAATAATAATAATTATCATTAACAAATTAAATTGTTTATATCGAATTTTAAGAATTACAAAAATGCAACTATATATTCATACCTCATAAATAAATCCATATACAAATATCATGTTATAACAATTTTCATGTAAACAATAGATTGTTTATAAGCCATTATCTCAGAACCTAATTACTTAATCGAAACAAAACTAAACTGTAATTTTGCAACTAAAAATATATCATTAAATTATATAATAATACTTGTAAGAATAATTATAATTGCAACGTTATTGAAATTATTTATAAAATTGCCTTAAATATACCAAGGGTCAAATAGTGCAAAAATGGTAATTAATAACCTAATAAACATAAAATAGAACACTGGGGATAACAAAGAACTAATAAATAACCACTAATGAACAAAAAAAAGATCAATTAAAATTACTTGTCTAACGTATTGCAGGTATACAGGGGCTATAATATGCTTATAATCGAACCTAATATTACATAAATAAAAGATAATCCAGAAGAATACATTAGGAATTAATTATTTTAATTTGGAAGGCTCCAGCCATGGGGGGTCCCCTATAGTTAATCAGAAAAGAATGTTTTCAGATACAAATACAGACCCAAAGAAGTACATACACGCAAACAAGTGCATCACATTCAAGAAATAAACTAAACCATCTACCAGATACTAACGAGTGTCGACGTCAACATCTAAAGTATCCACATTAAAAAAAAAATTATTGAAGACATAACAAAGAAGAATAATAAAATAAAAATTTTTTTGTTCCAACAAAATCCATATGTACCAGAACTAAATAATAATGTATTAAGAGAGAGAGAGAGACATGGAATAGATTTGTAATCGTTAGGTACACTACACAACTCTACACAAAGGTTGTAACAGTTACCCACAGATATATAGGTTAGGTACACTTAATAATTATATAGAGTCAAAAAAAAATATTTTTTTTCAATATAGGTGATTAATCGACGAGGACGTCGATACCGCGGCCTCAGACATGTTACGGGTGGAATATTCTAGAAAATAATAAAACGTAGAAGTATAAGAAATATATTAAATTAAATGAATAAGCCAGTAAGAAAGCGCTGACTAGACGTCTGAAACCAGCTAGCAACGACTCGTGATCGAAAGAAATGATGACGAACTAGCCGACAAGTTAAGACCTGTAAAGAACGAATAAAGTGAAGCATGGAAAAACAGAAGCCACGAGGTAGAAACTTCTAGAAGAATAAAGAAGTGGGAAACAACGAACCCAGCAAGTATAAATACGACCGGGCGAACCACGCCGCGGCCTACTAGGCTACGAGGCACTAGAGCACCAAGAGAGCTGTAGACTACTAGAACGAGACCAGAGCATAGAGAAGCACGAATCCACGATCAACGCAGCGAGGACGTACCAGCGATTTTACACCAGTAGTACAATAGACATTTCTCTCTCTCGCGACTCACGTAATAATAAATCAAACAGTTTATTTTAATTATCGTCTTATTAAATTAATTACCTTCACGCAATTTGACTACTTGGATTTACCAAGCTTAGTCGTGATAAAAAGATACCCACAATATAATAAATCAATTACGTGAAAACGTAACAGTTGCGATTAAAAATGAATATAAATGAATATAAAATAATTACAAAATGAATGAATGAATTCCATACAGCCACTTTTTGTTAAGGTCACGTTATGATGATATATAACCGGATGCTTTTTGTTAAGGTCCGTGTACAATGAATGATAAAAAAAAATGAATATTACAATAAAAGGGGAAATATTAATAGTTATTAATAAAATAACAATTATAGGGGGGTACACATGCAATTTTCACGCGAGAAGAATATGTTCAGGCTCTCATTAAAGAAATGTTGGGAAATCTAACGTCACTGTGTAGGGCGGAAGCCAGATTTACGACGTGGCTTGTAAAAGCTATCGACATATTCCTCAGGGATTTTTCGAATGTCATGAATGAGCATGCTTACTACAAATACTACAAAATGGAATAAATGTATATCCATGTTCCACATTGATGAAAATGAAATAATTTAAATTTAGGGTGACACCGGAAAACGAAAAAATAAAATAATTTGTTTTAATAAATCAGAAAGCAGCTAAAGCCAATCAGATACCATCAAACTATATTATTATATAAGGAAACAATTATTGCAGAAGCATTAGTTGAAATAAGAAATAGTAAGTAAGAAAAAGTATAATAACTAGATCTCTGGCTGGATAGTATATAAGTAAATAATAAAAACGAACCCGTAAATAAATAATATAAGCCGGCCATTTATGATAAATAGACATTGAATAAAATAAATATAGAAATAAAAAATTTTGAACAAAAAAAAACCGACTTCAAAAAATGCACTGAAAAGTAACAAATAATTTATTATTTTTAGAAATCATACAAATAATTGGTAAAATACAATTTTAGAAGTCGGCGTCTAATTCCTCAATGAATGTAAACGTTATTTTTTAACAATAAATGTAAACGTTATTTTTGAACAATGAATGTGAACGTTATTTTTGAAAAAATGGACTAAGTCGTTCTGCTTACGCACCACAAATTTAGAATTAGACGCCGACTTCTAAAATTGTATTTTACCAATTATTTGTATGATTTCTAAAAATAATAAATTATTTGTTACTTTTCAGTGCATTTTTTGAAGTCGGTTTCTTTTTGTTAAAAATTTTTTATTTGTCATTTTTTAGTGCAATGTTTTTAAAATCTTATTTTTTGTAAAAAATTTTGTTCTTATTCGATACTTTTAAAGTCGGTTTTTATTTATTAAAAATTTTTTAAATTGTTTGTTTTTGTTAGAAAATTTTTATTTTCTATCTAGTGAATCCCCTTACTAAAAACGCAAATATAGGTAGACCCACTAATTACATTAAACTTTCATTAATAATTCATAACGCATGCATTAGTACACCACTAAGCAATATATAGCAGGAAAGAAAGAAGGCTCAACAGCACAGTGTCGTTATGACTGCATGTATAAATATTCAAGCTCAGGTAAGAGAGAGAGAGAGAGAGAGAGAGAGAGAGAGAGAGAGAGAGAGAGAGAGAGAGAGAGATAGAGAGAGAGAGAGAGAGTAGGCGAAGTATAAGGGAGGTAAATGAGAAAACAAAACACCCGGTTTTTTTCTTAATTTGATAATTGGATCATACAATCCAAATATTGGTCCAATAATTATAGGACACGTATGGGACCTTCCTGCAGACATTCTCTATCAGATAAGAAAAAGTTTTTTCGAATCGGTTAAGAAATGACGGAGTTATGAAGTAACAGACATAAAAAAAAAAAAAAAAAAAAAATTCAGTCGAATTGAGAACCTCCTCTTGAGAACTTTGAAGTCGGTTAAAAATAGAAAAATGTGCTTAATAAAAAAACGCTGCCAAGTGCTTTGGCGGAATGCTTTCTCATAGAGTTCTTTGAGTTTCATTAATTTTTTTATATTTATTTAGATGTGATTTTAATATTAAAAAATTGTCTAACATTAATATTTACTCATATTGTACTTTATAAATTTCGAACATATATGCTAGCTGTTTGCTTTTTCAACATTTATAATTTATTTTAAATCATCAAGTAACACAAAAAAATTTGTTCTATTGAAAAAATGATATAATGTAGTAATAAAAAGAATGATGACAACAAAATTTCTAATCTTTATAAAATGCAATCATATTTATATATAAATACAGTTCATGTTTATGGCTCTATAAAAAAAACTACTCTATGAATACCAATTTTCAATAGCTTCCCGTCTAGTTATACAAAAACATAGGTGGTATACAAAATTTGAAGCAAATCCATCGAGTAATTTTCGAGATCTAACTGGTTAAATAAATGACATTTTCTTTTCAAAATTTCTTTTTCAAAATTTTAAAAATGCTCTAAAATTAAAACTACGCTATGAAAATCAATTTTTGAAAATTTCCCTTCTTTCGGCAGTCGCAAATAATTTTCCTGCAATTTTTAGAGCAAATCTATCGAGTACTTTACGTAGAATAAAAAAAAATAAGAAAAGAAGAATCGAAATTTTTTTTTAAATCTTTAAAATTCTTTAAAATTGCAACCACTCTAAGAAAATTAGTTTTCAAAAGCTTATTTTTTTCAGACAATAGCGAATTAATTGTATGAAAATTTTGGAGAAAATTTATAGTATGGTTTACGCAAAATAGAAAATAAATAAAAAATAAAAATTTTTTTGAAAATTTTCAAAGTGCTCTAAAATTAAAACTGCACTGAGAAAATTAGTTTTTCAAAGCTTGTTTTCTTCAGACAGTAGCGAATGAATTGCATACAAATTTTGGAGCAAATCTATCGAATGGTTTTCGTAAAATAGAAAAAAATTAAAAATAAAAATTTTTTAAAAAATGTTAAAAATGCTCTAAAATTAAAAGTGCGCTAAGAAAATTAATTTACAAAATTTTTTATACTTTTGGCAGTCGAAATTAAGTTTCATACAAATTTTTGAACGAATTCTTCGAGTAGTTTACGTAAAATACAAAAAAAATGAAAAATCGAAATTTTTTTAAAATTCTTAAAATGATTCTAAAAAAAAACTACGCTAAGAAAACCAATTCTCAATAGCTTTCGCACCAGTTCATCAAAAAATTGAATTTTATGGAAAATTTAAAGTAAATCTATCGAGTAGTTTTTAAGATTCTATTGGCTTAATAAATAGAAACATTTTTTTTTAAATTTCAAAATGCTCTAAAATTAAAACTAAGCTAAGAGAATCAGTTTTTAAAAATTTATTTTATCCGGGCAATCACAAATAAATTCCATGCAAATTTTGAAGCAAATTCATCGAGTAGTAAACAAAAAAAAAAACCAAAAAACGAAAAATCAAATTTTTTTTTTTTTTTTTAAAAACCTTCAAAATGAAAACTACGCTAGAAGAACCAATTATCAATAGCTTCCCAGCAAGTTAGTCACAAAACTAAATTCCATGCAAAATTAGAAGCAAATCCATCGAGTAGCTCTCGAGATACAGTTTACTAACTGAATTCATACATCGACACACACACACACACACACACACACACACACACACACATACAGACATTTTCTGGAAACCACTTTTTTCGACTCACCGAGTTCAAATATGTACAAATTAATGAAAGAATAGAAAAAAAAATTTTTTATCGATACAATGCTTTCTCTATGAGAAAGCAAAAAGAGTAAAACAATAAATCTAAATAAAAATAAAAGGGAGGAGTAACGAAGTAAAATGAAATGCGGGGCTTCGATCACTATTTGTCAAACAAAATTAATAAAAAAAAAATTTTTTTTTTAATGGGTAAAAATGAATGAAACTTAAAATATCCATCATTTTCCAAACCTCACCATAATACATTTCGCCGAGGACAACTTTCAAAGTAAGGGAGGGGGAACTAAAAATCATTCTGTTTTTTATTTTAATTTCAAACACCATTCTCAAATCATACCCAAATCACATGCTAATTATCGTGTTCAGATCCCTTTCTAGAAAATATAAAACATTAAATAATAATGACTCAAACATCGAGTTGCTGATCGTTGGGACCACTAACGAATTGCGTTCTGCGTGAATCTCGTCCGAAAATAATAAATTTATTCTAAGTATAATATCGAAAATAATATAAATAAATTTATTAATAAAAATAAATTTATTCCTAAATATTTTTCTAAATTTCTACATTATAAATAAAATAGTACTATCAAAATTTTTATTATATTAATAAATCAATTAATTTTAAATTATCATTTCCAAAACCCAGAATTATTAAAATTAATAATATTAAATCTGAAACTCTTTCACCAACTTCAAAAATTAAGTAGTATGATATTAAAATATTTTGAATTATAAAAATCAACATCCTAAATAATAACATAAACAAAGAAAGCATTATAAGTTCTAACATAATTTTGAGAATTCATTTAAATTTTATAAAATAATAATTTTGTAAATTAAAAATATTTATTAACAAATATAGTTAAATTTAAAACATAATTTATATACAAATTTTTTAAAAATTTTATTAATAACTGTTGTTAATATATATCAGAATTATTCCTCAAAATAAAAAATTTTATTCACTCTATAATTATTGGATTTTTTTTATTAACTTTAACAATTTTAGATCAATAAACATCAATATTTTTTATAATAATCATTGAATATCATTCATTTTATTTTTATTATAATTGGCAATTTACTAATTTTATTTCTTTACTTCACTAGATTCATTAGTGATTTAAATTCTTTTATAAAAAAATTTTTTAATAATTTTCCCAATAAAATTTTTAATAATTTTAATAAAATTATAATTTTTTTATTGATCAAATTCATTTAATGAAATCTTGCCTATAGAAATTCTATTTGAAAAAAAAATTTTACTAATCAAAATAATATTAATATAAATTACCAATTTTTAATAAATAAAAATATAAACTCATTATTTATAATGATTTTCCTTATTTTTATTATTTTTTTATGTACTATTATCACTATAGCTAAAAGCTGTAATGCCATTTATAGCTTTAGCGGTGGTAACTTCTTCCTTTCCATGTAATAAATTATTAAAGGTAAAGAGCAATTTAAACAAGCACAGTTCTAACAATTCTCTAGGTTAAATTAGACAGATGTGTCATAAGCCAACGAAGCTATATAAAAAAATATATTATAAATCCAAATGTGTTCACCTCAGAAATCACTGTAAAAATGATGTAAGCCAATCCTCAAAAGCAACTGTAAAATTCTAAATTCTAAATCTCAGTAAAAACATATAAATACTAATAAGATTATTACGCTTACATTATCATGAGATCCAATAAAACTTTTAAAAAATTGACATTATCTAATGAAATACGATAATATAACTTTAAAATTAGATGGGATCACCTTATAAATAACCATAACAATAGAAGAGGGCTTCATTTGCTACATCCTATAAATACTTATATATAATAGATAGAAAAAATTTGTATAAACTGTTCAAATGCCAATAAAGTCATATAAAAGAAGTTGTGTGGAAGAAGTGACCTATAAATGCTAACAAAATTTAAAGTTCGATGAAGATTAAAATTTTTTTTTGTCTTATAAATTACGTAAAAAAATAAAATAAAATAAAATAAAATTTTTATAAGAAACAACTTATAGATTTCAATAAATATATCATATGTCTTGTTTTTAATTCGAGATAACGGGTGCAAAAACCTACTAAGAGAACAAAATTTTTATCATATTTCATAAGTTCCTTGTAACAGGGATATTAATATTCTCACAGACCCTATTCAGGGCCCAACGATCTACAATTATGCAAAGAAATGATGGAGTTTTGGGCTGCATTTTGTAATTTGTATAAAAACAGTTGTCCGGGGAATATTTGACGTACTTAAGTGAGCGAAGCACCGTACGTGTACGATTTAAAGGGGTGACATAGTAACTAAGGTTTTGGATAACAGTAATTTACAAAATTAAGTCTACTCCTGCGGAAAAAAAGAGGAAAATAACAAAAAAATTAATCAAAAAAATTTTTTTTTTCTCTTGACATCTATACCATATGGAGAAACTAAAATTTGACGTTACTACGGTACCAGTAACCGACCAAAATGTACACACTTGACCACCATAGCGGCCGCTATAACTATGTGACTTGTGGGACAGCCTTGGGCGCTGGTTGATTGGTAACGACCCTGTCCTTTGATCCTGATTCTAAAGTTCGAAACCCATACTAGTATGGAAGTCCAATAGAATTTGTAACTGCAGCACCGCATCGCGCTCCTTTGATGCGCTGTCCGACTCCTGATCTAAGGAAGATAGTAGCTTCTCCTCCGATCAGATAAAAGTTATTCCTTAAGAGGACGCTGGATCGCTCTATCCTTTTCTAAATAAAAAATGTAGATTTTTGGAAAAACTAGTGATTATCAATAGAAATTAAGGTTTGTCCGCAACTTGTACAGTGAAAAACGATATTTTATCTGATGAGAGCAAATTAATTTTGTTGCCCTGTTGATATTCAAAAAATCATAAGTTCGGACTAGAGAATATGATGTTTAAGTATGTCAAACTTTGCTTCAAAACAAAGCAACAAAATAAATTTGCTCTTATCAGAGAAAATATTGCTTTTTATTATACAAGTTGCGGACAACTCTTAATTTCTATCAATAATCACTAGTTTTTTCAAAAACCTACATTTTCAAATTAGAAGAGGATAGTGAGATCCAGCGTCCTCTTAAGGGTGTTATGCTGTATGTACATAGTCGACTTACACGGACGAGAGACTCATACATGCGCGTAGCATATACGTGTAGTCGCATACTAATTTGATTACCGCGCTAGTTTAGATGTGTCAACGTTGGATCTAACATCACGGGTGACGCGACGAACAACAGTCTGCTATAATAAAACATGAGACTTTGCACAATGAATAAAGAACAATATAGACCCAATTCGGTTTTTTTGTCGTAGAGATAATAATTTTACGTTACAAACAAATGTTGTTTTTAAATTATAAGTTACCTAACAGTAATAAAATTTTTATAAGAATTTTTGTTTATATTTTATATGCATCTAATTTTAAACCTTAATTTAAAAGATAAACTGCCGTATTCTCGCGCTTCACGCTGCTTAAACGTATAATACTAGACCTATGTGTACTATACCTACATATCGCGTTGAGACGTTGCCACGTCTCAAGATCAATTGTGTGAATACTCTATACCTTTTCATTTGTATTAACTTTTCTCAACAACTATACGTGTCGCATTCATCACTTTTTCGGACAATAATCAGAAAGGTTTGATGTATATTGTATTTAAATTTTTCATTAAAATCTGTAATGTCAAACTTTAATTATTCTTTCAAACCCGTCCTTTGCACGCCATTTCGCGTTCTCAGCATATGCTTTACGTGTTAAAGTAGCATACTTTGATCTTGAATATTTCTAAAACTATAAGTATCATTTATCTCAAATTGAAACCACATATACTTTCAACTCATAGAACATTCTGTCAAGGTTTAATAACTTCCTTTAATAACGTGTATTTCGGCATAACAACCTCAACAAACATCTCTAACGAGTTTTCGTAAGGAGTCCTAGGGGAGACTTCGTGACCCTTGACTTTCGCAGACTACTAATATTAGCTTTGTCTATGACGCTTGCGTGACCGACGAATCGTGTGCCTATTATCAAGGCTAACTAAAAGTTTTTCTCTTTAACCATAACTCAACCAAAATTTACCTAGCTAGTGTCAGCTACACTAACATTTTCTAGTCACCCAAGTTCAATTCAGGATAATTTATTTAGACAGGAAACCAATGATATCCTCACTGCTAGAGTTCTTTTCCAGACCTCGCTTCGTTGTGATGCCATGACCACGAAGGTTAAATCACAACTGGCGGGTTTCTTATAACCATGGAAGTTACAGCCTGGTTTTGAGCTTTCCTTGCATCAAAGTGAGTAATTGTAAAATACGTAAAATCCTAATTGTTGCCAATTCTTGGACCCATCTCCACTGCAACCGATGGAGGAGTTCATTACCAGGGCACACAATGACATCAAGTATAATTCTGACAACAGAGATCATCCTGAAGAACACGGAAAAACCAAAGCTAAAGGCTTTTACAATACCTTGTACGCGCTCACCTTCCAAGTAAAATCAGTGATGGCTATGAATTGTATCAAGAAATGGACCATTTAAAATGAGTACCGTTTGCGGCAGTCCTAGACGCCCGTCTTTCATCAACTTTCATTTTCTTTTTTTTTGTTTCTTTTTTTTTCTGTTCTTCACCGTTTTTCAAAAATAAAAAGGACAATTAAAATTCATGCAGGCCGTATCTAATACCATACTCTTTTACTGCAGTTTTAGCTACTGTACCGTATATCCGAACGTGCTTTTTGAACTTTTAAATGCTTATTTGAATTCCTTGCTGAAGCGCTGATAGCACAAAATCGACTCTCTGTGCTAGCGGACACCAAGGTCTTCAGCCTAAGAAAAACCTACCAGTTATATCAGTAGCTAGGACATGTTTTTGTTAATCGACTTTATTTCTCGCTGAAAACAAAATTGACCAATCTTTTTGAATGTTCGGACACCCAATGCATCAAAGACAAGTTTAGCCTTTTTCCTCCTCGTGTATCATCGTCTTTTACACGGTCATTCCTCTGTGACTAAAATAGAGTCTTGGGCCCGCTAAAACACATTAAGCTTCGCTGTGAACTGCTTGGACTTGAATTTTCCATTTGATATCGCACTAAGACCCAGCATTGACTTCTTTTGAACCTGACCTGGGGGCTCAGGACTCGAACCCGGGGTTTCATACAAACTAATTTAATAGTCATTTATTGCTTCGACAATCCATAGAAAAAAAGGGAAACAGTGTCAAAACAACTACTACCGGTCAACCAAAGCGTAGAAAGTTGCCCCAAACAGGACTCCATGACCATGATTTAATCTAACTTTTCATTTCAGGGACGACCACTAATCTAAAAACAATATGTTAGAATTTAGGTTCGCCAGACAAGCGAACACCCTCAGACGACCATTGGGAGCTCCCCACCGTAATATATCAAAATTGTATAATAATGATTTGTTATTATCGCATTATATAGCAACCCGGATCCTAATATTCCTTGACCCGCCCAAATCATTGTTTTTTTATTATACCCACCATAATTTTCCTTGACGGTTATTAAGACAATCAATGATTTCAACTTCAAGATAAGTTCCTCACTAGATCAATCCTTGTATTTCATTTTTCCTTGACAATACTGACGAGCATTCATTATCCTTGACGTTCCCTTATGGGACCTTTCACCTTACTTTTGGGGTAAATAGCGTAGTATTAATAATAAACTGTTTGCTCAATAACAAACAAAACCCTGTTCAACAGTGTATATAATGACTAAAGATTGAAGGGTGACAACTAAAGAGGTTTTCCGACTGGGAAGTATATATCAAGCCGTTTGACATCTTGTAACTGAATTTAGACTTAACAGTAAATCATGACTGCATTCCATTGCCGACGGGTGACGTCAGCAGCCCTTGATGCTCGCTGGTATTCAATGCAGTGTTTTATCCTTTTCCTATGTATATACATCCTTCTAAAAAAAAAATTTTTTAGGCTAGACTCCGAGGGAGACTTATGTGAAATAATAGTAAGGACCAGACATACGTACATCTGCCCTTCTATTTTCGCGATAATCCTATCCTAAAGACTCTAGAGCAAAACAGGTCAAAAATTAGTCTAATTCAATAATAAAAAAAAACCAGCATGCATGCATCGACAAGCTACAAAGTCCCGCTAGCATCAGCAGTATATACTTAAATACTTAGGGGCCCCGCTTAATGACATTTACTGCTGTCACTGCTGTTCAGGCACAAAGGTGTTATGATACGAAAACCATAGCAATAACTTTTGTCTATCACTTATGAGATTGAGATAAATAAAGGCCTAACCTTAAAAGCTCATCTAACATCCACAACTACTCATTAACGCTCACTCTAAACTAGACAGATCCGAGTTAGGTAAATAAGATAATGATTCGATATTCTCATAACCTAATGTAAAGAATGTTATATTTCCGTGTTTACAACATGATGTTAATTTCTTATTGGTTGACATTTTGAATGTAAAATGTCTAGCACCACAAAAATCACAAACAAAATTCAAATCACCGATATTATTTTCCATGATATAATTTTCATTATTATTGGTCAATGTATGTTTAGCTGTTTGGTAATAATTTATATCATTTTGATTTTCTTTTGTTCTAAATTTATCTTTGTTTTTTTCATAATAATTTTTATTTTTTACTGAAGTAATTAAATTATCATCTTTTTTTTAAATGTTTTTTTCATAAGATTCATTTAAACGTTAAAATATTTCTTGTTTGTTTTCCAATTAATATTGTTTTCTATTTTTTCAAACTTCATCTTTATTATATTTATAATACGATTTGTCATGAATGCATCTATCATAGTTGTGATTTTGTTAATATGTTAAATTTAAATTTTTTTTTGAGGATTCTTAATTGTTTTTTATAAATTTATTTTGGTTAGAAGTTTGACTTTTTTGTTGCAATATATTAATAATTTTTAATTTTTTAATTGCAACTTTTATAATTTTTTTAAATTTTTATCCCTTTTAAAATTATTTTCAAGTTTCGTAATTGCATTAATGTTTTCAGTATTCATTTGATTTTCATGTTGCGTTATATTTAAATTTTTCAATTTCTCAATCGAAACTTTGATTAATTTTAATAATTTTTTATCATTAAATTTATTTCTAAATATCAGAATTGGTTCTAAACAAATATCATTTTCAGATTATTTAATGTTATTGTATTAAATTTTTTTACAATTACTTTTTAAAATTTTGTATTCAGTTTGCTTATATTTTCTTTTATTACTATTTTGGTGAATTTTGTGTAGATAAGTTTTTGGTTTATAATTTGTTGCCTCTAAACATTTCATGTCATCTAATAAATGTAATTGTTGTAGTGCCAATTCTGGTAACTTTTTTTCTTTAAGATATTCCAAATTTATATTTTGAAAATTTTATTTCATCGTTGACAATTCCTTGTGATGTACAATTTGCTGATTTCTGGATATCACTTTATAATTGATATTATTATAATTGTTCTTTACTAATGGAAACATGACAATTGAATTTGTTTCATACGTAGTTATCAAATGTTCCTGCATTTTTTCGATATCAAATTTTATTCCACAAGGACATAAATTATTAACGATCGCTGTTGCAAACGCTATTGAAAAAATGCCACAGTCGAAAGGATTAATCGTAAATTGAACTTTTTCAAAACATATTTGTAACTTTAAACAAAATGAAAATAGTTTATTGATGTAAATTTTTCGTTCATCATTTAATCCATTACTACTTAAGCTATCATGAACATAAGTTACATTTTGTGAATAAAAGATACAAATCCAGTGACCAAAATGCCGATTTCGGGAGAAAAGTATTTGTATGTGATCTTGATTTAATGGAACTAGATTAATATTTTCGGGCCTTTGTAAAAATATTGTTGGTTGCATTGAGAAATTTGTGTGATTATTTAAAATTTGATTAAATTTTCTAATGTGTTTATCATTTAACATACTAAATTGTCAAGCATATCCATCTTCACCTATTATAATTAATTTTTCTTCTTTGGTTAAATTCATTCTATGAAAATAATAAATTCATGTGTACTTCTGAATTAAAATTATTTAATATAAGAATTTCAAATACTTCTGAAAAACTATGAAAAATCCTGAAATAAAAATTTTAAATTTTATTTATATAGAAACTTAGAAATTCTAATTCATAATTATTCTTAAAATTTTAATAAATTACAACTTATTATATACATAACATAGAAAAACATAAACATCATAAGAACAAAGTTAAATGTTCATCATTGTACATTCTTCATTTGAAGTTTTAACCTTGAGTTTTTTTGTTAGTTTGTTCATTTTTTTGTTCTTGTAAAAACATTTCTTCTAAAAACCATTTTTCATAAAATTTAATATTTATAGAATCAATTAATAATAAAACATCTGGCAAATTTTTTGTTCGCTAAAATTTCTTTTTGATTTTAATCTATACGAATTTAATTTACCTCGCTCCTAACGTCGCTCGGTCAAATTTTTATGTATTATATTAATATGTATAAATTAGCTAATTTTTAAGACAAAAAATTGCCTTAATTTATAAGTTTCTATATTGCAGTTCTGTTTAAAATTTAGTATTTATATATTTGAAAAAAAAGGATTAATTAAAATTCCAATATGTAGAAAAATTGTTAAAATACGAATAATATGATCATGATAAATTAAAAATTTGTTTTACTCAATTTGATTTAAATTAATAAAAAAATATGATAGGGATTCATTCTTTTTAATCATGTGTTTCAGACAGAGGGACGGAAATGAAAAAACGGAGAAGTAGAGACGAAGACACAGAGGCTGGGAGACAGAGAGAAGAAGACAGAGAGACGGAAACAGAGAGAAGAAGACAGAGAGACGGAAACAGAGAGAAGAAGACAGAGAGACGAAAACAGAGAGACATAGACGGAAAGACAAAAACGGAGAGACGGAGACGAAAAGACAGACAGAGGGACGGAGAGACGAAAACAGAGAGACAGATAGAAAAACAAAGACGTAAAAAAGGAGTCGTAGAAATGGACACAGAGAGACAGAGACGGAGAGGCAGAGGCAAAGAGGCAGAGATGGAGGGACGGAGATGGAGGAACGGAGGCGGAGAGACGGAGGAAAAGAAAAAGAGACAGAGAGACGGAGTGACGGAGATGGAGAGGCAAATGTTCTGTATGTGTGTATGCATATGTGTATACATGTATGTGTATATGTATATGTGTTTATGTGTATAAGTGTATGTGTTTATGTGTATAAGCGTATGTGTTTATGTGACATGTATGTGTGGAAATGTACATGAGATTATATATATATATATATATATATATATAAGTAAGCAAAACCGGTCTTTTGAATGCACGCTACAGTTTGCTGCTATGGACTCCTGTATATTTTGTGCGCGGGACCGGCTTTTTGAATGCCGCATTCAAAAGACCAATTTCTATAATACATACGGTAATGCAAGGGAGGAGGTAATAATGTGAGACTGCTATACACCTCGACGTGCGCCAGATACGACCCACGAGCGCGGGGTATCACGCATTTAAAAGACCGGTTTTATATACATATATATATATATATATATATATATATATATATATATATATATATATATATATACATTTACACACTTGCACCTACACATACACTTACACACATACATATACACACATGCATATATATGTATATATATGTGTGTATATACAACCGGTCTTTTGAATGCGTGATACCCCGTGCTCGTGGGTCGTATCCGGCGCACGTCGAGGTGTATAGCAGTCTCACATCATTACCTCCTTCCTTGCATTACCATATGTATTATAGAAATTGGTCTTTTGAATGCGGCATTCGAAAAACCGGTTCCATGCACAAAATATACAGGAGTTTATAGCAGCAAACTGTAGCGTGCATTCAAAAGACCGGTTTTGCTCACTTTTATATATATATATATATATATATATATATATATATATATATATATATGTGGGACGTTTCATGTCAACTCGACTGACAAAAAAATAGAATTTGCTGAAAATCCGTGAAGAGGTTCCATTTGATACCTAAAATATACAAAAAAATTTTTAGAGGCATAGGTCAAAGGGATTACGAGTAATAAGTAATAGAATATTGTGATTTTTCAAATTTTTTTGTTAAATTACCAACTTAATTATTTTTTTCCTCAGAAACTAAGGATTTTAGAGATTTACTTATGTATATATTTATTGTTACAAATGATGAGTAGAATCTACACAAATTTTTTCAAATCTCAGAATTGCTGTCTTCTGATTGGTTCATTTTGTACTTTCATGTAATTTTGAATTTCTGTTGCTCGACCAGGTTGATTTTACTCAGGTTGCACTATGTTATGTCTTTTTATAATATCTTGAAGTGAGCTTTATCTCATCTTAGGCATAGAACTGAGAGAAGAGCTATAGAACTTTGAATATTAAAAAATAAAATAGAATTTTCAATTTAAAACAGATATACTGTGGATTTGGTTCTTCGCTTATAGATAATGCAATATACGAACAAATGATTTTTAAATATCTTAAAAGAGATCTATTTCTTAATAATTTAATTATCAATTGAGAATCTGAATTAAAATATCAACTGTTCATTATTTAGACATTCTCAAAATACACTCGTAACCAAAACATATTTATGTGTTTCAATAAATTGTTATTATAATGATTTTAAATATGTGTTGAAAAATTTTTTTAATACATATTATTTATTTAGAATTAATATTTATATCATATATCTAGAAGTAAAAGAAATGAAGTAAAATAAATTCTATGGACATGAAATTGATTTAATATAAAAATTTATTACGAATTCAATAATGTTTTATTTATAGATTGTGGAACTTTTGGCAAGTATTTTTTGATTTCATCCTCATTCTAGTGACATTTTAATTTTGCAAATAGACTATGCATTGAGAAAATTCAAAAATATATTTAGGAATTGATATTTATATCATATATCTGGAAATAAAAGAAATTAAACTAAATAAATTCAAGATGCATAAAATTTATTCATTATAAAATATTAAAAAATTTTAAAATTTTGTATTTGTGGATTGTCAAACTGTTGACAAGTACTTTTTCATTTTATTTCTATTCTAGTGACATTTTAATTTTTAAATACTTTTCAACTTATAAATAATTATAATAAATGAAAATATGATAGAGCGATGATTAGTTCTATTTTTACAATCATTACTCAAAATAAGAATATCAAAAGTCTTTTCCATTTAGAAGAATGTTATGTAGTGATGATTATTATTATTTTTGTCATTAATTATACTATAATTAAAAATAAACATATAGCAATGACTAATAGTATAAGGTAATTAAGAATGATAATCTAAACCAATATTTAAAGCTACTCTGTTCCATCTTAATTATTTTAGTTACTAGATAATATTAATCATAATAAAAATAATAATAATAATCATTATCATGATCATCATCATTATCATAAAATATTTAATAATCAAAATAAAAACTATAATAATGACCAATACTTTAATCTTTTAACATCCTAACTTTAAACAATATGAAGTATGTTTTATTTAGGAAAATGTTATTTAATATTGTTGGATATATGCACACTCATACTAGGTGTCGCCATCTATTGAGATTTAGTAATGGACAGTTGAAGCAAGTCGGGTCCCGTCTCGTCGTCGTTTCTTGTTTAGTTCAAGTCCATCTGTTGAAGTCAGAAGTTCTATTACTATAAAGATACTACTTAATTAAAATTAAGTTGTTTTGTATTGATTAAAATAAAGACTTTATTTATAATAAGATTGTGCTCTGCTTTATATATATATATATATATATATATATATATATATATTTAACAGGTTATGAGCCCAGAGTGCTTTTAACTGCGCGTTTTGTAAAATAAAATTAAGAAAGGGGTTTTTGTAGTTTGGTGTGTGCGTCGGCCTGTTTATTGAATTTGTTATTTTTGCCTCCTGGTGGAAGCGTCGGAGATGGCGAGTGGAGGAGCAAAAAGACAGGATGAAGGACAGCAGGGAGAAAGAAAGGAGTTGCCTCCGGGTAAGAGTTTTATTTTTTAATTCTCTCTCAATGCTATACGGCAGTAATGGCATCGTATGCACGCTTATGAAAAGAAAGATAAAGACAGAGGACAGATAGCGTCGTGCGCTAAGTCTATAGTGAGAGAGGATGAGAGAAAAATAAAATGAGTCGCCATGTTGGGTGCTATGACGCGAGGTAAAGCCGGAAAGCGACAGGTTCGTGCGTGTTTGTGCGATCTTCTTATGTTGTATACATGCATGTATATGAATATGTGTACGTATATGTATATACATAGAAGAAAGAGAACCAAGCACGCACGAAATAATTATGATTATTAATAAAAAAAAAAGAAATGATGAACGACGGCAAGGAGTAAAAGAAAATTTTTATTAATTAAACACGTGTGTGTGTACATATATATATATATATATATATATATATATATATATATATATATATGTATGTATAAAAGAAATGCGCGCATAGACTCTGAATAAATTTATGACAGTACAAACTGAAATATATTTATATAAGTATGTATATATATGTATATATATGTATATAGAAAATATGACTAGTGTATGCAACCAATAAAAACTTATCTGAATTTTCCTTTTATTTTACAATCGTGATCGTGTATGAATGACTGTTAATAAAATTATCAAAATGAAAATGGCTGACATGTATGTGTGTGTGTAAATATGTTTGTGTATGCCGCGTATCCATGTTTAAGGCAGATATATATATATATATATATATATTGGTTTTGTGTCTGCAGCACAAAACTAAATAAAAGGTTGCAAATATACATAGATTGATAAAATTTAACCTATAAATTTAATTAATAAAATCTAGTTTTGAATTTTTTTTAAAATAAAATGTGTTATGTGAACAGATGAAATGAGCCTGTTATTGTTTCTTAAAACGCAAGAAGCAATTCTCGATCTCGCATGGAAACATCGCGATGAAAAAATATTTGTAGAGATAACAGAAAATAGTACACTATTCGTCACAGAGTCAGAAGTCAAATATGGACTAGGTACTTTAAATAAGATAAAATTTTAAATTTGTTTTTAAATTTTTAACTATGTAATAATATCTGTGTTCGGTATATTACATATAAAATTGAATAAATTTTATAAATTAAATAAAGAGCTATAGCTAATTTCTCAAAATTGCGTTGTAAGTGTGATCTACTTGTGTTCAGTATGTCATATATGCAAGAGCAAGTGAGAAAATTCATATGTATTGAACCAAATCTGAGACAAATTCTGGTGACAAGGCTTGTGTTCGGCATGGTACCTGAATTTAACCTCAAAAATAATTTCAAATATTAATTAAAATTAATTGATTAAAATAAAATTGACATCACTTGAGTTCAGTGAGTCATATTAATTCATAATATTAATTTATGATTGGTTTTATAGATCTTGAATTCGTTACTGAAGAGGAGTACAAGCTCGTAAAACGAGCAGTAAATGAAAAGAAAGAAAAGGGGGACAGACTGTTCATGCCTTATTGTGCGACAGCTGGCCACATCAGGACAGATGAAGCGACAGTTGAAGACGGAGTTAAAGACGGAGAAAAGACTGATGGGCATAGCAGTAAGACAGATAAGTCAGAGAAAGAGACAGAATTGGAAGACAGAGCGAGTGGAACGACAGAAGCAAAATTGGCAGGTAAACAAATAGTAGTAAAATCTAATGAACTATTAAAAAATAAAGTATATATAAATAGAAATTTTAATGTTTCGTCATTGAAACAAATTGAAAAAGGTGACAATAAATTTTATGAGAAAAATATTTCTAAGAATGAAAATTCTGATTTAGACTTAACTAAAGAAGTAGAATATGTAAAGGCTGAAATTGCTTCTTTAAAGTTAGAAATGGCCAAAAGAAAGAAAAGTGAAGATAAAAGAAGGAAAATAGACGAGAAAAGAACAGATGACTTGGTAACCTTAATTATTAAAGAAAGGGAGGCAATGCAGAATTACAATTCTGAAACATTAGAGAAAATGAGATCAGAATTTAAAAGAAAGATGACGACAGATGATATGGCAGAAACGACGGACAAAATTAAAGAAAGCCAAACGACAGCTAAGGTAAACAATGATTTTGATAATGATATATTTAATAATGAAGGTTTCGGGAATTCGACAGTCATAGATGAACAGGAACTATCACGCTTAATTCAGACAGAGGTTAATAAAAGACTTAATATAGAAAATAATAGTATTTTAAATATTTCTAAACAGTTGACAGAAACTATTAAAACAGGACTGACTGGAAAAGACGGATCAATAAAACATGACTATAAACTAGCTACTCAAATTAAATATGAAAATTTTTTAGACTATTTTCTGTCTGAATTAAGATCATTGGATTTATTGTATGTTGTAGACAGTACAGTTGTAGTAAATGAAAATTTATCTGAAAGTTTAAAAGAAAAACATAAATATAGAGTACGTGATATTTTAATTAATAGATTAGATAAAAATTATCATGCTAGAGTAATGGAAATAAAAGATCCAATTGAATTGTTAAATGAAATTAAATAAATTAAAGTAAGTGAAGTAAATGTGACTTCATCTAGTATAAAGAAAAAACTATACAGCATACAATATAATCCAGTGAAAGAAAAGGCAGTAAATTTTATTGATAGATTTGAAGAAATCGTAAGAAATTATAATAATATGCCAAAAGTTAAAATATTGTCTGAAGAAGACAAAAGAGACGCTTTCTATAATGCTATAATAAATTAAGTAAATCAAGTAGAAGGAATAGATTTCATGACAGAAAGTGTAACAGGAAGAGGTTTATCTTACGATAAATTAAAATTACTTATTATGCAGATCGAAAGCCGCCAAACGACAGAAAAGCCTTCAACGACAGCTATGACAGCTATCACAGGTGCCATACAAAAGGTACAATGTTACGAGTGTGATGGCTTTGGGCATTATGCTAACGATTGTCCACGTCAGGGATCCGGCATGAAAAAATGTTTCTATTGCCAGGATTTTACACGTGATCATGTGGCTGCAACATGTCCAAAACGTCGGGGATATTGGAGACGGGACGACAGTAAAAGGTATGAAACAAAACATTATATTAATAAATTTAAAGAAAGTACAGGTCAGACAGCAGTCAAACGTAAAATAACTAACTCAAGTAACCATGACAATAAAAAACTAGCGAAATTTGACAGTAAAAGAAGACAAGAAAATCATATAAAATATAACAGAGGAAAGTATCAAAAGAAAGGCAGTCAGAATCAAATAAAACCTAAAAATGAGAAGACTAATGTACAGAGTGGTGAGTATCAAGCAATTAAAAAGGACAGTAAGCAAATGACTCCGTTTAACATAACGAATATAAACAATGAAACATTGGACAAATCAATACTGGCTAAATTCATAGCTGACAGTGGCGCGACAGAACATTTAACAAACTCAAAATTGATTTTCAAGACATTTACAAAACAACCGAACGAAATCCAATGCGCAAACAAAGACAGAAAAGCAATTCTTAAATCGGAGGGAGAGGGAAGTGTTCAATTCAACATGACAGATAATAAGCATATAACTTTAGACAGAGTAATTTTTGCAGAAAATTTCAATGAGAATTTGATGTCATTGCGTAAATTTGCAGATGAAGGATTAAGTATTTATTTGGACAACAAAATTATAGATGTATATGATCCAGTTTCCAATGAGTCTTTCTTGACAGGAATTTACGAAAAACCATATTGGCTGATTGAATTCGAAACAGATAAGCAAGAAAATAAAAACATAAAACAAAGACAGACAATAGCTTACTTGATGACTAGAGGAATGACAAAAAGGCAGTTAAACAAGGAAGATGATCAAGTTAGTAAATTTGAAGAAAGTCAAACAGTTATAAGTACTGAAAAATACTTAGATTTTCAAAATACAATTTCAGACAGATTAATACACAAACCAAATGATATTGAAGTAAATGAAGAACCTGGATGTGAAATTGAAGAAACAGAACAGTTAAATGACAAAAACTTAAATGCTCACGCTATGTTATGGCATGTCAGGATGGGTCATGCATCAGTTGAATATCTTAAGATATTACAGAAAAAATTTCCAGAAATCAAGACTTTACAAACTGCTGTATTTGATGATGCAATTACAAGCTGTGAAGTTTGCATGATAGCAAAATTCAATAAATTGCCATTTAAGACAGTTAGACAGAAAGCAACTGAACCCTTACAAATAATACATTCAGACACCATGGGTATTATTAGTCCTAAATCTTATCCAAAAAGATACAGATATATTTCTGTATTTATTGACGATTTTTCCAGACTGGCCATGGCTTATCCCATGAAAACGAAAGATGAGACAGGAAAATGTCTAGAGTCATTTGTAAAAAGCGCCAGAAATCTGTTGGGCAAAGATGCTAAGGTGTGTTATTTAAGAACAGATCAAGGGACTGAATATACCGGTGGATATACAAAGGAAGTATTGGAAAAATTGAGAGCAGAAAATCAATTAGCTTGCCCAGATACGCCTTAGCATAATGGAGTTGCAGAGAGGTTTAACCAAACAATACAGAAGAAAGTCAGGGCACTCATGTATGATTCTGGTTTGCCAGAAAATATGTGGGACTTAGCATTGAGTGCAGCTGTATATGTATATAATAGAACACCTCGTGCAACTAATAACATGATATTACCAATAGAAAAATTTAAAGAAAACTACAAGACAGACATTAATCAGATAAAACGTTTTGGATGCTTTGCATATATGAAAGTGCAAAGAAAAGTTGGTCCAAAATTCAGATTTATTGCAAAACGAGTTATCTTAATAGGATACAAAGAAACTGGATATGTCTTGCTGAAACCAGAAGAAGGTAAACTCTATGAGAGCAGAGACGTCAGATTCAACGAACAACTAGTTTATAGAGACAGATATAACAAGACAGATATATTAAACTGGGAACAAATAAATGAGGAAGTAAAGACAGATAAATGGTTTGTAGAATTCTTCAATGAAGACGAACAAAATAATGAAAAATTGCAAGAAACGGAGGGAGAAAAGACAAAAAGGCCTATAGGACGACCGAGAAGATTAAAATCAAACACAGAAAATACGACAAATAATGAAACTCATGCATTACTGGCTGAAATAAATGGAGATCCAAGTACTTATACTGAAGCAATGAAATCAATAGAACGACAGAAATGGACAGAAGCTATTAACGAAGAATTACATTCTATGTACAAGAATAATGTATGGAAACAAGTAGACAGATCTACTGTATTGAATAACGACAGGAAGCCAAACATCATTGATTCTAAATGGGTGTTCAAACCAAAGATAGAATCGAATGGCAAAGAAAAATATAAAGCAAGATTGGTAATACGTGGATTTAAAGACAGAAATATTTATGATCTACAAGAGACATACGCACCAGTTTCTCGTTTACCTTTAATTAGATCAATACTAGCTATTGCTAATAAATTGGATTTAGAAATATGTCAAATGGATGTTAAGACAGCATTGTAAAATGGATACTTAAACAGTGAAGTATACATGGAAATACCAGAAGGAATGAAAGCCACTGAAGAAATCAAAAGAAATAAAATTTGCAAATTAGAAAAGGCACTATATGGTCTAGAGGTTAGTCCAAAATGTTGGAATGAAAGATTCAAAGAGACAGTTGAAAAATATGGATTGAAACCATTTAACAATGAACCATGCTTATTTACTCAACGAGAAAAGGACAGCTTTTTGTTTTTGATTTTGTATGTAGATGATATCTTGTTAATATGTAATGATATGCAAATGCTAGAAAGGATGAAATCAAACTTAAAGAGTGAGTTTGAAATGACAGAAATCGAAGAGCCCAAAAACTTTTTAGGCTTGGAAATCAAAAGAAATCGACAGAAAGGCATTCTAAGTACAAAACAAGAAAAATACATAAATAGAATGCTAGAAAAATTTGGATTTCAAGAATCACACCCACAACGAACTCCAATGATAACAAACCAAATGGCAAATAGAGAAAGAAGACAACGAGAAGAGACGGAAAAGACTGAAGAAAATTTAATGACAGAAAACGCAAACAATGTACCCTATCGAGAAGCAGTGGGCACTTTAATGTATCTTTCAAATGCAAGTAGACCAGACATCTGCTATGCAGTGAACGTACTTAGTAGACATCAAAACAATCCTACTAAAAATGATTGGAAAATGGTAGAACGAGTTTTTAAGTATTTGAAAAGTACTAAAAATCTTGAATTAAAATACAGACTGAAGATTTTCAAGGTTTTTCAGATGCAAGTTTTGGAGACTGCAAAGGTTCATTAACAACTAGTGGCTATGCAATTAAATTATTTGGAGACACTGTAGCCTGGAAAACTCACCGACAAAGATATGTATCATTATCAACATGTCAAGCGGAGTATGTTGCAATGAGCGAGTGTGCTCAGGAATTAGTTTCATTATATCTAATCTTAAAAGAGTTGTTACAAAGAGAATTAGCACCTATGTCATTATGGTGTGATAATAAAGCAGCAGAAGCAAGTGTTAAGACTGGAGGCGGAAACAAATTAAGACATATGACAAAAATAAAATAACATTATGTAAAGGAATGTGTAATTAGAGGTTTAATAAATGTCAATTGGATTTTCTTTAAAGATCAGATAGCTAAAGTATTCACAAAACCTTTGTCATTTGAATTACATGAACGACTGACCAAACAAATACTTAATGACTGATAATATTGACTGATTATGTTTCTGATATGTATTTCAGTTAAATTATTAACAAACTTTTTCTCTAAATTACAGGAACTAAATGAACGATCAGAAACAAGAACGAGAGAGATGCTACAACACTTTTAATTGAAATATGTATGAGTGTGGGAGGGAGTGTTGGATATATGCACACTCATACTAGGTGTCGCCATCTATTAAGATTTAGTAATGGACAGTTGAAGCAAGTCGGGTCGCGTCTCGTCGTCGTTTCTTGTTTATTTCAAGTCCGTCTGTTGAAGTCAGAAGTTCTATTACTATAAAGATATTACTTAATTAAAATTAAGTTGTTTTGTATTGATTGAAATAAAGACTTTATTTATAATAAGATTGTGCTCTGCTTTATATATATATATATATATATATATAAATATATATATATATATATATATATATATATAAATATATATATATATTTAACAAATAATAATAATATTTATTTTCATCCTTAAATATATAATTTAATCAAAATTAGGCAAATAACAATAACTTTTCTTTACATTGGTCAAAGACAGAGAAAAATTATAAAATAACAGTGTCTGTATAAAAATTATATTCAGAATATAGTTTTGCTCTTATGGTACCATCAATTGGAATCAAACAGTGCTGGTCCTGAAGATGTTGTATCCGTCTGTTATTGTGAAACCGGCTAAAAATTTTTTAGTTTGATCATAATTTTTCTGGGTAGAATATTTGAAGGTTATATTTGGCATTCTTTCAGTTGTGCTTAGCCAATGAAATAGATCTTCACTTGTCAAAATTGGCTCAATTGTTGATCTCTGTAGGCTTGCTCCAAGAGCTCCTCTTTTTACTGTTGCCCCAAGACCATCACATGGACCTTTCCCATGGGCTGTGGGATAAAAATGCCATTCAGCGTCTGATCCAAAATCCATTTTATGATGAGCTGAATTAATAACATTTTTGAAATTCTTATACTGTTGGGGGGGCACCGTCAGAGAAATAATAAATCTTTTTTATGGAAGAAAATTCATCATTCAAAAAATTTTGAATTATTTTATGTAACGAATAAACTGCTACAGCATCATGAATTAAGCAATCAGAAATTATAACCAAACTTTCATGTTTTGTGATTTCATTTTCTTTGTAATAAATTACGACATTATAGATTGTAGCTTGGGCGTTATTCTAATGGAAACCAGGAGCAGCATCTTGAATCGTGAACGCGTAATTTTCGGCAAAGTCCACAATTATTTGAAATTCATGTGGTTCCAGATGGTCCCTTAATTTTCTTGAATATGAAGATTGTTTGGATGCTATTGTTGCATGAGGAAGTGATCCTTTTACTTTTTCACAAAAATATTTTATAAATTCAGGCGTTTCCTTGATTAAAGTTTCCAAAGTTGTTTGTGGATTATTAATCCACTGCTTGAAAGAAATCGAGGTGACGTAATTATCTTCAAACACTTTTAAGAAGAATTTCTCTAGATTGATAGATCCTGGACATTTCTCGCAGTTGTTTAAATAACATAAGTCAAATGGTGATTCACAAATTAAAAAATCAAAACAATCTACATATGTATATATGCAATTAACGGTTACCTACATATTAAACTTTCAATAGGATTTTTGTAAGTTACACTTCTTTGCTATTATAATATTCGTTATAAAATCAAGTAATTTTTTGTTATGAAATAAAGTAATAACATGCAAAATTAACATAAAACAGAAGCAACTATAACTTAAATATTGAACATTCAACAAAAGTTTTGTAAATAAGATTTTTTTGCAAATAATATTACATCTGGAATAAAATGATTGCATGCAAAATTTATATAAAAGATAATCTTCAAGAGGAGGTGGAGTATATCTGTCCTTTTCTAATCAAAGAATTGATTTTATCACGAAAATTAATAATTTTAGCAAAAAATGAAGAGAAAGCCGCATTTCGTATAAAAAAAGGCAATATTTTCATCGATGAGAAAGAATTAGTTTTATCGCTTCGTTTCCAAGAAAACCTTGAAAAACTTAAAACATAGAGGTTAGGGTAAACAATTTGGTTTTTCAAGGTTTTCTTGAGAATGAAGCAGTAAAATTAATTTTTTACCATATCCAACCCGAAAGTTTCTACTTTCATCCCCACTACTTCAACCGAAAGTCTCACATTCTTGCCGGGGCAGAAAGCAAAAAGAACGTTCTGCGCACGCGCTAACGACAGAGTATAGCATACGTTATATCTCTCCGTCTTTTTCTTTTCCCCATATAATGTCTAATATACCTAGCCTTTTTGCTCTTCATCAAAAGTCATAATAAGAACAAAACAAAGGCAGATATCAAAATCTTTTTCTGTTTCTTTTTCAAAATCTCTTATTTGAAACAAAAAAAACAAAATGGATACATTATAATGTATATGTATACATTGTATTAGATTATTATTTAGTTAAAAATGTGTGTGATGAAAAATATGTGCATTGAAACAGAGTGTATCAAAGAAAAATTCTATCAGATTGAATAATAAATTTTTTTTTATTAATGAACTATCATTACGAGTGTTACCGTGTAGTGTGTTATTGTGTAGTGTATATAGTAAAACAAAGCATGGAATCTTTAAAAATGTGTGTGATGAAAAATTAGAATAATTTATAACATCTTTTTTTATTAATGAATTATCATTACGAGTGTTACCGTGTAGTGTGATATCGTGTAGTGCATCTAGTAGAACAATATAGCATAACGTTTACGTTATACTTAATTTTAGTTGACAACTTTCGGCTTGGCTATGGTAAGAAATTGTATACGCGCCACGGGAGTAAAGGGGGACATCTTAACCCGCGCGTTTATCGCCCTCGCCTTCGGCTCGGGCGATAACTTACGCACGGGTTAGAATGTCCCCCTTCCCTCCCTTGGTGCATAATATACTATTTTCTTATCAAAGAAAATATTGCTTTTTTGATACAAGATGCGGATTTCTTTTCATTTGTTGATAAAGTTATTAGTTTTTGTAAAAAAATCTTTTCCTTGATTAGAAGAGGACAGAGATACGTGACCTCCTCTTAAGGTGGTTGTCGCCCCATTACATCATAAAAAAATTATTTATTATAAAATGCGTTGAAATTTGGTTATAACTTCAATATAACTTTATAAATAAATAGTTAAATTTTTAGAACGATTAACGGTTTCATAATTATAATATAATATTTTAAATTTGTAATTTTAATGATATTTATTAAATAAAATGAAAATTTCAGTTTTATATCTTACTTTTGAAACCGCTGGAGGTTATAAAATTTTAACTATTTATTTGTGAAATTATATTAAAGTTGTGAATTAAATTTTAAAGCATTTTATAATAAACAGTTTTTTATGACGTAAGGAGTCGACAACTACCTTAAACAGAAATTGTGTGAATTAAACTTTACGATTTTTATTACATCTAAAATAAATTGCATGCAAAATTTACATAAAACAGAAGCAACTATAACCTAAATATTAAACATTCAAGATAAATTTTGTTAATAAGTTTTTTTTGCCAATAATATTATGCCTAGAATTAAATAATTGCATGCAAGATTTATAGAAAAGATATTAATTAATTATAAAAAATAATTTTCATAAAATATTCAATAGATGAACACCAATATTGCAGGTCATAATAATCTTTATAAGCATGTTTGGGCCGGTCTGTGGCACAGTCGGTAGGAGCGTTGGATTCGTATTCTTGGGGAACCGAGATCAAATCCCGCTCTCGGCTGTTTTTCAAACGAGCACCTCTGTTTCATGTGCTTTGTACACAGAACACACTTACGAGCTCCGTCGCTAAGGGATGAAAAAGTGCAGTTGTAAAAATCAACTGACCTTGCGTCCCAGTGGACCGGGGTTTGATTCCCTAGGAAAAATTAGAAAAAATAATTTTCGAAGTTTTTCCGAGGGAATAAACCCGAAAAACACAAAAATATACAAAAAAAGTCCCAATGGGCAAATACCTGGTCATGGCCAAAGACAAGAAAACCAAATATGGTTAATAGTCAAAAGGCCAATTAAAATTATAAAAAAAAAAAAATAAATAAGCACGTTTTCTGCATGTCGAACATATTCTTTCATCTAATGTAACATTAATCAAACTTTTTTAATATTTTCTGACACTTTCTGTAATGACTTAGTTTTTCGATGATTCTTCAATTTATAAGGATTACAACATTTATTATAACTCACTGATTTACTTGAAAATCCCATTTTATTATTTAAATATTTTTTTATATTATATTTATTATGATTGATTGATAAAAATTAAACATCGATGTTATTGTTGTAAACTCGAGCATGAAAAACCATAAAGTGAATAATTCTGAGTACGAAATCAAACATAAGAGAATGGAAGCTCGGTCGGGACTGGGGACTGGAGGATTGCTCCGAAACGATAAATTTAGTGTATCGATATATGCTATCTTTGTTCAGCACATTGATTTTATATCTTCTGTCTCTGTGATACAGAGTTGTGCAATTTTCTAGAGCGACCCCCTTGGGACATCGCGATCACGCACATACATACATGTGGTACGTTATACGGTTGGTGGTGCTATATATTTATACTACATAAGTAAGAGAATAATTTATGTATCTCTAATCCTAAAGAAATAACCTCTCTGATTGGTTAAACTCATTATTATTCTATAAAATACTTAAACGAAAAATGATTAGATTCGAATGTATGGAAGTAACTCAAGTAATGATTGTGTCATCTGTCTGTTTTCTCATCATGAGAAAAATAAGACGGAATGATGTTTGATTCATGTAAGCTGAGAACTGAGAACTGAGTAACGACTACAACTTTCTGCCGGTCCGAATTTATAGTCGTTGTTCAAACTCAAGCATTGAGGTTTAAATTCATAAACAAAACTGAAGTACTGGTTACATCCTGTGTCTTTTTTTGTTATCATGAGAGAACCAGAGACAGAATAAGATTTGAGTAACGAATCTTTACTTGAGTTGGGTCTATGGATTCGAACCTGAAAGACGGAATGAGATTTTATTATGAGAGAGACAAAGACAAAACGATGGTTGAGAATGGAGCATACTCAATGCTTGAGTTTGAGCAACGACTATAAATTCGGGCCTAAGCTTGGAATTCAAACTCAAGCACCTACACAGCATGAAAGATTGCTGCAAGGATTCAGTAATAAGAATTTATATAATAAGGTTGCCCAAGCAACCTTTCATGCTGTGTGGGCAATACCTCAACTCAAATTACGGTGTTACTTACGTATCGATGTTACTTGAGTAACGTTTATAAATTTAAAAAAATATGTTTAAATTTAGCTAGGGTAAAGATTTTAATCAAGGGGCGCGGTAGCCCCCCGGGGGGCTGCTCCTGAGCGATAAACTTAGTGTATCGATATATGCTATCTTTGTTCAGCACATTGATTTCATATCTTCTGTCTCTGTGATACAGAGCTATGCAATTTTGTAGAGCAGCCCCCCCGATGGCAAGTAGGCGAAGCAATCGAGCGCTCTAAGCCTTTTATACCTTATGTTTTCGTATTTAACCTTGCAATTGAAAAATATTTTTTAATACTTTTTTATTGCTGAATCTTTATAAAATTATTTTATTTTTGTTTTTATAAGATTCAACATAATTTAATGAATACCATAATTTTTTTTTTTTAATTTCTGTAATTGTTATTACTATTCAAATTTATGTAACTTGTTGTTACTTTATCATTATTAATTTTCATCTGCATTTTCACCTTTATTTACTTTTTTACTGAAATAACTTTTATCATAAAATTATCATAAAAATGAATAAGTCAAAGAAACTTTTAATTCTAAACTGTTAAAATAATCATAAACAAGTATTTTAATAACTATGTAAAATATTTATTGTTTAATAAAATAAGTTTCTCAAAAATTTATTTTCTAATAATTGTTAGTTTTATAATTATAAAATGTTGCAATATTAGTATACAATGGAAATTGATAGTTTATATAATTACAGAATGTGTAGCAATGAAATATCATATTTTCAATATTTTAAAGAAGCAATCTTATTCTTAAGAGAAATTCAATGGTTGTATAAAATGCCAGTAACTAAAATTCTCAAAATGTTGAAACTGCAAATCTTTGACAAAGAACTATGTTTTCTGATTCATTACCTCCTGTGAAATATATATGTTATAACATAAACACAAAAGTTTCAAGAAACATAGAATTAATTATAGAAAAAGAATTCGGAGAAATAGGAAAAATGTTTATCTAATTAGTATTCACGCTTGTGGTGATCTAAGTGCGTATACACCTCAAATATATTTGGAGGTAAAAATGGTCCATCTTCTTATTTTAGTATCTTGTTGTTATCATAAATTTGAAGAAATAGAAAATGTTTGTCTAATTAGTTTTTTGCTTGTGGTGATCTGAGTGCATATAAATCTCAAATATATTTAGAGATGAAAATGGGCCATCTTCTTATTTTAGTATCTTGTTGTTATCATAAATTGACTCTTAAAAACACAAAATTAAAGAAAGTGACGAGAAAGAGTATTTTAATTATTTTCCATTGTAAAAAAAATTTAAACAAGCTATTGAAAGTGTTGATGTAGATATTGGAAAATTCTTTAAACGACCATTCTTAAGACTTGCTTGTCAAGAAACATCAGATAGATGGCTTACAATGAGCGTTGAAGCTCATAGTGAACATTATTTTTATGTTGTTGCAAGAGCTGTTTTGGAATTATATGGAGCTAAAAGTAAATACTTTAAATTATAAATTTTAATAACTCTCAATATATGAAAATTTTATTTCTAGATAATCTTTATTTAAAAAAGCTTGTTCAAAAAGGTACGAGAAAATCACAGTATTCCAGTTTTAAAAATTATTTAGAAGATTGTATCAATCGATATAAATAAATAAAGAATATCACTTGTGATAACAAACTAAAAAACTGTGAAATGTCTTGGAATGATAAAATCTTGATGAGATTAAAATATGGAATCTACATCTAAGCTGCAAATCATCGACAGAGCAAATTCTAAACTGATTAAAAATGTAACATGTTATTATTTTTTTAAGGAATTTGTTGATTTCTATTTAAGTTATATTTTAAAGTTAAAACTAAAATTTAGATTTAAAATAATTTTATACTTTATAAGTATAATTCATTCTTCACATGAGATTTTTATATTTTTGTAATAATTATTACAAAGTAAAATTAAAACTTGCGTTACTATAATTATATTTAAACAAACCAAAATTGTATTATTTTTTTATTAAAAAATATTAACTAATACACATTAAACTTTAATGAACATAAGAAATCAATGATCAAACATGATTTTTAAATTTTTTCATGCTTTATTTTAAGCATTTGACATTTATAATTATTATAAGATTATTTGTCAAGTATGTACAATCAATTACATATTTATATCTGCTTAAAATTATCTTTATATCAAACAAAGTATGAAAAAAGAAGTACAATTATTGTTTCGAAAATGAAAATTAACTTTAAATAATAAAATAAATGTACCTTGTATAATAAGAAAGGAGTAAAATTTTTTACAATATTTAATTATTTATATTAATAAAAATTAAAACAAAAAAGTTTAAAATTATGAGGGTAAAGAAATAAACAGATTTGTATGTATATTTCAAAATTGAATACTGTAAAAAGCTTACCTTTAAAAAGATATATAGTGGGCAAGTATGCTTGGCGATTTATTTTAATTAATGATTTTAAACATTTTGATGTCTTTAACATATTATAAACTATTTTTAGTAATAAAATCAAACCTCGACATTAGAATTTCATGAAATCACGAAATAAATGTCAAGTATATAATAAAGGTAATAAAACTATGAGATCTTACCATAATTTTTAACAAAAGATTTTTCAATTTTTTTTCTTTATAAATTAACGTTGAATTTCAGTAACAAAATTGTATTATTTCTTGTTATCTTTTTTTTATCATTTATTTGAAAATGTTCTGAAATTTTTTAAATTTTATTAAATATTTACAAAATTACTTGCCAGGCCCATGGGTAAATATTTTATGTCAATGTTTAAAGTTAAGAAATTTGTATATAACATATGTACATATAAACTTTTATTTTATGTAACATTACAGATATAATGGGACATAACATGTAAGTATTAAAATCATTTTCTACTTATAACACGTTTCTAATTTTTAATTTAGCAGTAATATAATTCTGTAATATTATTTTAATCAATTATTGGGATTTATAGTTATCGAAATCAAATAAGAAAAAGGATCTGAATATTTTAATATCTAATATTTATAAAAATCTTAATTTATCGGATTACATAAAACTATTATATAAATAATCATTCCTAAATGTATAATACGTATTTAAATAATTTTTCAATACATATGTATTATATATTTATAAACTCATCTTATTTTAAATATTTAAAATCATAATAACAATTTATTGAAGTACATAAATATGTTTCGGTTGTGAGTGTATTTTGAGGATGACTAAATAATGAACAGTTGATATTTCAATTCAGATTCTAAATTAATACTTTAATTTAAAAAAAAATAGATCTCTTTTAAGATATTTAAAAATCATTTTAAATATCTTTGTATATTTTGGGTATCAAATGCAACCTCTTCACGGATTTTCAGCAAATTCTATTTTTTTGTCAGTCAAGTTGACATGAAACGTCCCATATATATATATATATATATAATCTCATGTACATTTCCACACACACATGTCACATAAACACATAAACACATACATTTATACACATAAACACATATACATACACGCATAAATGTATACACATATGCACACACACATACAGAACATTTGCCTCTCCATCTCCGTCACTCCGTCTCTCTGTCTCTTTTTCTTTCTCTCTGTCTCTCCGCCTCCGTTTCTCCATCTCCGTCCCTCCGTTTCTGCCTCTTTGCCTCTGCCTCTCCGTCTCTGTCTCTCTGTGTCCGTTTCTACGACTCCTTTTTTTCGTCTCTGTTTCTCTGTCTCTGTCTCTCCGTTTTCGTCTCTCCGTCCCTCTGTCTGTCTTTTCGTTTCCGTCTCTCCGTTTTTGTCTTTCCGTCTATGTCTCTCTGTTTTCGTCTCTCTGTCTTCTTCTCTCTGTTTCCGTCTCTCTGTCTTCTTTTTTCTGTCTTCTAGCCTCTGTGTCTTCGTCTCTACTTCTCCGTTTTTTCATCTCCGTCCCTCTGTCTGAAGCACATGATTAAAAAGAATGAATCCCTATCATATTTTTTTATTAGTTTAAATCAAATTAAGAAAAACAAATTTTTAATTTATCATGATCATATGATTTGTATTTTAACAATTTTTCTGCATATTGGAATTTTAATTATTCCTTTTTTTTCAAATATATGAAAACTAAATTTTAAACAGAACTGCAATATAGAAACTTATAAATTAAGGCAATTTTTTTGTCTTGAAAATTAGCTAATTTATACATATTAATATAATACATAAAAATTTGACTGAGCGACGTTAGGAGCGAGGTATATATATATATATATATATATATATATATATATATATATATATATATATATATATATATATATATATATATACATATATACGCATGTGTGTATATGTATGTGTGTAAGTGCATGTGTAAGTGCAAGTGTGTAAATGTATATATATATATATATATATATATATATATGTGTGACAATTGTGTATGTTAGAGGTGCACGTATGTATGCGTATGTATGTATGTGAGAATAAAGCAAAAGATATTCACGTAAGAAAAAAAAAGTTTTAACTCTTCACTTCAATATAATATAAGTAGTAATTTTTTCATTTATTTTTTGGAACTGCAGTCAAGCTAATTTTATCAATATATCATAAAAGTTTTCAAATTATGCCGTAAATAATTATGTAGTTTCTTGAGTATAGACTTTGCTAAGTTTAATTGTTGTCAATCAATATCGTGACGATATCTTTCTATGTAAAAGCTATAGCATTTTCTTGTATAGCATTTATTAAAAAATGGATTTTCGTTTCTTATTTCTAATAAATAAAAGATAATTAGACTGTATTAAAAATGAGAATTTATCTCGTCCAACAATGAATTCATTGCCTCTGGTAACCAACAATAAATTCATTCAAATAGTAATTTTTAGTGCAATAGCATACTTGTATATCACCGAACAACAATCAAGTCAACATTTTGCTAAAAATAAAACTATATGCGAATCAAATGCAAATAAATTATACAAATATAAATAAGATAAATGTCAAGACAAATGTAAATGTAAAAGATATGAATATCACTATATTTATATTAGTTAAGTAAATGAAGAGAGAAAGCTGAATATTATAAATTAATCGTAATTGTTATCATATTAATAAAATATTAATAAAGATATTATTTTATTATTATTGTAATATAATATCAGACTTACATGCAATTGTAAGAAGAAGTTTTGTATTATCTATCAGTTATAGTTATGATCATGCAGTATTAATAAGTTATAATTATAATTACAATAATGAAATGTAAATAAAAATGATCAATCTTTATTATTACAACGGAATATTAAAGTAAGAGAAAGGTGTGAGATGGAGCGGAGGGGAATGGCGGGGTACATAAATCAAAGGAGGTGGGTGTGAGGTTTTAGGGGGAGAGGCAATGATGGTCTTTTTGTTTCAAATAACGTAAAGAACAATTTAGAAGAAAATTAGAGATCATCAGCGGCTTATTCGCTAGAGCGATGGATTCGTAATCTCGAGGCTCGAGTCTTAGAGCTAACCTTTAGCTCTTCGAGCTAAATGATACAAGCACCATTGTACGTTACATGCGCTTTATTCGCAAACACACGGACGACCATCCGTCGCTAATTAGCATCGCAATGATAGCATAAAATACAGCGACGTTAAATAAAAAAAAGAAGAAAAATTACAATGTAATTTGAGGAGCGGCTACATCGAGGGAGGGCTAGGGGGGCCAAGGGGAGGGGGTGGAAGTTACTTAAATTCTAATCCTACAACTATATATATATATATATATTAACACGGTGACCCATTTTAATCGCTACACCCTGGATAGCATTCAGCATAAATTTTTGCCGCAGCACGGTAACTACTTCGGCTTTCTCCTAAAGCCAACATCATGTCAACGATCTTGTTGGGCGGATAGTCAGCCATTTCAGAGCCAGCTATTAATTACTGTTAAATTTGAATAGTGAAATGGTATAAAAAATATTAATAATTATAATATTTGTCCGTATACGGTCGCGACCAAAAAAGAAAAATGTTCCTAAATTACGGTAATTTTATCTGACTAAGTGTATTTGCCATAAGTACTCCGACAGTTACACTTTGGTAATTGTAAGTTTTATAATAAAGTAATAATCATCAAATTATTTCTAATTTGAACTGCACATAATACTAAAACTTGCTTTTATTTTAAATATTGTGAATTATTGCCGTTCAAACTTAAGAAATACTAATATAATGTAATCATTAAAGGCACATTTACAAATAATTTCTGTTCTGTCAAAGATTCTTTTAATAATATCTGAACTGGTGACCGATTTCAATATCTTCCGCACATTTTTAATATTAAGCTTTATTTTTAGTAGTTTGATTCTAAAAAAATAGCTCTGATACTTTTTGTACAAAAAAAAATGTTGCATCTTTATTCTTTCGAAAGCTATGACTTTTCTTTTTAAACAATCACATTTATTTTACAGCTCATATCTTTAATTTACTCATAATTTTCGAAAGAATTAAGATACAACATTTCTGTTTTGTACAAAAAGCATAAAACCTATTTTTTTAGAATCAAACAATTAAAAATGAAGCCTAATATTAAAAATGGGTGGGAAATCTTAAAATTGGTCAACAGTTTAGATATTATTAAAAGAACCTTTGACGGAACATAATTTCTTTATGTGTGTGTCTTTAATGATTACATTGTCAATATTAGTATTTTTCAAGTTTGAACGGCAAAATTTATGTGCGATTCGAAGTAGAATTAATGTTTTATTGAATCTAATACCTACACGGAGGGTAAAGTCAAAGCATTTTTCTTTAAATTTTACATGCCTTTGTACCATAAAAAATTTCGATACTATGTTACCTTAAAACTCCAAGTAAATCACTTAGAATTCAAAGTCTTTTAGCATGTTGAATATTTATAGTAAGATGATACAGGTTATAAGGTATTATTGCTAGAACGCGATGGCTTTCTCGCAGCGCCACCATGTGATTAAACCGTGACACTGCTATGCAGAACAATTCCTCAGAAACCGTTGGCTTTTGTCGAACGCACCGCATGAACGGCGTGCCGCGTTGCATAAAGAAAAGATTTGCGCATAGAAATAATTGGTGATAAAAGTGTTTGATCGCATATTTATATTATAGTAAGTATATTTAATTTTATATTATTTAGTGTATATTCTATTTTTTGCATTTTCGTTCTCATAACCTGATAATATTTTTACGCTTGTGTTAAAATGTGCTTTGATTGAATTATGATACGTAATTTTCCCAGTGCATGATGAATTTAAATAATAAATTAATATTTAAGTTGCTAACATTTTTACTAATAAGTTGAATATGTGTGAGTGTAAATACATGTTTATGCTGTAGTAAGCAGTAGAGGGCGTCGTATGTAGTGGGCTAGTCAAATGGGTATTGAGGTCTCTTACAGTTGCGCTCGCAGCGCCGCTGTATTTTGTTTGTGATATTTCGTACTAAAGTATATTTGTTGTCAGCTTATTTCCCCGGGGATATATGAACAAGTAATATATCCCCGGGGAAATACTCAATATGCTATAGTAAGTTGGGATACAACTAAACTCTTCAGTACGAAGTGAGCGCCGATGTGTTTGGAAAGGATAGTAGTGTAAACTTGAGAACATAAACAGGCGCGTTAGACGATCGGCGCCGCATAGTTAAGTCCCGCGCTTATTCAAATTTCATAATGGTCTTTTCCGTATTAAATACATTTTTAAAAATATACATTAAATAAATAATGGTTCATAATGATTTATTAATAATAAAATTTTGAGTTAATAGTGAAAAAAAATCACAGTAAAAGTGATGCAGTGAAAAAAATAGAATAAACATAAAACTTGTAAAATTGTAAGAGAGATAAAAAAATTTTTAAACTTTTCACTTATAAGTTTGTACATTCATATTTACAAGTACAAACAAACATAACAGAAGAAAAGATTTTATAAACAGATGTATCTATCATATTTAGTAAATCAAAGAAAAATATTAAAAATTTGTGTATCCCAAAACAGTAAGTATCGCTTGCTTTGTTTCTCGAAGCGTCACGCGACATGTGGCGCTTGCGCGCGCAGACGAGGCTGTCTGTTCCACGCTTCTTTAAATTCTACGAAATTGCTTCTTTCGCATTTCATAAATTCATGATATATATATATATATATATATATATATATATATTGAAAAATTGTAAAAAATGTATTTAATTATATATTTATAATTTTATTGTTCCTCTAACTGCTTACAACAGCATAAAATAATCTACGCAGTATGTGACGTACGTCGGGAAAATATTTGCAGGTTTAAATTTTTTTTGCGCGAGCAGTAGAAAGTCGAGGGCGCGCTTGCCCATTGACCCCTGCCAATATTATCCCTTCGTACGTCACTTGTTGCGTATATTACTAATATATATTATTATTCTAAAGTATGCTGATATATAGATTGTGCCGTTGTGTGTGTATCAATTGGTGATGGATGTCAATAATGCAAACGTTGATTCGAATTCTCCAACCCAACCTATCCATTCCTTACATGGTTTGCTTACATTTAATTTATAATTATTCTATCTATTATAATCATTTATTATTTACTGAAATTAAAAAGTGATATGTAAACGAGTTTTGATTATATTGCATTAAATGTTTTTTTAAATAAATTAAACTTTAGTTATGGATTAAGAAATACTTATAAATTTGTATTAGAAATTCTAAGGTCCTAAATTGTTATTAGTTTCATAAAAATATGTTGTTATTTACATTAATTTAAATCATTTATTTGTATATATTATTTGTTTATATTGAAGTAAAATCTTAAACTAAAAAGTATAACTGAATTGCTTTTATGATTATTGTGATTATCAAATTTCAATCATATTACCGCAACATGAACTTATCATTTTTAATTGTAGAAGAACTATTGTATTTGCTTAAATTTATAAGTTTTATATTAATATCTTTAACAATACAATAATGTTTATAAAAGCTTATTTTTTTTTAATTGCAAATTTATATTTTATTATTTTTTAATTAAAAAACTCTTAATAGTAAAAAAAATGTAATTTAGTAACGACTTATTTTACAGATATTTCCAATATCAATGTGGACATTAACTCATTAAACGTAGTATATGAAAATAATTGTACGTTGATAGATAAAGATTCTGGATTATTTAGTGTTCACTCAAAATATGTAAATAATGATTCTACGAGGAATGATAACACAGGTATGAATTTTCATAAATTTTAATGATAAACAAATACATGTAAATTTAAAATTAGCTCTATAGTTAAGAATTTTATATTTTTAACTTTTAATTAATTATTCAGAATATAATAAAATATACTTGTTATTATTTATTTTCACTTTATTCAAAAGTTTTACATAAATAACTTATTGAAAAATGTTAATTATAAATTATTACTTTATGATATTTAACTGCATTAATTAATTATATGTTTAGATGTATCTGACCCTCGATGCAAAAATTACGTTTATCAAATATTGATGGAAACTGGTGAAGGAGAATTTCAAATTCGTGCCTATGATTTTGAACAAATACCTGAAAATTATGAGCAGTTAATAAAAACAAAAAAAAGGACATACTTTTCTTTGCAAACTATAGCAAAGTTAGTGGTTTTTCATGAAGCTCGACGTTTGTCAACATATGAGTAAGTTTATTATCAATTTTTTCCATATTTGACTTTCAAATGTTAATATAAATTAAAATTTTAAAGACAGTGAGAAATTAGTCTAAACTTTCAATATTTTTTATTGTTACAACATTATTTTTAATGTAATTAATTTCTTTTCAAACATTTTTTTTCACAAAATATTTTGATTCATTTTTTAAAAGAATTTATATTTTGTAACAAATAATAAGTTATAAAATCAATGAGTTCAGTGTCATTAGCACAACAAATAAAATGATTATTACACTCACAATAAATATAGCATTATTAAAATAATTCAATTAGTAATATACCTTTGTTTTATTACTATTTAATACTTAAATGTGACTAACAAATTATTTTAGTTTATAATTAATTACAATCATATATGTATATCAATTTAAAATGCGTTTTTAAAATATTAAACCTTTAATATTTATTGCTATAAATGTTTTAATATTATATTAGTTATTTCTTCTTAACCTTATAAATTCTTTTTTGCTTTTGTTGTAAAAAAAATCTTTTATTACGTAATACATGAACTTTTCATATTTTTTGTAGAGTTCCGGAAGAGAGACTAGATACCTTAGGTGAAATTGCAACAGGTGTTTTCCCTACTATCCTCAAAGAAAGTTTTTACTCAAAAGCTACTAGTGACAGTTGTGCTCATGGAGCCTTTCATAGTTTTTATCTGTCATTAAAAGAAAAAGCTGTTGCTCTTAATTTATTGCAAAAAAGAGGTTCCCAGAAGAAAAAACGTTTGGATGAAGGTAAAGTCATTTTTATAAGCAAAAACTTTTATAAAAAAATAGTTTCTTATTTAAATAAAAACTAAATATTTTTCTATATTCTAGAACAAACTTTGTCTGAATCGTTACAAGAACTTCAAAAACCTGTTCTTATTATTGATCAAGAATATATAAAAAAATGGGGTTCAACTGCAATTGAAGAAAAAATTAAGTTTTTCCAATGCAATGATATAAAAACAACATTACTTCGCTTTCCTAATTATTTGAATCCTTCTGGATATAGCCTAGTAAGATTTTTTTCTTTTGTAATATTTTAGTTTCTCTTAATTATTTAAATATATCACGAAAAATGTATTATTTTTTTTTTTTTAAATAATTGTTACTATAAACTGATGATAAATTTTAATTATTTGCATATTTTAAATTTGTCTAAATTTGTAACCAATTTTATTTTCATTTATTGTAATAATTGATTCACAGATTCAAGCAGACTTTTGCAAGTTTTTCAATAAACCTAATAATGTATTTAATGATGATTGGCCTGGAATCGCTGTAAAAATATTAAAGCTTGCTTTATCGAAAAAGTCACGCGATCAAAACATTAAAACTATTGTTACGGAGTATGCATTTCTTTTAAAAAATGCAGATAGTGTTGAAGAAAATTTATCTCTTATGACAGGTATTTATGTTTTTGATGATCTTTCGAAATATTTAATATATTGTTTTTTAAATTTTAACTTATTGTTTTAGAAAATCAAAAGACTTTGTCATTAGTTCTTCTTCCTTATTTGTTTAAAAAAATAACAAAACAAACAGCAAAATCAAAAAGTAAAAAAACGTGGATACCAGAGAAAACAGAAGTGCTCAACACGTTCATCGTTCACGTAAAGGTAATAAGAATTATGTTATAAAAAAAATTAAAATAACTCGTTTATGCAATGTATTAATGTTATTTAAAACTTTTTGTTTTTAAACATCATATATGTTGATTTCATTAAATTTTAATAATTTTTATTACTTTTTTAGGAAACGCATAATTTTTCTGTTTCTCTTGAGACAATAAAAGAAAATGTTCAAAAAGTTCACGTTGAACATAAACTTCAAGTAAAGCCTTACGTAGTAATTAATGGACCAAGTTTAGATCACATTTTATTTGCTTGTATTATTATTGAAGACCACGTATATCAAGTACCATTAACTACTACAGCAGTTGATATTTGCTTTCAAGTGGTTAAAGTTTTTCATGAACGGTTTTCATTAGTGTCAAATCATATTTGGCAATTTTTAGAACGCGAAGTATATAGTTTTGAAGTTCCAAATGCCTATCAAGCTGTAACTGATCTTCGGCAACAATTAACTAGATATTAATACATTAATACACTTAAATATTTTATTTTAAACGTTTTGTTTAAATATTTATTAATAATATTATAATAATTTGTTTCGTAGTCTTCAGTCTATTTAAAAATTATAGAGTAATGTTAAACATTTATAATGCATATTGAATAAGTTTTTTATATAAAAAATGTAATTGCGTGTACTGTAAATTAAATTATTTCATTGAATAAATAAAAAAAAACAAAGATTAAATAAAAAAATTTAATTATATTTAGTATAAATTCAATAATTTGTTGAAATAAATTTAAAATCTATTCATTAAATATAATTAAAAATGGATTTTATATCTAATATAAAAAATATTAATATAACTAGAGAAAGTTTTGATTATGAAATATTAAAATTAACTCTTTCGTTGTACAATAATCCTTTATTTTCGCGTAAAGTAGTAGATGAAGTATTAACAATATTTAATAATTTCATATCAAGTTTATTTATCCCGTTTGTTCAACATGAAGTGAAGCGTGATTTGAAACCTGTACTTAGTGAAACATCGTATCATAAAGTGCAATTCATTTTAGAAAAAAATAAAAATATATTTGAAAAGTATCGAACGGAACATTTAAGATTTAAAATTTACGAAGATAGAGGTACATATATACCACCACAAATTTTTGAAATTGGAGTGCTTGGTCAAATACAAAGTTATATTAAAGATTTATCTAACGATAAGTTGTATGTATCAAATATAATACAAGGAGATTTATGGATGAAAAAATTTAGTAACACGGATAAAACTATTTTTCCACTATTCATATACTTCGACGAGATTGAAATAGGAAATGCGATGGGAAGCCACGCAGGAGAAGAAAAATTAGGAGGAGTTTTTACACCACTTGCTTGTTTACCTCCTCATTTAATTGCAAAATTATCAAACATCTTCCTGACAACAATATTTCATTCAAAATTTTTAAAAGCATTTGGAAATAAAAACGTCTTTTGCAAAGTAATTGAAGAACTAAATATTTTGTCTGATAAGGGCATTAAGATATTTGTTGACAGCAAAGAACAAACTATTTATTTCCAATGCATCCTAGTATTGGGCGATAATCTAGGATTAAATTCTATATGTGGCTTTTCAGAAAGTTTCACAGCGACACGATATTGCAGGTTTTGTTATGCCACGTATTCTGAGTGTCGAGAGATGGTTCAAGAAAATAAAAGTATTTTAAGGAACGTTGAATCGTACAAAACTGATGTGATATTTAATGATTTTAGGAGTACTGGCATTAAAGAAGATTGCGTTTTTAATGCATTACATAACTTTCATATTTATGAAAATTTTTGTGTCGATATGATGCATGATGTTTCCGAAGGCATTGCATCATACACAATAGGAAAGATTATACACGCCCTTATACAAGACAAAGTATTATCATTAGATATTATAAACTGTAGAATCGATTCCTTTAATTATCCTGATTTCGAAAAATCGAACAAACCACGGCAATTGTATTATACGCAAGGTAAGAAGCGTCAAAAAATAAAGATAAATCAATCAGCTTCGGAATTATTGTGTTTGACTCGCTATTTAGGATTGATATTAGGAGATTTAATACCTGCTGGAAACAAGTACTGGAAGCTGTATATATGCTTACGTCAGATTATAGGAATCTTAACATCGCCTAAATTAACAAGAGGACAAATTATGAATTTAGAAGAGCTTATAATAAAACACAATGATTTATATAAGTCATTTTTTGGTCATTTGAAACCCAAAATGCATATTTGGCTTCATTATCCTAGAATTATGCTACTGAATGGACCAGTTATACATTATGCTTCGAATAAGTTTGAAAGAAAAAACAAAAGCCTAAAAGATATTGCTGCTAGTACTGTATCTAATATCAATTCGCCATATACAATAGCTATCAAGCATCAGCTACAGCAATGTTATAAAAGGGAATGTTTGAATACTGAAGAAGAATCAATAAAACTAGGTCCTGTTAAAAACAACAATGCACATGGCATGTTAAAAAAATTGATACCTTATATATCAAGTACATTACTAGTAACAACACTAAAGCATATTGATATTCTTGGTAAGAAATATTCTGAAGGAACGGTGTTTGTATTAAAAATTTCTTCAGAAGGACCTCAATTTGCCAAAATCAAAAATATTTTTCATTGTAATAATAATGTTTATATTCACGCAGAAGAGTTTGAGACCCTTTATTTCAATTACTATTACCATGCTTATAATGTAAGCACAAATACTGGAAACACTTTAATCAATCTGGAGCTTGTAAAAAAACTACCACCATGTACTTTCGTCATTAAAAAAGAAGATAAATTAGTTGCATTAAGATACGATGTATAAAATTCTGTATACATGTATACATATATATATATAGATATATATATATATATATATATATATATATATATATATGTTTATAATTGAATCTTATTGAATTATGTACTTTTCATTGAATATTATACACACTTATAAATTTTTTTGAGTAAAAATTACAAGGTACAACGATAGTATAGTCAGAAACTCATTATAGCAGAAAATGGCCATGTTAAATGGTAAAATGTACCATAAACGTTATAAAAATTCTTATATTTATAGTAAATTTGACCACATAACATGATAGCTTTTTGCTGTAAAGGCAATTTGTGACTATACCACATATACTTTGTAATTTTTACTAGAATAAATTTTTAAGTATATGCATTTTTTTTACCCTTGGATGATCCTTTATTAGAATCCGATATTTATATATGATTCTACATTTCATTGATAAAATTTAATTTAATAAATTTATAATTAAAAATAAAGATATATATCTTATTTTTATTTTATATTTCAAATTATTTATAATTCTTCAAAATAATTAGTTATAAATATGGTAAGGAATTCATAAATAATATTGAACAATTTCCGTATAAATTTGTACGATATTAAATTATTTGTTTACTTCATTATTAATAATTGTATTAATTTTTATATCTTTTTTAAATAGATTTGGAATAAT
Organism: Anastatus disparis; assembly: GCA_017163975.1. Lineage (NCBI taxonomy): Eukaryota > Metazoa > Arthropoda > Insecta > Hymenoptera > Eupelmidae > Anastatus > Anastatus disparis. The sequence goes on along the minus strand of JAFFSR010000384.1, from coordinate 99,988 downwards.
TAAATATTTACTAAATTTTTGTTGCGTATAAATAATATACGTGTTTCAATTTTAATATTTTTAAAAAACGTTTATTAACAGTTCTTTATTATTTTTAAATATTAAAAAAATCTATGGCTCTTTACGTAAAAATGAGATTTTTCAAATCTATAGATTATCCATAGTGTATCTCTGGGTAATTTATTTATCGTTTATATCTTGGAAACAGTTTTTTTTATGATTTTTTTACTGTATTAACATAAGTTACAATTTATCACATTAGCAATTGATTTCATTTTAAATAATAATTTTTAAAAATATTTAATACAAAATAATATATGCGTGTATATAAAATGTATCATGTTTATAATTATTAATGACTCAGTATAAATAAAGTAGACAATTTAATTGAATCCATTAAAAATAAATAAATTAACAAGAAAACTTAGGCGTTGAGCAAATTATTGTACGATATTAAATTATTTGTTTACTTTATTTATTTATTAATGCAAATTGTTAACAATTGTATTAAATTTTATATCTTTTTGCGTATAAATAATATACGTGTTTCAATTTAAATATTTTTAACAAACGTTTATTGACAGTTTCACAAAAAATTTATTATGATTAGAAATAGAATTAATATTTCTGATACTTTCTAATTTTTAAAATAAATTTTATACAATATTTAATTAAAATATAAATTTTAAATAATGGTAAGTTCTCGCAATGAGCGTCTATAACACTCTTTCCTTAATAACTACAAAGGCCTATCATAAGACCCGTCTTGGTATTATACCAAAATTTTCAAGCGAATATAGCTAAGCGCCACCTTTTGCTATAGTGCCAAGAATACTAAGTCTCATACCTTTGAATATACGCAACGGTAGTAAGGGCGCTCTTAGTCATTTACTATAAGTAAGCCCCACAGTCAAAAAGCATGAATTCAAGCAACTGTACCTTCCTAGTTTTATAAAGAACGATACCTTCAAGAGTAAGCATGGTAAAAAGCCTTGACTTTTCTCTCCGTGTATGATGTTTTGATTATTACTTTATTATAAAATTTACAATTAATAAAGTATGGCAAACGTTTTTCTTTTTTAGTCGCGACTGCATACGGGCGAATATTATAATTATTAATATTTTTGATACCATTTTACTATTTAAAATTAATAGTAATTAATGGCTAGCTCTTAAATGGTTGACTATTCGCCTAAAAAGATTGTTGACATGACGTTACTTTTAGGAGAAAGCTAAAGTAATTATCGTGGTGCGACAATCGGAAATCGATATTCCAAGGTGAGGGGCGAAGAGACTCACTTAAATCAAGCAACCCGAACAGTAAGAGGCAGGGGGACTCACTTTCATCAAGAACCTTAAAGGAAACAATCCTTACTACGTCCACGTCATTGTTTCTGGGTAGCGCTAAACGTAAGGTTGACACATTTACAACAGAAGCTTTAATGATCTTAAAGTTTCCGTTAAACAAACATCATACACAGGGTAGAGATGTATGGGACTGGGGGATGTCGGGTGTAACAGTTTAGCATGTGAGGCTATGAAGAACATGAGGTTCGGATGTGCAAGTTTGATGTTTGTTTACTAGGATGTGAAAGTTTTGGGTGTGTGGGTTTCCATATTAAACCTACGATCAGTTTGAACCACTTAAGCCTGTGACTCATGAAAAAACGACTTAAAATGAATTTTTCGGAGTTCGACCTTCATTTGACCTTGAAATGACCTTGAAAAAATGTCTCAATATGATTTTGAACGTAAAATTTCACGCTCTTTCCGAATCCAGGGTCAAAAATAGGTGTTCCTATTATAAAAAAACCAGTTGACCTTGAAATAGCCTTAAAGGTCAAGTTCAAGGTCAAAGCTGTTAGGACCATCGTTTGGCCCCTTTCGTCCCCTACAACTTTTGTCCGAACTATTTTTTCCTATCTGTCTTAGAATCCGAAAAATCCGGGTGTAGCGATTAAAATGGGTCACCGTATATATATATATATATATATATATATATATATATATATATATATATATATATATATATATATGTCAATCCACGTCAAACGGATAATGGCTCTGTCCAAAATTGTAGATCACCAAAAAAATCGTTTATGGGCTCAAAATTTTCGTCTTACACTCTACTTTCTTTTGCAATCTGGCGATTTTAAAAAATCTAAAATGGCGGCTCCAATATGGCGGCTCAAATCTAGAGATTTCATAAAAAATTTTCAAAAATTGATTTTATTTCATTCAAATGTGATTATACGTATTTTTTTTATATCAGAAATCAATTCAGCGTTTAATTTTACATAGGAATATTGTGAGGAAATAAAGATACTCATAGATAACTCCAGTCACTGAATCCAAATCTGATGTCCGCTTAACCCTACAAGATTTCCATCAAAGTCATTCGAAGGTCAAATCGCGAATATCTTTTATCATTTGATAAGATTAGGACACCTTCAAGTTTTACGTGTTGCTGAATCCAAATCCAGGGTCTGTTGGAGTGTCAAACGACGTAATTACGTAAAAATTAATTAAATATTGACTGACAGAAAATTTTTGTTCTCCAAGAAACCACGGTTTGAAACGAATTTCCTGTAATTACGTCGTTTGACACTCCAAGGGGCCCCGAATTCGGATTCAGCATCATGTAAAACTTATAGATGTCTTAATCTTATCAAATAATAAAAGATATTTGCGATTTGACCTTCAAATGACCTTGATGGAGACCTGGTAGGGTTGAGCGAATATCAGATTTGGATTCAGTGACTCGAGTTACCTATCAGTATCTTCATTTCCTTACTAATCAACGTTTATCAATGATTAATTCCAGAAATAACTATTGACGCCCGATATGACCTTCAGATGATATTGTAAAATTTTTTTACCTCGAGTGCAATACTATATTCTAATGTAAAATTAAACGCTGAATTGATTTCTGATATAAAAAAATGTGTAGAATCAGATTTGAATAAGTTAAAATCAATTTTCGAAAATTTTGTATGAAATCTCTAGGGTTTAGTCGCCATTTTAGGGCCGCCATTTCGGATTTTTCAAAATCGCCACATTACAAAAAAAAGTAGAGTGTAAGACGAAAATTTTGAGCCCATACACGATTTTTTTGGTGATCTTCAATTTTTCACAGAGCCATTATCCGTTTGACGTGGATTGACCCATATGCATATGGGACATTTCACAGCAACTGGAAGAGCAAAAGAATAAAAATCGCTGAAACTTTAAAAATATATATTTTTTTTGTTACCCAAAATATATAAAAAAATTTCAAGGATTTAGATTGTAATTAAAATTACACATTGTTCGCTACTTCAGAAATTGCTTTTCGAGGATATTCAATATGAAAAATAAATCATACATGAAAATATATATTAAACTGTCATAACTCCTTATTGATGGCTCTGACTTACATGATCAAAAATTAAATTGAAAGTTCATGTAAATTGAAAGACAATAAGCCCTCAAAAAGTAATTTCTGAAGTAGCGAACAATGAGTAATTTCAATCACTATGTAATACATATAAGAATCAATAGAAAACTTCAAAATTCAGGTCTGTAAAAAATCATGTTAACTCTCCTCTTCATTTGCAATCAGAATTATTAGAATAAATTTCCCTCTAAAACATCAGGATTTTCAAAAAAAAAAATAATAAAAATGGGACTTTTCCAAAAATTTTGAAAAATTTTCAAATTTCAAGGATCTATAGCTCTTGATACTTTCAATCTAGATCCTTGAAAATTTTTTTACATATTTTGGGTAACAAACAGGATATATTCTCAGAGTTTAAGCGATTTTTGTTTTTCTTCTCTTCCAGTTGGTGTGAAATATCCTATATATATATATATATATATATATATATATATATATATATATATATATAGGCCAGTCAATAGAGCGAAATAAAGTCTTATTTTGCCAAAATTAGTAACTGGCAACGACCTATGCGATCATTTAAAAGATAGTCCGTAGATGTTTACTTATATGTTTTGGACTAGCAACTATGATTTATTAATTGGTTATTAACAAATTAGTGCAAAAAACGCGTTTTTTTTGTTTTCTGCTAATAAAACAAAAACTATTTGACGAATTATTATGGTATCAATTAAAAAGTTGTAGTAAATTGAATTATCAACAAAACGAGAAGTTGAACGATCAGATCGGTGTATTAGAATCAAAGAAAATTCGTAAAAATCGGAAAATTTTTCATTTTCATTTTTAATTTATAACTCTGTTATTTATTAATATTAAGAGCTGAAATTTCGCACAAAAGTAGATAATTATATCTACTTTTAACATGCCAAAGGCAGATACTATCGGATAATTAGTTTCTGTGCAATTGCATTTTTTTCGGTATTCCTCCCTTCTTTATATTACCAATTGAGAACGTCGTACATACATTTTTAAAAAAGTTTTGAAAACTAGAAACAATATTATATTAAACGTATGTTCTAAGTTTTCATTAAAATTGTGTAAGAAGGGTGAAATATGCACTCGAATATCGACGTAAACGGTCGAGCGCGCGGTACACAGCAAAAAGTGGGGATGGAGGAAAAACGTTATATATAGATATACCAGCGCGCGACGTGAAACTTTCAATTTTTCAACTAACTTGTTTTTGGCGATTAATGCACTTATATTGAAGTGTTTTATTTATTAATTAGGGTATTTTTAACCGACGAATCTGATTTCCTATTCAGATTTCACGAATAATGAAATCTAAAGATATTTTACAGTTTCTTCTCCATCTGAGGAATCTCCACTTTTTGCTGTGTACCGCTTGCTCGACCGTTTGCGTCGATGTTCCAGTGCATATTTCACCCTTTTTACACAATTTTAATGAAAACTTAGAATATAAGTTTAATAGAATATTATTTCTAGTTTTCAAAACCCTTTTAAAAATGTATGTAGGATGTTCTCAATCGGTAATATAAAGAAGGGAAGAATACCAAAAAAAATACAATGGCACAGAAACTAATTATCCGATAATATCTGCCTTTGGCATGTTAAAAGTAGATATAATTATCTACTTCTGTACTAAATCTCAGCTCTTAATATTAATAAACAACAGAGTTATAAATTTTAAAAAAAATTTAAAATTTTCCGGTTTTTCCAAATTTTCTTCGGTTCTAATGAACCGATCGGATCGTTTGACCTCTCGTTTTGTTGATAATTTAATTCTCTACAACTTTCCGATTGACACCATGAAAATTCGTCAAATGGTTTTTGTTTTATTAGCGAAAAACAAAAAAAAACGCGTTTTTTTGCACTAATTTGTTAATAATTAATTAATAAATCATAGTTGCTAGTCCTGAACACATAAGTAAACATCTACGAACTATCTTTTGAATGATTGCATAGGTCGTTTCCAGTTACTAATTTTGGCAGAACAAAACCTTATTTTGACTGGCCTAATATATATATATATATATATATATATATATATATATATATATATATATATATATATATATATATATGTATGTATATATACCAACTAAAGTTGTATTACTCAATAGAAACGCTGATAAGAGTAGAAAAATTACCTTATATTTATTTCCTTATATATTTAGAAACACCAAGTAGATGGAAAGCGGAACAGAGTAGTGCTTAAAGACAGCGTTGTTTATATTAACCCATTAAAGCCCATGGCGCCGGTACAGAAAAAGCCAAACTAACAGTTGGGAGTGTGTCATGGATAAAAAATAGGTTACACGTGTTTTCCAGTTTAATTTTTTAATTGTAAATTAACAAATTGTTTAAACAAATTATTGTTAAATTGAGTTTTTGCAAAATCTAACAACGGCATTCGATTCTACAGAAAAAATTATATAAAAAATATGTATAACAATATGTCAAAATATTAATTGTTCATTGGTGAAATTAGAACGATTACGATGGGAATTGACAATGACATTCCAGATGCAAATTTTTCAAAACCAAGTGATGATTCAATGGGTTTCGATGATATCCATGTAAGTTATTACGATATTAAAATTAGAACAGGTAAAATTAAATTAAATCCATAAAAAAAGAATCAAAAGAAGTAAACAACAAAGGAGCTTAATGTATAGCAGGTTTTAATAGAGGAATGGCAAAATAACAATCGAATAAATGTCAAGAAAATTCAGAAAAAGACATGATTATGAAAGTACAGGAAAAAAGTACTTATAAAAATAAGGATAAATTAGAAAATTATAACATAATAAAAATGAAATTGAAAAAAAGGACTCATGAATTAGAACAAGTATGTGGTAATATGGCTTCACGTAAGAAAGAAGCTTGTATAAAAATGAAGAAAAAACAATCAAATAAGTATAAGTAAAAATTAAAAAACGCTGCCAAGTGCTTTGGCGGAATGCTTTCTCATAGAGCTCTTTGAGTTTCATTAATTTTTTTATATTTGTTTTAATGTGATTTTAATATTAAAAAATTGTCTAACATTAATATTTACTCATATTGTACTTTATAAATTTCGAACATATATGCTAGCTGTTTGCTTTTTCAACATATATAATTTATTTTAAATCATCAAGTAATACAAAAAAATTTGTTCTATTGAAAAAATGATATAATGTAGTAATAAAAAGAATGATGACAACAAAATTTCTAATCTTTATTAATATGCAATCATATTTATATATAAATACAGTTCATGTTTATGGCTCTATAAAAAAAACTACTCTATGAATACCAATTTTTAATAGCTTCCTGCCTAGTTATACAAAAACATAAATGGTATACAAAATTTGAAGCAAATCCATCGTGTAATTTTCGAGATCTAACTGGTTAAAAAAATAACATTTTCTTTTCAAAATTTCTTTTTCAAAATTTTAAAAATGCTCTAAAATTAAAACTACTCTATAAAAATCAATTTTTGAAAATTTCCCTTCTTTTGGCAGTCGCAAATAATTTCCCTGCAATTTTTAGAACAAATCTATCGAGTACTTTACGTAGAATAAAAAAAAATAAGAAAAGAAGAATCGAAATTTTTTTAAAAAACTTTCAAATTCTCTAAAATTGTAACTACGCTAAGAAAATTAGTTTTCAAAAGCTTATTTTTTTCAGACAATAGCGAATTAATTGTATAAAAATTTTGGAGAAAATTTATAGTATGGTTAACGCAAAAAAGAAAATAAATGAAAAATAAAAATTTTGTTGAAAATTTTCAAAGTGCTCTAAAATCAAAACTGTGCTGAGAAAATTAGTTTTCCGAAGCTTGTTTTCTTCAGACAGTACCGAATTAATTGCATACAAATTTTGGAGCAAATCTATCAAATGGTTTTCATAAAATAGAAAAAAATTAAAAATAAAAATTTTTTAAAAAATTTTAAAAATGCTCTAAAATTAAAAGTGTGCTAAGAAAATTAGTTTACAAAATTTTTTATACTTTTGGCAGTCAAAATTAAGTTCCATACAAATTTTCGAACAAATTCTTTGAGTAGTTTACGTAAAATACAAAAAAAAAATGAAAAATCGAAATTTTTTTAAAGTTCTTAAAATGATTCTAAAAAAAAACCTACGCCAAGAAAACTAATTCTCAATAGCTTCCGCACCAGTTCATCAAAAAATTGAATTGTATGGAAAATTTGAAGTAAATCCATCGAGTAGTTTTTAAGATTTTATTGGCTTAATAAATAGAAACACTTTTTTTTTAAATTTAAAAATGCTCTAAAATTAAAACTAACTAGGAGAGTATCAGACCTCCGGATCACGGATTTTGCTCAAACTTTGTGGTAAGTTTTTAGATGTCAAAATATGAAAGGAAACAGAATTTTAGACCCCAACACTCAATATTTCCCTAGTTACAGGCAATTAAAGAATATCACTAAAAAAGTTACTAGATTTTCAAACGCTTACAGTTCTTTAGCATTGATACTTAGGAGCATGAAACTTTTTTTAAATGAAAGCCGAGCTCAAATCCTTTCGAAATAGTAATAACATGTCAAAATATTATTTTTTCCCAAAGTTATAGCGTAATTAACATTAGACCCAATTTCAGCTTTTTTTATTAATTAATGTTTTAAAAAGAAAAATCAGGTCCAATGTTGATCACGCTATAACTTTGAGAAAAAATATTATTTTGACATGCTATAACTACTATTTCGAAAGGATTTGAGCTCAACTTTCATTTAAAAAAGTTACAAGCTCCTAGCTATCAATGCTAAGGAACTGTAAGCGTTTGAAAATCTAGTAACTTTTTTAGTGATATTCTTTAATTGCCTGTAACTAGGGAAATATTGGGCGTTGGGATCTAAAACTATGTTTCCTTTCATATTTTGACATCTGAAAACTTATCCCAAAGTTTGAGCAAAATCCGTGATCCGGGGGTCTGATACTCTCCTAGTAAGCTAAGAAAATCAGTTTTTAAAAATTTATTTTATCTGGGCAATCACAAATAAATTCCATGCAAATTTTGAAGCAAATTCATCGAGTAGTAAACAAAAAAAAACAAAAAACGAAAAATCGAATTTTTTTTTTTTTTTTAAAACTTTAAAATGAAAACTATGCTAGAAGAACCAATTATCAATAGCTTCCCAGCAAGTTAGTCACAAAACTAAATTCCATGCAAAATTAGAAGCAAATCCATCGAGTAGTTCTCGAGATACAGTTTACTAACTGAATTCATACACACACACACACACACACACACACACACACACACACACACACACACACACATGCACGCACGCACGCACGCACGCACGCGCGCGCGCGCACACACACACACACATTAAGGTGAATATTATATTTTTGATTATGGGTTTTTATTCAATGATTTCACAAACATAAATATATTTAAATTTACAATATCCCTTTACAACCAATGTTTTTTTTTTGTTTTTTTTTGTTGACTATAGCATTTTCTCGACAAGATTTTCTTTAAAATTATCAGGAATAGAACTTACAAGGAAGGGTCCCCAGGTATACCTCACCAATTTTGATCATTTTATGATATGTTGTAGTACTCGAGAATATATTAAACATGTGTTTTTCTTACGTTCCTAATTCGTCGATTTAAGGGGTGAAAATCACCCCTGAAGTTTGCCCCCAAAAACAGGTTTTTTCTTAAATCTCAAAAACTATTTGGAGTTTTTAAATAAAACCAAAGCCAAATTCTTTATTATAAAAAGACGCTACTATAGGCATAACTTTTACCCCGAAGAGTGTCAATCCTAGAATAAAAAATTCTATTCTTGAATTATTTTCAAATTTTTAAAATTTATTTACAGATTTACACATTTATTGTATATTTATTAATTTTTAATAAAACAACATTGAATATCGATGAAAATTATTTCATTCTACAATAAATTATTGCAGGTTCGAAATAAATTTAAATTTTTAACTCTTGTGTAATCAATTTTATTTCGAATATATTCAACAAATTTATAATATTACAATTATTTAGAACATGCAATTTATGTTTAATACATCGGTAATTGAAAATTGCATAATTTTCTTAATTGTTATCAAGGATCATAAGTAAAACAATAATGATAATCATCAAAAAAGTGTCAAACATTAAGATTTTTTACACTATGAACATCGAACAATTGCGATATTAGAGCACCCTGCAATTTCACAAAGTATATTAGATTGTGATCTAAAAGCAAAATTTACTGGATTTTCAAAATTTTCAGGATGAACGTCCGTGTAACTACTTTTATACCATGAATATTTAAACAGATTTATGTATCTTGGAGAAGATGGTTAATTGTGCACTATAGATTAAGGTTCAATGATATTGTTTCTGAAATAAAGATTCAATTCTTCATTCATCAATATCACGCTGTCCAAAAAGTGTCTTACATAATTTTTCCAAACCCTAAATATAAAAACATCTAGCGGTTATATTTTGCTTGTAGTTTCTTTTGAAATTATTTTTAAAGTTATTTCCTTATCAATAGGTTTTACTTCTTCTACGGATAAAGGACAGTGCCCAGTCCATGAGTCTACCAAAAGTACACTTGATAAACCAACATTCGAAAAATATACTTCTTTGAGCCATGTTTTAGAATGATCTAAAATCAGACGAATTGAAAATTTTAGTAATTTTTAATAGAATACAAATTAAAACAAAAAAATAATCACTAATAATAACACAGGAAGCCTTCTAAATTCAAAATAGTATCATAATTATTCAAATACGCCTAATATGAAATAATAACTGAAGTTAATTTTCCTGATTTAGAAGCCATTGCATAAATGTTAGCTGGCCTGAACAACTCTTGTGATACAATTGGCCCAAATTCACCAAATTTTCCTTTAAGAACGATGAAAAGAGGGGAAAGAAGTCTACCATCACCATATTGTTGGTTGTATTGTACAGCTATAAGTCGTAGCAGCTACAGATTGCACCAAGCATTCTACTTGCCTTTTTCCTTCGATTGCTAATGTAAGGCCAAAATGAACTTCTAACTGAAATCCACTTTGATCTGAATTATAAACATTTTCTATTCCTTATAGTTTAATAAGATTTTTCACTTCAATAACAAATTCATCAGCTTTTTTTTTATAAATAATCTGCTCCTTCTATTGTTTTTTTTGTAATGATTTAGGGTTTGGGAAAATGATGTAAGACACTTTTCGGACAGCACGATATTGATGAATGAAGAACTGAATCTTCAGTTCAAAAACAATATCATTAAACTTCAATCTTTAATACACAATTAACTATCTTCTCCGAGATACATAAATCTGTTTAAACATTCATGGTATAAAAGTGGTTCCACAGATGTTCATCCAGAAAATTTTAAAAATCCAGTAAATTTTGCTTTTAAATCACAATCTAATATACTTTTTGAAATTGCAGGGTGCTCTAATGTCGCAATTGTTCGATGTTCATGGCGTAAAAAATCTTACTCCCCTAAAGTTGGCTTAGTACTATCACTGTACTATAAAAATAACTATTGGATAATTTGCCGTAAATTATCCGTGGAATCAAATATTTTGCCGCGGCATAATTTTCTTAAAAAGGTGGGTACACCGCCAACTTTAAAAAGAAGTTAGCGGCGTACCTTCAGAAATCAATGAAAAAAATGGCTAAGACCATCATAAAATAGCTCAAAATTTGCCACTTTTTTGCCGTAATCAATCTGTCAAATCCGAATTACCGATATCTTAGCTAAACGTTCTTCATCGTAATACTTTCATAATGCATGATCTCATTAGTATGGTATTACGTAAAATATTATTGCAGAGTGAAAAGTAGCAAGTGTATAATTTGGCGTACATTTCCCGTAAAATATTCATGAAATCAAATAATTTAACGCGGTATAATGAGTACAACTTCAAAAAGAAGATAGCGGCGTACCTTTAGAAATCATTGAAAAAAATTACTCAGACCATCGTAAAATAGATTAAAATTAGACGCTTTTTTGTCGCAATTAATCAATCAAATACAAATCACAGATATCTTAGCTGAACGTTCTTCATCGTAATACTTTGATAATTCATAATCTCATTCGTATTGTATTATTTGAAAAATCACTGCAAAGAAAAAAGTAACGAATAGATACTTTTCCGTAAATCATCCCATCCGTGAAATCAAATATTTTACCTTTGCATAATTTCCTCAAAAAAGTGAGTACACCGCCAACTTAAAAAAGAAGTTAGCGGCGTACCGTCAGAAATCAATGAAAAAAATGACAGAGACTTTGCCGTCATTAATCTGTGAAATCCCAATCACAGACATCTTAGCTGAACGTTCTTCATTGTAATACTTTGATAATTTATAATCTAAAATAAACATGCAGACACTTTTAGCCCTTAATATACAAATTCTTTAAAAACGCTACAGAAAAATTTCTGTTTTATTTAAAGATAATAGTACATTATGCAACTAGACAGTGAAGTCGAATATTTTTCTCTAGGGGAAGTTTGCGTCCCGACCGTAGCGAGGGGAGTAACTTTCCGATGAAGAAATAGACTTTACTCTCGTGTTGCATATTTTACTATTTTTTTACCCTAACCATGGTCACTTTATTAACTGCAAAAAATAAAATCTTCAAAACATTATGTTCAAAGTAACTGTGATGAATTTAAATTTGTATTTTTAAAGTTTCATATATTTTATTATATATTTTAGATATATTCAAATTATCAGAAGTAAAGCTTACTTTCGAAAATTAACATTCTAAGTCTTTTTAAGCAGTAGTATACGAGTTGATTTAAAGTTGGTATTGCATTCTGTTAAAAAACTATTTCCTTTACTAAGAATTGCAATTTGGCACATTGAATAATGCAAAATGACAAATTCTTAAGGGAATGTAAAATACTGACATCACAGACTTCATAATTTTTGAAACCATGCTTTTTAATACACAAGGCTAGGCCGATAGAGGGATAACGAAAAAAAATCGAGACGTAACAAAAAACATTCGACTCTATACGGTCTGCTGCTACGAACTTTAGTATCAACAAGTACACTTATATTCTTCACTCTCTTTTCGTCTTGCTCTCTCTATCATTTTTTCTTAAATCTCACTCCACTATAAAAATATACGTGCATATATACGCTACCTAAGATAAATGTGCGCGTTGAATATGATATGGTTGATGTTTGTGAATATATATATATATATATATATATATATATATATATCTACCTATACTATATAGTCAATTCCTAAGGTGAATGTGCGCGTTGAATATGATATGGTTGATGTTTGTGAAATATATATATATATTTTTTTTTATTGTTTAAAGCCATTTAAACCTGTTTGGTTTATTTTTGGCTGCAAAATTACATAAATTCAATACAAAATTGTTATTACATGAATAGTTACATTTTATATACATAAGCTAAATAAATCCTAACTAAATAACATCTTAAACATTTATACCTATATCTTTTGAATACATTATTATGTGATAACATCCTTTGCCTTTAGGTTCACACAAAATTGAGTCAATGTTAAGCGGTAGATACATATTTATAGAACGTATTAATTTTTTCGCTGTACTTCATACTTTTTACATTGCCAGATAACGTGATTTAGATCTTCATCTGATTCACCACAATCGCATTTCGCAGACTCTACCACACCAATTCTGTACAGAGACGCAGCGAGGGCCTAATGGTTAGAGCGCATTCTACTTATGTTAACAATGACTTCTTGAGAATAATTTGACTTTTATACCAAGGTGTTTTATTAGAGTCATAAAACAATTCAAAATACTTAACGCCCTTAGAGTAACCCTGGTTGACAATCCTGTTGCTAGTGTTGTAACTCGCACTTTTCTTATATTGAGAAAAAAAATCTGTGTATGGTATAGTGATGTCAGTATCAGGAGCGCAGGCAGTGGCTGTTTTGGCTTGAATATCAGCCTCCTTTTTTCCATCGATTCCCACATGTGCAGGGAGCCAATAGAAACTGACAGTAGTGTTATGGATGTTATCTTTATAGAATTCATTAACCTTTTCTTTAATTTTCAGTATATATGGGTTTGTTCTGATATTGAATTCGCAAGATTTTAACGCTTGTAGTGCACTTAGTGAGTCAGTGAAGATGAGGAAGCTGTACATATTGTGAGAATTAATTATTTTGAGAGCCATTTCAATGGCAACACATTCAGCAGTGAAAATCGAAACCTCTGTTCTAATAGAAGCAGTTTGTTTGATGTTTAAAAAGGGGCAAATACATGAAGCCCCAACAGAGTTCGCAGTGGGATATTTTGAACCATCTGTGTATATGGGAATTGCATTTTGTTGTAAGAGGAATGTTGTGAGGTCTTGATTAGGATTATTTGGTGTCTACAGGTTTTGTCCTATTGTAAGATCGTGTGGAATGCTTGTGACTACAGTGTCATAATTGTGATTATATATAGAGTATTGTTTTTGTGAATTAAGTACAGTGGCATGGGTTATAACAGAATGAGCTATACTATGTTTTAAACTTCGTCCTTCCTTATTATTTTTATTGCAAATGTTTATGTATTTCAAAGTTGTTTTGTAAGTGAGAGAGCTATTGTTGGTGTAGATTTTTGCAAAGTATTTTTCACCCATTAAAGTAGTTCTGTCAATTATCATGTCAATCTTAGTTTCACCAAGGAGAATGTTTGTGGGAGTGCTTTTCCTGTATCCTAGCGCCATTCTGATGATAGAGTATTGGATTCTTTCAAGTCTGTTTTGTAATGTAGGACTTTTAGGGTATGTGATAAAGCAACAGTAATCTATAATAGATCTGACAAAAGATTTGTATAAAATAAGAAGAGTGCTAGGGTCAGACCCCCACCATTTTCCACATAGAAATTTAACTATATTGATGGCTCTGGAGCATTTTTGAAATACCTGTTTATAATGGGTGGTAAAAGACAGTAAATAATCAAAGGTGACACCCAAAAATCGGACTGATCTACTTGATGGTATTAGATAGTCATCAACTTTGAGAGACAAAGTACCAGGGAGAACTTTATTATTGCTAAAGTGAAGAAATTTAGTCTTTTGTGGAGCAAGTTGAAGTCCAAGTTGTAGTAAATTGTTTTGGATTTTTATTATTGCATTGTTCAAAATGCGTGTTCCCCTTTTGATGTTTTTGCATTTAATATAAAGGGCTATATCATCTGCAAACTGTGAAATTTGAATAGACTTCTGAAGTTTAGTAACGATTTTAGAAACATAGATTATATAAAGTAGCGGACTCAATACACCCCCCCTGTGGAACACCTTTGTAGACGAAGCGAAGGATATGATTAGTTTCATTCGTGTAGATGTATCGCTGATGCATAATAAAATGTATATATTGAATTAGAGACTCTGGGAAACCAAGTTCAGCTAGAAGATTATTAAGAATGTTGATATCAACACTGTCAAAAGCTCCCTGAACATCAAGAAAGGCAGCCAAGACATGTTTTTTTTCTATGAAGGACTCATCCACAGTCATTGCCAGATTTATGATATTATCTGTACATGATCTGCCTTTTCTAAATCCGTTTTGACTGTTTGGAAGTAGGCTATTAGTTTCAGCCCAGAATTGCAACCTGTTTTTAATCATGGTCTCAAAAAATCTGCATAAGCAGGAAGTGAGTGCTATTGGCCTGAGTCCTATTCCTTCAGGTTTGGGGACAAAATGGATAAAGGAGTTTTTCCAACTATGTGGATAATCATTACAAGAGTACATAGAGTTAAATATGTCCAAAAGCAGCAGTTTAAATTTAGTAGGTATTCTTTTGATAACCTCGAAATCAATCCCATCCATCCCACATGCAGAGCTGTCTCTCTTCTCACTGAGAGCAATGTTAAACTCAGCGAAGGAGAATGCCTTTTCTAAGAAAGGGTTTTCTCCGCATCAAGGAACCTGTCTGGGATCAGTTTCTACCCGGGGGGGGCTTAGTTTGTTTAATGTGTTATGAATATCTGTGTTTTGTAAATGATTGTCAGTGTGTTGTGGTGTAACTTTTACCCATTTATTTTTAAAAATTTTACATTTGTTCCATACGAAACTCTGACTGGTACGTAGGTCAATTAACGAGGCAAATTTCTTAAAGCAATCTTTTTTTTTTGCTTAAACATTCTAGTAGCAATCGCGCAGTTTTTGTTGTAAGAGATTAAGTCTTCAAGTTTTCGTGAGTATTTCCATTTTTTATGTGATGCCAATCTTAGTCTCTTAACCCTGTCACAGTCAGAGTTTCACCAAGGAACAGGGTTATGTCGCTTTTTATTATTACATGCTTTTTTGCCTAGTATTATATTTCGTTTATTAGCATTACTAATTTCTGAGGTAATGATGTCAATAAAAAAATTATATTTATCTGAAGCTGATAAATCATCATAATTGTCAGCAAGAAATTTATCGTTATTATTATCAAGGCCATCAGAAAAAAGTTGCCAATTAGTACGTACTGTTTTTAGTTTAAAGTTTTTTTTTTCATAAAAATGCCTAATACGCTCTATAGGATAATTTACATATATCGGAAAATGGTCAGATCCTAAAGTCTCTTCGCAAACCTCATAGGAAACCTCATTAGAAATATTGGTGCTAGAAATTACAAGGTCAAGATTTGATTGATAATTTTGACGCTCATTAACGTAAGTTACGGTATCAATATTATGCAGAAATAAATTGTTATCTAGTAAAGTTAATTCTAAGCTATGACCATTATTATCAGTGTGTTCACAATTCCACATTGTGTTGTGAGAGTTAAAATCACCGAGCACTATACATCTTTGACTGTAAACCACATTAATAAAAAGGTCTTGCCATGAGGCTTGAGAGAGACTGTGACCCGGCGGTCTATAACATAGAAATAAATCTAAGCTTGATTTAACACTCGTAATGGTAACGCCGCATATTTCAAATAAGTCTTGGTTTGTTGTAGTACAGTCAATGCTTACATAAGGAATATTTCTTCTGATGAGTAGTAGAAGTCCTCCTCCCCTCCCATTGAGCCTGTCTTTTCTGTAGGTTACAAAGCCCGGAAAGTTGAAGTTATGCAATGGGGTAAGCCAGGTCTCGACACATGCTAAAATGTCTATGCGTGGAAGAATTGTAGAAATCTCATTATATTTCGGGAGAATGCTACGCGCATTCCAAAACATAATTTTAATGTCTTTATGCTTATGTGTATTTGTATTCATTATGTGTGTTTTTTTTTATTTTTAATTATCATCACCATCTTGTGAGCTAGCGTCGTCTGTTTGTGATTCTATCTCTTCAGTAGAACATAGCCTTTTCGTTATTCTTAAAATGCGGCTCTTTAAATTTCTATCATTAATGAAGTTGATGACACTGTTCAACATGTCTAGGAGAGCAGACGTTTCTTTGGTAAATTCTTCAGTTAGCGATGGAATATCCTTGTGTCCATAAGAGTCAAACAGAAACTTAGAAAATTCTTGAAAGTTAAGCAGAAATTTATCGGTATTGTTATCAATATATGGTTTAGCAGACATTACTTGAGCTTCTAGTTCTGTCGCAGTGAGTTCAAGCCTAGGTTTCTTTCTACCTGAATTAATTTTCTTCTTATGCTGTATTGGACATTTAGAGCTGTTAGATTTATTAGTATTTAATAGCTGAGTAGAATTTTCCGCTGAGTCGTTGGAAGATATTATAGATGAAAGAGAGAGAGGCCTTTTGAAATTTTTGTCGTTATTTTGATTATCTTGTGACGTTAAAGAAATGTTTATTGAGTCTTGCTTATCTGTAGGTAAATTCTTTTCATTATTTAAATTAGTACTTTGTTCCATGGTTCCGTTGTCCATCGAGTTTACATTTGTATTGTTAATCTCTTTCTGTTTGATATTATCTATTTGAGTTGTTTTGGGTAGAGATGGAAAATTCTTATCGTAATTAGAGTCGTTTGTATTGTCATTGTTTTGACTTGAAGTGTTTATTGGACACTGCTTAGCTTTGTGCCCCGATTCCTTACATATAAAACATTTCATGGAGTCTGAAGATGCCAAAATTCTAAATATGTTGCCTTCATAATTGACCTGTAATGATTCGGGCACTAAAGATAAACTGTCAGGATGTATAAAAACTTGTCTACGAAAGCTCACTATATGTGCGCAACCAGCAATTGAAACTCCAGCTCTAATTGATGTGACCTTGGAAACCAGTTTGATGTTAAGGTTGACTAGGGCTTTTTCTAATACCTCATGCGGTATAGACGGTCTGACATTGGATAGTATTATATGCTTAGAACGCGCTATCAGTGGTCAAAAATACAGCAACTTATTGTCAATGTTTATACTTTTATGGGCGTCAACTAAATTATCAGAAATCCACTACATCGGTCATTCGAAGAGAAACGTGTACGTAAGCGTAAGCCAATTTAAAAAAAACATCGGAAGAGAGAGAGAGAGAGAGAGAGAGAGAGACAAACATAGACAAAATGTTAAGTTTAACGTACACAATAGGCTAAGTTAATATCTTGAATTTACAGTCAATGCTGTGAAAGACTCTAAAATTAGTATTTCAGACGTAAAATTTTTAAAAAATCGATAAATTTACCATATACAGTTCTTGTCACCGCCCTCTAGAAGTAGTTTTTACACAATCTGACTTCAAATTCATGATCAGCAATCTGAAAAACCCCCAGGATAGTATTTCCAATGTTTATCGACTCTTCAAAAGACGCATGATTAAATTTTAATATTGTTTAAATCCATTTTAGGCAAAATTTCGACTTTTACCGATTTCCTCATCTTTTCAGCCCCATACAGAGGACTAGAATCGCGTTAAAAAAATTTGAAGGTATGGTTTCCCGTGTATTTTTTCCCGTAGAATTCGATTTTGAAGTCCAATTAACCGTATCTCATGATTTGTTTTTTCTAGACTCGAAAAACCGCAAAAAAACCGTAAAAAATGAGGTTTTTTCAATAAAACTCTGAGAAAAGGTAGGAAAACCCTATATTTTTATTACAGATTCGGATTCAGCGTCGAAAAATACATGGGAATATGTATGTCCGGTCAAAAGTTCAGACATTTTTTTTCATTTTGTGGGCCTGTGTTATTTGAAATTCTAGAAATCGCAACAATACAATCACTTTTGACTAACTTTAAAATTTCCAAAACATAATTATCTAAAGTGCAGTTTTCCAATGAGTTAAGGACAACATCCTGCTCATCTTTGGGAAAATTCTCTGCACTTATAACCGATGAAAAACTTTTATTTTGACTAAATGATGCTGTTTGCGTATTACCCGAAGCGGCATGGTCTCTCCCATGAGGAGCCATCTTCACCCGCCTCCTGGTGTAAGAAAATTTGCTTTGTATTGTCTAGTATTGGCGTTTTTCAATATTGTAACACAGAGCGACCACAACTCAACACAACTTGTTCACTCGCGAACCATAGTGGAGCAACAAGAAAACACGTCTGTACTGTACGAGAGCAGACGTGAAACTATGAAATATATATATATATATATACCTATATTATAGAGTCAATTCGTTGGAGCACCCGCTGTATCACCCTCCATTCCACTCCAAGTTGCTCTACTACCCTCCCTCCAGCTCCATACTCCCCTCAGTATCCCCTCCTAAAACCAGCTGAAAATCATGTTTTTTTTACATTATTTTTCAAGTAATCGGCGACTCTAGGTGACTCCGTTCCGCTCCATGGGACTCCATGCCGCTCCATGGGACTCCATGCCGCTTCATGGGACTCCATTCACCTCCGGGTCCCTCCGTGAAAATTATTAATGCTAATTCAAATTTTGATTCCGATACACCTCCATCTACCGCTCCATATAAAACTTTGTAAAATAACGTTAAAATTCTATTATTTTTTGGTAAATTTTGCTCCGCATGCCCCTCCCTCACCCCTCCATTAATATTTTCTACGATATTTCCATTTAGCTAACGACGGCTCCATGTACCCCTCCATATACCGCTCCGTTTATCCCTCCGTCTATGACTTTGTCTACCCCTCCACATTCCTCTCCACAAAATTTTTCACAAAATCATTGAAATTTTAAAAAATGTTAGTTCCTTTTCCCACCTTGTACCCCTCCACATGGCGCTCCGTTTACCTCTCGATCTATGACTTTGTCTAACTTTTCATATTCCTCTCCGCAAAATTCTTTACAAAAACATTGAAATTTTGAAAATTGTTAGCTCCTTTTACCCTTCCATATACCCCTCCGTATAACGCTCCGTATAACTCTAGACAAAAACATTGTAATTTTATACTATATCCCTTCACATCTGGTAACTATTCAGCATAAAATTATTAATAACTTTTTGCAATAAATGTTTTTTAAAACAAATTTTTTTAAATAAAGTATGTACAATTTATGCATAACAATAAAATATAAAATTCGTGTATATAGTAACATGAAAAAAAAATAAAAAAAAAATAAACATATATAAAAACATATGAAAATTTTGAGAAATTACAAGTCCTTGTTGAGAGTCTCAGGGTCAAACCGTGTGTGATAGTGTATGCTGAGACATGGTTTCTGGACCATTATCAGTATTTTGGCTTAAGTGAATATAGTATGTATTATAATCATAGTAATCTAAATAAGTCTGATGGTGTAGTCATGTACGTGCACAGGGAAGTGAATCAAACTACTGAAATAGTTGAAATTGACAAATTAAAGATATTAAATACTTCGATTAAACTTAATAATAACTTAATAATTTTTATCAAAATTGAATCTATTAGTGCTAAAACTTTCAAGTTAAATATACCTATAACTGATCATTTCCCACTTTTTGTTAAAATTAAAAAGAACCTTAAAAAGGTAGAAAAAAATAAGCCTGAAACTAAATATATTTTAAATTACAAAAAACTAGTAAATGTAGTTGGAAATGTTGATTGGTCTCGATATGAGTCAATGGATGATCCTAATGAAGCCATAAATTTAATGATAAGAGAGATTCAAAACTGTATTGAAATATCTAAAACTAGAAAAGATATAAACTATAAAAATTTACCTAGAAAAGAATGGATGACTGTTTCCATTATGAAATCATGTAAAAAAAAAGAAAAACTTTATAAAAAACTTAAAAAAAATCCAAACAATGAGGAATTAAAGTTAAAATATAAGAATTATATAAAAGTACTTGATAAGGTAATAAAAGATGCCAAAATAAATTATGATAAATTCAGTATTCAACAAAATTATAACAACACTAGAAAATTATGGTCAATAATAAATTCTAAAATTGGCAGTAATTACTGAAAGAAAAGAGATCGCTAATGCCAAGAATGCTCATTACTGTTCAGTAGGTGAGAGAATGAGTAAAAAAATCAAACAGCAAATAATAAATTAATTAAATTGCCTCCAATGAATTTAAAATCAATTTTTTTACAACCAACAAACAATTATGAAGTGCAAAAAATAATTGAACAACTAAAAGATAAAAATGGAGGTATGGACAAAATAAGTGCTAAAGTACTTAATTTGATATCTCATTATATTGATGATGCTTTGGCAAGCATTTTTAATAATTGTATAGATAAATCAGTGTGGCCCGACGCACTCAAAGCTGTTGAGGTCGTTCCGATTTATAAATCTGGACAAAAGCAAGACATGTGCAATTACAGACCTATATCTTTAATATCAAATGTAGCAAAAATTTTTGAAAAAATTATTTTCAACAGAATTTATGATTTTATATTTAAAAATAATCTATTGAGTACAAAACAATTTGGATTTATAAAAAATGTTGGAACTAAAGATGCCTTGAGTTTCATTACAAAAATGATGTATGAGAACCTTGATAAAAGCTCTCCAATTACGATGACGTTCTTAGATCTTGCCAAGGCTTTCGACACTGTTAATCATGATATCTTGTTAGAGAAAATGTATGCATATGGCATTAGAGGAAAGGCACAAGTTTTAATTAAAAATTATTTGAATAATAGAATGCAAAAAGTGAGATTGGAACAATTTGAAAGTAATTTTGAAATTATAAATACAGGAGTTCCACAAGGAACAATTCTGGGACCTCTTCTTTTCATAATATATGTTAACGATCTTTTAACTGACATGCCAGATGATACCATAATGTCGTATGCTGATGATACAGCATTGATAGCTACTGGCAATACTTGGAAAGAAGTTGAATATAATATGAACGAATATCTTGAGAAAGTGTCGGAATGGTTAGCATTAAACAAACTAACCCTAAATGTTAATAAAACAGTATACATTAACTTCGGGGATTATTGTGATAGCGTGCCAACAAATTTTGTATTAAAAATAAATAACAACAGACTAAGCAGAGTGAATAGTTGTAAATACCTTGGTATTATGCTTGATTACAATATGAAATGGAATGAACATATTAATTATATAATAAAGAAAACAAGATACTTAATTTTCATTTTCTATAAAATATCAGGTTATTTAGTAACAAAAATTTTAATTATGATATATTATGCTCTTTTTCATAGCATTGTAAGTTACGGCATACTTGCATGGGGAGGAACCTACAAAAATAATTTGGATTTACTTCAAAAAATACAGAATAGATTATTAAAATTAGTTTTTAAAAATAATTTTGTTCATAGAAAACCCATGACATTACATCAGCTGTTCTCTCTTGAAAGTCTCGAATATTACTATAATGATATTAAAAATATCTATATTAACTCAGTTAGTAAAACTAGGCATAAAATTATACCACTGCCAAGGGTACGTAAGACTGTAAGTGACAAGAGTAGCTTCATAAAAGCAATACAAATTTTTAATCAACTGCCAAATAATTTAAAAGTTTTAGATATAACTAAAAAATCCTCTAATGAGAAATTAAAAGAGTGGATATACGAAAATATATTGTTATAATGTTATTCAATTTAGTTTAATTCAACTAAATATTAAATATTATGTACAGAGAATAAATGAGAATATTTTATTTAATGTTATTGATGGCAGTTTACTGCCGTCAACTTACATATGTCTATCACTAGGGTGCAGAAAGCCAAATAGGAGAAAATAAAAAACAAATTAGTGTATGATAGGTATTGAATGAATGAGTGAGTGATGAGTGATGTGTGGTTGGAAGATTTTTTGTGTGCTGGTACACACGATAATCTAACTGGCATTATTATTTTTATTATATTATTCTATTATATTTGCTTTTTCTTTTTGTAAACCGAACCTGCGAACAGGAAATATTATTTTCCTCTGCAGGATTTGCGGCGTTTCTGGTCATTTATTATGTTTAATAATTGTACTTGAGATTGCTTGTAAATGTTCTATGTAACTCTGGATTTAAATAAATAAATGAAAAAAAAAAAATGTACAATTTGTATATAACACAATTTGAAAAACAAAATAGTTCTATATAAAAAAATGTGATTCTAAATAAAATATTTTGAAAATAAAAATATATAAAAAGTATTAACATTTTCACTAAAAAATTTAAAATTACAATAAATTTTATATTTTAAAATTATTATTAACAATAAATATTTCAATGCCTAACATCATTTCTTCTATTCCCATCGTTTCATCTGGAATAATTTTTATTTGATTGAAGTCTTTAACAACTATAGTGTATATATTTCCTAAAAAATAAAATTATATAATTAAATTGGATATATGATCAATAAAGTTATTAATTATGTTATTTGAATTTATTTACTTACCAATATCTTGTATATCACCAATAAATTCAATCTTCGTACCCTTTTCTATTGAGATATCAATATCTCAATAGAAAAGTTTTCATTCCTCGTATCACGTTAAATACTGGAAATTCTTCTTCTCCACCATTTAATTTCTACAGGAAACAATTTCCAATAATATTAGCGTTCGCGATAACAATCAATAAATCACAAGGACAGAGTTTTGATAAAGTAGGTTTATATATGTTTAATACATTTAGTCCATACGTTTATTTTATACATTTAGTCCATTATTTTCTCATGAGCAATTATATGTTGCTCTTTCAAGATGTAAAAATCCAAATGAAATTTTTATACAAAATAATTCTAAAAATTTACAATCAATACCAAATATTGTTTGGAAAGAAGTTTTTGAAAATTAAAAATTTCATATTGAAATTCGTAAATTATATAATATTTAATAAATCCAAAAAAAATTTTTATACAAAATGATTCAAAACTTATGCAAATATTATTATAAATTATAAGTAGTAATTACATAAAATTTTGATATACATTTATTTAAATATGATATAATTCTTATTAAAATTTTGCATGGAATTGAAGGATAAAATGAAGAATAATCATTTAAAAAAAAATGTTCTATTTCGTATTATTATAAGACATGTTACAATTATAGTTAATAGAAAAATGTTTGATTATTATGATTATTCTAATACACATATTTAAGCAAAAATTTAAAAGAAAATAATATTGTGAAAATTCTTATATAATAAATTAACAAAATTTAAAAAAAATTAATAACTTTTGAAAATTTGTTTAAATATGTGTGTTCCCAATGGTGGAGGATGGTTTGTAGGTTAGGCTTATGGTATAAGGAGGAAGGAATATAAGCTCTCATGGTTATGTAGGGCTACAGACGAAGAAAACCATGGTTTTATTTTAAATGTTTATATAAAAATATTGAAATGATTTTAATTAATTTTAACATGTCTTAAAATTAATTAAAATGATTATGTTTATTTTTATATATTAATTATATTTAATAACTTATATTACTATTAATATCTAATTCTATATTATCTTTTTAAATTAGTAATAGATCAAATTGAATATAACTAATTCTAATAAAAAAAATATAATATTTGCAATTGCCACACTCTCTCTAGTTCTTTATATGTATATATAATAAAAGCATAGCTTCTGTCAACCAGACCTCAAAATTTTTAAAGTATCCTTTTATTATCTTCTTTCAGTTTAAGTAATGAAAAAACATAATATAAAGATATTTCAAAAAATTTGTGAATAAAGTGAGAAATTGTGACGTCAGTAACTATATATAAATTCTACATACAGACGTATAAATAACTTTGTGAAACGTTTTTAATATCTTTAAAATAAAGTGTATTTATTATTAGGTTAATGGTTTTAGATTTATATGTATAAATTCTATTACATCATCTTAATTTAGGCGTGCAAGTGTAATGTCTGTTTCATATCCCCACAAAGAATTAAAAAGAGGGCTAAATAATGTTAAACGCATATTAAAAACAAATTTTAAGTGTTAAAAGGTTAAAAAGCATTTTTAAAGGAAGTGACGACAGTGGCAAAAACTCTTACATCAATGAAAAATAAAATACTACCATTACAGTTTTTAAAAGTTTTGATTCTTAACGGCATGTTGGAGCTGCAGCAATCGAGTTTTGCTTTTTTATTTTATCAATATCTTTTTAAATTCTTAAATTAAACAAATATAATGACTTGTCCGCACTAAAGCTATATTTATACAATAATTTTTGTTAAAATAAAAAATCATTTGGACTTGTTATTTTTTTATGAGCTTGGATTGGAAATTAGATATCAAACTCGACAAACCTAACCTTAAAATACGATACATTGAAAGTTTTTATTATAACTTTGTATGTATAATATTTTGGTGGATTTCTTGAGTTGTCCGCACTAGAGTTTAATCTTACAAATTTTTTCTTTGTAGCAAAGAAACTCGATTAAACGCATCGTTTATTCATAAGTTAAGATTGGAAATATTATTAGAAGGCGAACAGCTTCGTCATGCTCTTAAACTAAAAGTTTCTAAAATATTTTTGTATTATACGTTGCGATTTTAAATAATAAAAGGCATGACAGAGATATTTCTTATGTACAAATTATGCATCCTATTACATCACTTGAAAAAAAATTCAAAAAGACTAAATAAATTTGATTAAATATTATTTTTTTTAAATTGTTAAAAGAATAAGTAATTTATTATGGATTATTAAGTCAATAATAATATGAATTTAGTTACAGGAGATAACAATTAGTAAATTTAAGAAGTATTTTTACCGATTTTCGGTAAGTGATACTTGAACATAATGTACAGGCTTTTTCAACTTAAATTAGTGTTAGAAATACTTGTTTTCACACTTACAAGAAGAGTGTTTCACTTTCGGGTCACCGACTTTGCTCAAATTTTGGGAATGTTTTCTGGATATAGAAACATGAAGAAAGCCAAAATTTTAGAGGCCAACGCTCAGTATTTCCCTAGTTACAGCTAATTGAAGAAAATCACTAAAAAAGTTACTAGATTTTCAAACGCTTATAGTTTCTCAGCATTGTTAGCTAGAAACTTACAACTTTCTTTAAATGAAAGCTGAGCTCAAATCCTCTCAAAATAGTTTTTTTTCTCAAAGTTAGAGCGTAATAAAGATTGGACCCAATTTTAGCTTCTATTATTAATTAATGTTTTAAACAGAAATTTCAGGCCCAATCTTTATTACGCTCTGACATTGGGAAAAAATAATATTTTGAGATGCGATAAGTGCTATTCCGAGAGGATTTGAGCTCAGCTTTTATTTAACCCTTTCAGAGGCAGTGGGTCTCCTGGAGACCCACTTATTTTTTCGTGATTTCCCCTGATTTTTGATAGGGAAAAAATTCACTTGTAATATAGCGTTGCCAATGCACAGTTTTAATGCGCCCCTGAAAGGGTTAAAGAAAGTTATAAGTTTCTAGCTAACAATGCTGAGAAACTATAAGCGTTTGAAAATCAAGTAACTTTTTTCTGATATTTTCAATTGGCTGTAAATCTAAAATTTCGGCTTTCTTCGTGTTTCTGCATCCAGAAAATATTCCTAAAATTTGAGCAAAATCGGTGACCTAAAAATAAAACACTCTTTGTTAGTTTCTATATGCATATGTAAGTTGATTAAATTATAAGAGCATTTATTTGTAAGTAATTGGAAAGTATATAATGTGAAAAAATTATGATAGATTTTCGAAAAAAGCGGCTAATTCTCAGCTACAGTTTAGTCTTTACATCGATTTTATAATGACACTCCGTTAAATATTTTTAAAGTGGTTGTGGTATCAGCTTTTTTCGCGACAATATGCTGCGGCAAAATATTTTACTTCATGGATAATGCATAAATAATTCACGAAAAATTTTCCTATAGTTAAATATTACTTGGCAGTAATATTTCACATAATACCATGCCAATAAGATTGGAAATTATCGAAGTATTATAATAAAAACGTTCACTTAAAATGCCTAGAATTCTGATTTGACAGATTGATTACGGCGAAAAAAAAACAGCAAATCATGAACTATTGTATGATACTCAGTCATGCGAACCATTTTATTCATCGAATTATGAAGGCAACTTGTTAAATTTTTTCTGAAGTTTTCAGTTACTTACTTTTTTGATTGCGTTATGCTGCGAAAACATATCTGATTTCACAAATGATTTCCGGATAATTTCAGGCAAATTATCTACTCGTTATTTATAACTACGCAGTGATTTTGCAACATTTTCTTTGATAAGAAAAAATTAATTTCATTGCTTCGTTTTCAACAAAACCTTGAAAAACTAAATTGTTTACTCTAACCCTTATGTTTCAAGTTTTTCAAGGTTTTCTTGAAAACGAAGCGATAAAATCAATTTTCTCTTATCAATGAAAATATTGCGTTTTTTTAGATAAGATGCGGCTTTCTCTTTATTTTTTGTCAAAATTATTAATTTTTGCAAGAAAATCTATTCTTTAATTAGAAAAGGATGGATTTACTCGATCTGCTCTTAAAAGCTAAATCTATGTCGGTCTAGAATGCCACATTTTTACCCCATGCATAATATACTATTCTTTTTTTATCCTTAATGAAATTGATTTTATTAATTTATTGATTTATTTATTTTTAGTTTCAGAAAAAAATTCTTATAAATATTTATATATGTGGAAAGGAATGAGAGTGGCATAAGTCACATTGACAAAAAATTTAGTTAGCGGTATATCTTGATATTTTTTAGCATTAAAAAAATTAATTTTGTTAAATATTATGCTTTTTTGCTCTTCTTCTTCAATATTGAAAGTAAAGAAGACACAACATTTTAGAAAATTAATTTATTCAATACTAATAATATCTCAATATATTTCCTCCTAAATTTTTATGTGACTTATGCCTTTCTCATAACCCATATATGAAGATACTATTCCTCAAAAATTATTTATCAGAGCAGCACATAATTATATGGTATTTAGATAATGTTTTGTATTATATGGAATATTTTTGATTGTGAACTATTTATAAAAATATTTATTGATTTCGATGATTTCAGTTAATTTCAATGATTTCAGTTTGAATATTTTTGATTTCGGTAATCAAATTGTGCATATAAAATTTGATAAATTTCTTATGAATTCTCATGATTTCTCATGATTACAATAATGATTTTATTTGAAGGTGATCAATGATTTCTCAGAGTGAATAGCTGATTTTTCACGTAATACCATACCGATAAGATTAATAATTATCAAAATATATCAGTTATTCTGATTAAAGAGATTGACTATGGCAAAAAATTGGCAAATTTTAAGCTATTTTACAATGGTCTAAGCCATTTTTTTAATATATTTTTGAAGGTATGTTGCTATCTTCTTTTTGAACTTGGCGGTGTATTCACTTTTCTCATTATGTTATACCGCGTTAAATTACCTGATTAAACGAATATTTTTCGAATAATTTACGGCAAACTATGCACTTGCTACATTTCACTCTAAAATGATATTTCACATAATACCATACTAATAAGATCATGAATTATCAAAGTATTACGATGAAGAACGTTTAGCTAAGATATCGTTAATTCGGATTTGACAGATTGATTACGGCAAAAAAGCGGCAAATTTGGAGCTATTTCAGGATGGTCCAAGTAATTTTTTTAATTGATTTCTAAAGGTACGCCGCTAACTTCTTTTTGAAGTTAGCGATGTACTCACTTTTTTAAGGAAATTAGGCTGTGGCGAAATATTGGATTTCACGGATAATTTACGGATGATTTACGGCAAATTATCTAATAGTTATTTCTGTAGTACAGAGAAAGTACTGAGCCAACTTTAGGGGAGCTGTTATTCTTGATATAAAAACTTTATTTCCTTTATTTTCTCCTATAATAATTTTAACTTTTATATTATATTTAAATAATCTATTTATTTTTAATCGTGTTCTATTACATAATCCATCTTTAATACATAAATTTTGAACTAGCATTATTTTTGCATTTACTTATAAAATTAGTTCATGTAGAGGTAATTCTTCTCTTATGTTATTTAACATTTCTATTAGATAATTTAAATGAATATTATCATCGGTTTGATCTACACCTTTATACGTTGCATAATCAATACTATAATAACTTATTGTTTGATTGTTAATTAATTTTAATATTTTATTATTCAAAATGTTTACTTCTTCATTATGTGTACTTAAAATAAAATTTTCAGAAAAACAAGAAATTTTGTCAATGTTTTTTATAAATTTCATTACATACGTCATTATTTTTCCATTCTTTTGGATAATACACTCAATTCTCGCTATTACGAGCAACTCGGGAATAATTTCTCTCGTTATTACGAGCGTGAGAGGGGCCCCCACCACTCAAAAAATGCTATGCTTAGAATAATGAGCGAAACAATACCGAACGAATATAAACAATAACTATATCGATCGTACGTGTGTAACCGTTTAATTTTCATTGAAATAAGATCGTTTATTTGATTTATTTATTTTTAGTTTTATTCTCCTGAAAACGTTCTTTGTATGGCCCAAACCATGCTCGATTGGAGTCAAGATGTAAATCAAATTTCATGTGCGAAAAGAGCAACGCTGATAAAAGCTCCAGATATTGCTCTTGACATTTTTTTCAAAAGCAATGAAAATAAAATTTAATTTTGTTTTATAATTGTTGACTTAATTTTTTGTTTTCTTTTTTCATATTGATACGGTCAATTTACTAATAATCATCTAAAAATAAATTTTTTTTTAACCGACTTCAAAAAGGCGAAGGCTCTCAATGCGAATAAATTTTTTTTTTTTTTTATTTGTTTTATGTCTGTTACCATATAACTCCGTCATTTCTTAACGGATTCGAAAAAACTTTTTCTTATCTGATAAAGAATGTCTGCAGGAAGGTCCCATCCAAGTCCTATAATTATTGGGCCAAAATTCGGTTTCTATGACCCAATTATCAAATTAAGAAAAAAACCGGGTGTTTTGTTTTCGCATTTACCTTCCTTATACTTCTCTCTCTCTCTCTCTCTCTCTCTCTCTCTCTCTCTCTCTCTCTCTCTCTCTCTCTCTCTCTCTCTCTCTCTCTCTCTCTCTCTCTCTCTCTCTCTCTCTCTCTCTCTCTCTCTCTCTCTCTCTCTCTCTCTCTCTCTCTCTCTCTCTCTCTCTCTCTCTCTCTCTCTCTCTCTCTCTCTCTCTCTCTCTCTCTCTCTCTCTCTCTCTCTCTCTCTCTCTCTCTCTCTCTCTCTCTCTCTCTCTCTCTCTCTCTCTCTCTCTCTCTCTCTCTCTCTCTCTCTCTCTCTCTCTCTCTCTCTCTCTCTCTCTCTCTCTCTCTCTCTCTCTCTCTCTCTCTCTCTCTCTCTCTCTCTCTCTCTCTCTCTCTCTCTCTCTCTCTCTCTCTCTCTCTCTCTCTCTCTCTCTCTCTCTCTCTCTCTCTCTCTCTCTCTCTCTCTCTCTCTCTCTCTCTCTCTCTCTCTCTCTCTCTCTCTCTCTCTCTCTCTCTCTCTCTCTCTCTCTCTCTCTCTCTCTCTCTCTCTCTCTCTCTCTCTCTCTCTCTCTCTCTCTCTCTCTCTCTCTCTCTCTCTCTCTCTCTCTCTCTCTCTCTCTCTCTCTCTCTCTCTCTCTCTCTCTCTCTCTCTCTCTCTCTCTCTCTCTCTCTCTCTCTCTCTCTCTCTCTCTCTACCTATATTTGCGTTTTTAGTAAGGGGATTCACTAGAAGATAGAAAATAAAAATTTTTTAACAAAAACAAACAATTTAAAAAATTTTTAATAAATAAAAACCGACTTTAAAAGTATCGAATAAAAACAAAATTTTTTAGAAAAAATAAGATTTTAAAAACATTGCACTGAAAAATGACAAATAAAAAATTTTTAACGAGAAAAAACCGACCTCAAAAAATGCACTGAAAAGTAACAAATAATTTATTATCTTTAGAAATCATACAAATAATTGGTAAAATACAATTTTAGAAGTCGGCGTCTAATTCTAAATCTGTGGTGCGTAAGCAGAACGACTTAGTGCATTTTTTCAAAAATAACGTTCACATTCATTGTTCAAAAATAACGTTTACATTCATTGAAGAATTAGACGCCGACTTCTAAAATTGTATTTTACCAATTATTTGTATGATTTCTAAAGATAATAAATTATTTGTTACTTTTCAGTGCATTTTTTGAAGTCGGTTTTTTTTTTAAAGCACATTAATTTGATGATATGTAATTAAAATGTACATAAAAAAATAATATAAATAAAAATAAACAATTATAAACATACATATATGATCATATCTCCACAACTTTTAATCTTTTCGTGATATGTCATTTTACAGCTGTCACTGGGTAGCGAATGATGCACACTATTCAAACTAGGTTCACACCTTTTGTACAATCTTGTTCCTCTATTTTTTATATATATAGTGAATGTGCCACCAATGCTCCAGTAGATATTTCTATAAAACGTAAATTTTTACATGGATAAAAGTTCGGAAATTTTATCCATGTAAAAATTTTCGTTTTATAGAAATATCTACTGGAGCATTGGTGGCACATTCACCATATACATAAAAAATAGAGGAACAAGATTGTACAAAAGATGTAAACCTAGTTTGAATAGGGTGCATTATTCGCTACCCAGTAACAGCAGTAAAATGACTTTTCAAAAACATTATAAAAAAATTAAAAGTTGTGGAGATATGCTCATATAATAATAAAAAATATAGATACAATAAAAGATTATATATTATATATTATTTAACCCTTAATTGGCACCGTGGGTAAAATTTACCCCAAACCTTCTTTAAGTTCATATAAATTGTACTAAGATCTTAATAATGGCCTAAGTAGCGACATCTGTCAGTAGTTGACATCCATAACTAAAGATTCATGAGATGTGTATAGTGTGGCAGTGTGTGTTGGAGAGCTGTTAAAATATTAAAAACTACACGAGTTATGATTTTTTAAGTAGAAAAACTGAATTTTCCCGTTTTTTTTTTAACATTTTTTTTACTATTTTAATTTAAACAAATGAGTATAAAAACAGTTTAACTTTAAAAATTGGTAAATCAACATTCTACGCTTTAAGACCGAAGTGGGTTATACCACATCCACCCACTGATTCGTATCTTCGCGTTTACTGCGAGAATCTTAAACTTATGTCAGATGCTTTGAATAATTATAAAAAAGAGAATAAACAAGACATTGCAGATTTGGAATTGAAAATATGTTCTTTACTTTTTTGTTTAAAAGATGATATGAAATGTGTACTAAGAGAATGTAAAGAATGTCCCATTGGAGATTCTATTGATTTACAAGTAATTTTTTTGACAGAAGAAGATTTATATGAAGAAATAATTTATGGTGTTTGGGAAAAATCAAATTTACTGAATAAAACTAGCACAATTGAAAATTTCTTAATAGAGTTAAGAGAGCGTGCTCTCACTGTAAGAGCTCATAAATTGGTCAAAGAAATTCAACGTATAGCAATTGAAGAGGTTAAACTTTTAGCGGAAAATAATGACTTCCAATTAGTTATTCGTGTCGATTTTGCAGAAAATTGGAAAGTTCTGCTTCAAAATAAAATTCAAAGCTATCATTGGAGTAAAAACCAAATATCAATATTTACGTCAGTATGCTATTTTGAAAATGATAAAACAGTCAGTTATGTCACCGTCTTTGACGATATTAAACATGATTCGTCTCATGCCCTAATGACTATAAATTTAATTATTGATAACTTAAAACAACAACATATTGCGCAAGATCTTGATGAAATCATAACCATTTTCGATGGAGCTGCCAGTCATTTTAAAAATAGATATCAATTCTATGAGCTTCAAAACTGAAAAGTAAACAGAAAATGGCTTTTTTCTGCAACAGGTCATGGTAAAGGTGCTTGTGACGGTATTGGTGGTTTGGTTAAACATTATGCTACCACGCATAATCTGTCCAAGAAGAGTGCAGATTTTATCAGAAACGCTGAAAATTTCGCCACTGACGTATCAAAATATACTCCGTTGATTAACATTCTTGTTATCCGCAAGGATGAGTTAGAAGTTTTTCGACTGACATAAAAAATGGAATGGTTAGGAAATGCAAAAGAAATTAAAGGTATTCAAAAGATTCACTGTTGGACAAGTGAACGAAACCAAATCTACACTGCCAAAACTTCGAGACATGAGTGGTAAGAAGTAAATTGAAAGGTTTTATTCAAATTCGTATTTTTTTATTCACATTAGTTCTCAATTCATTAGTGTTCTTTCTTAATTGTATCGCATATTATTTGTTCATTGAAAATGACCAAATAATATATTTTAGTATTTAAAAAACTCACCTTTTCAAAATTCGAAATTCAAAATTCAAAATTCAAAATTCAAAATTCAAAGTAAATATATTTACTTAAAGTTTCAGCATGTTTTTTAACTTGAAATCGTCATAACTTTGGTTCTAATTGATCAAAATATTCGATCCGGGGTTTATTTTAAAGATCATTGTTGATATTTTTGATATATTAATAAATAAAAGCATAAAAATAGTTGTAAGAACACGTAAAGTTGGAAAAATAGTACGATGCGCCATGGTATCAATGTTTTAAAATCGAAAATATAAAAAAAACGTTTAAAAATCTGTAAAAAAAAAATAAGGCAAAATCGCATATTTACACCTACCCTCAAAGTTAGTATTTTTTATGTATAAAATCGTTTAAAAATTTCAAAAAAAAAAAAATTATAGTTTTCGAGAAAATCGTGTTTGAAAAAAATCGCTTTTTCTCGTTTTTTTGTAAATAACTCAGTGAAATCAAATTGTATTACAAAAATCGAGGTTGCATTTAAAACTAGATAGAATTCCGCACACTTTCGTTAAAAGAACAACCAAAAAGGTTAAAAATTGACGGAGCTATATTCATTTAAAAATAGAGGTTCATTTTCAATTTCTGAATTTTCGTTTTTACGTCCAACACTAAAATTGCTGTAGTAAAAAAAAAAAAATTTTGAGCTTTCTACGAGGTAAATTTTATCTTCATATACATAATAGAAGGTATTTTTATTACTATAAAGAAAAAAAAATTTCGATCAGTGACGGCCTGCATGAATCTGAATGGAATCAACCATAGGTATTATAAGTTACATTTTCATGAGTTTGTAAATCTTTATAAGATTTTGCACTTATAAAATAAAGTGGTTTTTGGGGCTCCTTGCGAGGGTTTCCACTAATGAAAAAAGTTAACGGGCCGATAGCGGTACCGCTACATTATACATCTTTTTCTGTTATTTAATATTATATATATATGGGTTCTAATCTGACCTCTTCCCAGAAGAATATTAATCTATATGTCATTTATATCACGACTCTTAAAAAATTCGTTAAGACATTAGTTTTTTAGTCTAAACATCATCACCGTCAAAAATATTTGTAAATACGCTAACACCAATCGTGCACAACGTAAATTTATGCAAGGAGAAATGGTTTATCAGACCCAATTCGAAATAAAATGTGAAATTAATAAGA
Source organism: Anastatus disparis (assembly GCA_017163975.1). Classification (NCBI taxonomy): domain Eukaryota; kingdom Metazoa; phylum Arthropoda; class Insecta; order Hymenoptera; family Eupelmidae; genus Anastatus; species Anastatus disparis. The sequence continues at coordinate 65,896 of JAFFSR010000384.1, read as the reverse complement.
AATATACATTCAACGGTGAGGTTAACTTCACATAGCTTATTGCTTGCAGACGTCTACTTGTCCACGCTTCATACAAATCTACCTTCGCAGAGTTGTCAAATATATTCTGCTTGTTTACATAACCTCGATTTGTTCTCGGGAAGAGATTAAAACTAACATTTAAATTCTTGACTGCTTAAATTTCACGACCCCTTACTACACAATAATCTTTGTTGGAATTTTTTTCACGCATTTTGAACTCTTTTTAGTACATTGTAATTAGTTTTCAATTAAAAAATAAAAATTAAACACCAATTGCTATGATACTCAACGCAAAGTTGTGTTTTAGATTATTTCACAGTCTTGCCACGAGAGGTCATCGCAAGTGTGTAAGTTCCCAATAGTAAGTTTAATCTGTGATTATTAAACTAACACCGAGTCAGATTCCCTTTAATATTATCATATTAAAAAAGTTAACATATAGAGGGCAAAATCCTCCTATATTAACTTATTCTTCTGAATAATTCTTTTCAAAAAATGAAAAAAAAATAAAAAAACATGAACAATGTATCTTGATGGGGGGTACATTGGAGGGACCATGGGAGATTTTGGGGTGGAACATGGAGGGGATCACACGGAGATCATGGGTGGAACATGAGTGAAATATGAAGAAGAAATGGAGGGTAACATCTTCTTATAAAATATATGCATAAAATAACGTAAATTTACGTTATTAAATAAATGGATAAAGTATGGGGGGGGGCATAGATAGTTTATGGAAGGGTGATGACCGAATTTTTTTCAATATTAAGAAATTACAGCGGATAAAGCAAAATAGAAACCGTGACATTATTTTTCATAAAGCTATACCTATATATACAAAAGATGTATCAACTTATACTGGCTACAACTTTTCTAATTTATTATACAGTTGACGATCTGAGTCTTGCCACCTTCTCCTCCATCGACTCGCTCATGCGTTACCCCAACTTATTGACAAGCAATTGGTTTTCACACATTCTGAGTTCCACCGCTGCTCTATGCGATTTTTGAACTTGTAAAAATGGGTTTATTAGTTTAATTATTTTTTGTAGAGTACAATTAATATTTATTGAAAGAAAAAATAACAAAAATAATACAATATTGCATAATTTTTATTTATATTTACTAAAAAAAATTTAAAAATTAAACTAGGTATATTCAACTCTTCAATAAAATGTTATTCAATTAAAACTTTACCTGATCCCTTTATAAATAAAAGATGGAATGAATCTTATTTTTTTTCATTTTTATAATAACAATGAGTGTCCAGTTCATTAATTCATAATATATTGTTTAATTTTAAATTGATGTTACCTACCCTGAGAGAAAATTCATGCAAATAGAGCATTTAGTTTACGTATCCAAAATTAGTAAGTAATATCCTATGCTTTCATAACAGCGCCATTTACTCTTACGAGGTTTATGCTATCTAAAAACTGTTTGTTTGCATGCTTTGGTAACTCCCCACTCTAATATCCTTCGATAGCTGGCGCTGTATCCTCTCACGGGACATGAAGGGAGTAAACGTGGCTTGTCCACTATTCTTTCTTTACTGCTAACTATGACATTCTTTCAAACACGGCTGGTCTATATCCAAAATCATGTCGCAAATTTTGTTAACGTATTTTCATAGCATGAATCTTTTTTTTCTTTTCTTTTCTTTTTTTATGAAGGGAGATACATTATAAATATAATCTGTTAAACTTTGTAACTATCAATAATTAATTTTTAACTTTAAATTTAATTATTTTAAACAGCTGGGGGCAGATGAGCATGTACGATTTTACGCCAGAGATATTTCGAAGTAGCGTTGGTCTAGTGCGTAACGTTCGTGCTTTTCCTTTTGAGTAGGCGAGTTCAACTCTTAGAACCATTCTGGTTAGAACCATTTTTTTACAACTTTTTTATTATTTCAATAGTTTTTATCACTTTTTTTTATTTATATTTTTTATATTTATATTTTTTATATTTTCTATTTTTTTATTAATTTTAAAATCTATTTTTTCACAAGTTACTTAAAGTATGCTCGTTTTTTTAATTAATATTTTTAAATAAATTATTTTATATACAAAATAATTTAAAATATTAATAAATAAATAATAGTGATGTTTACAATACTATAGTTCAGTTTTGTCTTTATAAATAATCAATATACCTCAGTTTTATTTATTTATTGTAATTTATTGTAAATTTTATGAACTAAATTATAAATAAATTAAACTATACTATTATAAAATAAACATCACTATTATTTATCTATCAATATCTGTAATTACTACCAATAAAGAATAATTTATTTTTAAAAAATTTTCATTGAAAAAAACGAGCGTAATTGTGAAAAATTAAATTTTAAAATTATTAAAAAAATACAAAAAAAAAATAAATAAATATAAAAAGGAATAAAAAATAATAAAACAGTAAAAAAAAAATTTTTTTAAAGTGACCCTAGCCGAGAGTTGAACACGCGTACTCAAAAGGAAAAGCGCGAACTTTACGCACTAGCCCAACGCTACTTCGAAACATCTCAGGCGTAAAATCGTACATGCTCATCTGCCCCCAGCTGTTTAAAATAATTAAATTTTAAGTTAAAAATTAATTATTGATAGTTACAAAGTTTAACAGATTATATTTATAATGTCTCTTCCCTCATAAAAAAAGAAAAGAAAAGAAAAAAAAGATTCACGCATCGAAAATACGTTAAGAGGCAGTCGGAACCAAATCGGTGACTAGCGGTATATATCAAGTCAGCATTTTTCGCTTTACGATAATATTTTGTATATTTTTATGGCTTAAACTATTTCAAATTATTCTTTATATACATGACTAGAGGAAATGACTATATTTTTACCATATGAATAAGTAAATAAATTATTATAAGCATTTATTACAAATATCAAACTGACTTGACATATACCGCATGCAAAAAACTGTCGTGTCGATTGTTAGGTGGCATTTTTCGCTTTATAACAATATTTTTTATATTTTTGTGGCTTTAACTATTTTAAATTATTCTTTATATACATGACTAGAGGAAATGACTATATTTTTACTATATTAATAAATGAATAAATTATTATAAGCATTCATTACAAGCAGCGAACTAAGTCTCCAATTTGGTTCCGACCGCCTCTTAACGAAATTTGCAACATGATTTTGGATATAGACCAGCCGTATTTGCTCGCATCGCCACCCAAAAGAGGAGGCGACTCAAGCAAATAAAGGATATGAAAGTGGGGAGTCATCGAAGTATACTACGCGAGTCATCAGTGAATACCGTTCATGCTTTAGTTATACTCTCCATACCATCTTTTTTAGTATAAGGTAATCCAATATTGATAGAGCTTCTCACGCCTGTCATATTTGTATCAATATTTTATATGCTCGCGTAGATGGCAGTTCGCATGCTCTATTAGCATGAATTTTCTCTCAGTGTAAAACAACAGTATCTAAGGGTACATGTTTTCTCTCTCGCCCCTCATGCAATTGACTGTAGAAGGAGAGATGGATCATGTACCCTCAAAAAGTGTTGTCTCTTAACACTGACCACGCTCTTTATGTATTAGATGCTGCTTTTAGTACTATATGCTCTAAGAAAGGCTAATTTTTCCCTCGTTATAACCAATGATGTTTATATAAATGATAAAAAATACTATTGAACAAAAACAGATGAATCGACTTTCCTTAATTGGCTTATGCGCTTCTTAGTTATTTAATTTATCTTCCACAATCAACTTTTTTTGCAAGTAAATGACCATTAATTAATTTAATTATTTACTTATTTGTTTATTAGTAGTCTACCTTAACAACATATACTTATTAACTTATGAATCTAGCCACTAACTTAACTATGAAATTGATTTTTTTACTATAGTAAAAAACTTGATGGCTAGAATACACTTGGTAGAATCTAATCAACCAATATAAATAAGCAATCATGCACAAATACTAAAATTCATGGATAGCGAAAACTTTTAACTAAAAATGACTGAACTAGAGTATTGGAGAACTTAGGGGTCGTACCCAAATGCCGTTGACAGTTTTTTGGGGAGGAGGGGTCGACCAAAATCTACGAAAAGTAACGCTATGGGAGGGGGGTTAGTTATTTACTCCTACGTTGGCTATTTTTTTTATCAAAAAGATCATTGCATAATATTAGCAATTTGGAGCAGATTTTTCATCCGAAAACTGCAAAGTCAAGCAGTTTCGCAGTCTGTCCACTAAAACACAGTATATTACTTTCTTTTACATGTACGCGGGCGCCGCCATACGGTGCGAAGCATAAGCCGTTTCTTTTAGCGAGTGAGCTGTCAAAACAAACGAAAAATTTTCAAGCTGATTGCAGCATTTATATTTGTGCCTGTTGAATCGTGTTCTATTTTTATAACGTATTTTAAAAGGTTCATAGTTTAATGATCTTTTTCGATAAAATTAAAGTGAAAAAGTTTATCGACGATTAATATATTTAATATCTTATAAATATTTATTATATGCAATGTTTAGAATTCTGTTGTTTTGTGAAAATGCTATTTTAATAAAATAAAAAAAATAAAAATATGTTCAATATTTAAAAAGTAATTAATATAATTAAAATTTTTTAAAAGTTTAATAAAAAATAAAAAAAGTTAGTTTACGTTACAGGGGGAGGGTACTTTGATAGTTTACACATGTCACGGAAAGGGGACCGGGGGGTCGAAATATCGAAAAAATTGTCAACGGCATTTGGGTACGACCCCTTATTGAAACTGACAATCGTGTATACGACTAGTGGGTGCGACACTAATTATCAATTAATAAATGTTTGCTACGTTTGTAAATAATCGGCAATATACTCTATTAATGTTATTAGCTCTTTTAATGTTGAATATTATAACATAACTTTTCAGATCAAACTATAAAAAAGAGCATTTTTTCTTCAATGCCAATACAAATATACAAATAAATAATAAAAATTTAAATATTTCATTACTAAGCACATCGAAACAAAATTTTTCTTTATAAGTCAAATAAATTTTTTTATGCTTTAATTTTTTAAGCCTACCATTTTGGAATAATGGTTAGGCATACTTATAGAGAGATAGAAAATCATGATATTTATTCAACATTTAATTCATAGTCAATATTTAACTTACCAAGGCTTCGTTTGAAACATCGGATTTGGACTTTGTCTTATCGAAGAATGGATCACTTGTCGATTTATTATTAGCAGAAAAAGGATCCACAGGAAATAATTTCTAAAAATTTTATGAAAAATTATTTTATATCGTGTTTAAAAAATTTAATATCAATAGCAGTACATTACTAAATTACTTTAGAAAATGGATAAGTGGAGTACAAAAAAGTGCATGATTGTCTTAAAGTTTTATAATGATTCTTTTGGGTAAAAAAAGTACTTTAAAGTAAGAAAAAAGGCAGTGAACTTCAAGAAAAATAAGCTCTTCTAGATTAGCAACTTTTTTATTCTTTATACAAATCAAAATCAAGTGGTTATTAATGTATCATGTAAAATAATTTTCTCAATTCTCAATAAATTGATGCTTTTTATATAGTTTTACGTTTCTTATATCGATAAGAAATGTTAAACTAACTTAAATTATTTAAGCTTCAAAATTAAGATAAATAATAATTGAGACGTTGGGTTGCAGAACCTGCCAAGTCCAAGAAATAGAGGTCCCACCAAGCAAGTAGGTCATTTTTATGTATTTTGAGCCGCTGAATCCTAATTTGCAACTTGATTTTCGCGCAAGTGGTCGAGTAATTTATTATAAACAAATTAATTGTTTAAATGGCTATAGTTTATGAACTACAATAGATGCAGTAATTTTCTCTACGAAAACTTGTTCTTTAATAAAAAAACAAAAAAAATCGTTTTTGTTGCACGTTGATTCGATAATTAGAATCAGAGATATAGCAAATATATTGCTAAAAAACATAGAGATGTAGCGCAAGGGCGGAACGCCCTGGTAAAAAACCTTATAACTCGACAACTAATAAATATTTTTTGAAGTTTAACATGTGCTTGAAAAATATCAGAGTCTTAGCTTTAATGATAAATTGTTATATATTACTTTCGAATGTTGATAAATAAGCTAGAATGATTTGAAGCAGAAAAAATTTTCAATTTTTCAGAAATTTGTTGGTTTATAACGAAATAATATAAGTTAGCGAACAAAATATTTCTATATTTTTTATATAGAATGATAAGAAATTTCATCTAGTTTAAGAATCTGTCCGGTTTTTTAAATTTAAGTAAGTAGAACCTGAGATATCGCAAATTTAACCCTTTCAGTCACAGGAGCCACTATAGTGGCACCCTTTCTCATTTTCTTTTCTTTATTGTTTAATTCGAACTTTAAGTTTAATCTTTATTCTTTTTGCATTTTCATATAAATGAGTGTTCATTTTATAAGTATCATATGATATATTTTGAATATACGATTGTAAATAAATCTAAAAGATTAATGTATGATAGAAAATACGTGTTCTTGCGAAAATAATTCGTGACTGAAAGGGTTAAGCTGTAGCGCCAACTCCTTGAAATATGGCATATGTGTGCAATATAGCGATCGCTTTCCTTATTAAAAATTCTTTCATTATAAGGTAAGTAATCTTATTCTTTTCCAATGAAATTACTTTTGACTCTATTTTATAATTATTGTCATAATATTAATGATGTATAATACATGGAGATGAAGTAGATTTAGGGTTTTAAATAATCATTGATTTTTCTACTACAATAGTAAACAATTTAATCAACTTATGGAGTATTTTTACATTTATTTTTTTTTGCAATTGCAAAAAAAACAACAATCTATTTTATTTAAAAAATTTGTTTAACTTTCCGATTTATTAGAGTCATTTATTTTTAGCTGAATCCTTTTTTATTAAATTTTTATTTAATTACCAAATACAGAATTAAAATTAATTTTATTACAAAAGAATGAAATTACTTACCTTATAATAAAAGAATTTTTTATAAGGAAAGCGATAGCCATATTGCACACATATGTCGTATTGCAAGGAGTTGGCGCTACAGCTTAAATTTGCGATATCTCAGGTTCTACTTACTCAAATTTTAAAAACCGAACGGATTCTTAAACAAGATGAAATTTCTTATCATTCTATATCAAAAATATAGAAATATTTTGTTCGCTAACTTATACTATTTCGTTATAAACAAACAAATTTCTGAAAAATTGAAAATTTTTTCTGCTTCAAATCATTCTAGCTTATTTATTAACATTTGAAAGTGATATATAACAATTTATCATTAAAGCTGACAAGGAGAGTGTTTCACCTTCGGGTCACCGTTTTTGCTCAAATTTTGGGAATGTTTTCTGGATGCAGAAATATGAAGAAAGCCAAAATTTTAGAGGCCAACGCTCAATATTTCCCTAGTTACAGACAATTAAAGAAAATCACCAAAAAAGTTACTAGATTTTCAAACACTTCTAGTTCCTCAGCATTATTAGCTAGAAGCTTAAACCTTTTTTTAAATGAAAGCTGAGCTCAAATCCTTTCGAAATAGTACCTATAGCATCTCAAAATATTATTTTTTTCCAGAGTTAGAGCGTAATAAAGATTGGACCTGAATTTTTTGTTTAAAACATTAATTAATAATAAAAGCTAAAATTGGGTTCAATCTTTATTATGCTATGCTTTTGGGTAAAAATAATATTTCGATATGCTATAACTACTATTTCGAAAGGATTTGAGCTCAGCTTTCATTTAAAAAAAGGTTTAAGCTTCTAGCTAATAATTCTGAGGAACTAGAAGTGTTTGAAAATCTAGTAACTTTTTTAGTGATTTTCTTTAATTGTCTGTAACTAGGGAAATATTGAGCGTTGGCCTCTAAAATTTTGGCTTTCTTCATATTTCTGCATCCAGAAAACATTCCCAAAATTTGAGCAAAAACGGTGACCCGAAGGTGAAACATTCTCCTTGTGAGACTCTGACATTTTTCAAACACATGTTAAACTTCAAAAAATATTAATTAGTTGTCGAGTTATAAGGTTTTTTACCAGGGCGATCCGCCCTTGCGCTACGTCTCTATGTTTTTTAGCAATATATTTGCCATATCTCTGGTTCTAATTATCGAATCGACATGCAACAAAAACGATTTTTTTTGTTTTTTTATTAAAGAACAAGTTTTCGCAGAGAAAATTACTGCATCTATTGTAGTTTATAAACTATAGCCGTTTGAACAATTAATTTGTTTATAACAAATTACTCGACTACTTGCGCGAAAAGCAAGTTGCAAATTCGGATTCAGCGGCTCAAAATACAAAAAATACATAAAAATCACCCACTTGTTTGGTGGGACCCTTAACTTCATACGGAACCCTCTGGGCGCCTAGACTATCATGCTTCACGCTCGCTATTTGATAATTAAAGAATATTAAGGCAAATCATTTGAAAACGCGAAAGCATACAAAGTTAATCTTATTTTCTTTTTCATTGAATTTTTTACCTCATCTTTCAACAGGAGGTTTGAATTTATTGTATTTATTTTAAAAAACAAATTTATAATCATTTTAATTTTTCTTGTGAATTAAGTTGATTGATTTCCAAAAAATTCATGTTATGTAAAAAAGACATATTTTTTTTAATGTATATTTTCTAAAGTTTTGGATAGGATAATTTATCTAAAGGTTATAAGAAAAAAAAATTATTTTATAGTTCAGTAGCTTGAAAGGAAAGTTTTGTATAAAGTTTTTATTTGATCTGAATCATTTCGATAGGGGATAATTTAAAACAATAATACAAATAAATCTTGGCAGTTTAAAAAAAAATCATTCGAGCGGTCTTAAAACAGTTATCCCCTTAGAGGTAAAATAATTTGGTAATAACTTGAAAAAAACGAATCCTGAAAAAAAGTATATAAAATAAAATTTATAGAAAAAATAATATACATCTTTTTAATATTATACATATTTTTTTAAAATAATATTTATCAAATTATCATTAAAAAGCCTTTAATTTCAACAATTTTCATGAACAATTTGAAAAATATTAACTTTGGAGAAAAATGTATGATATAAAAAAGATTTATTTTTTTATATTCTATAACTTTTATATAATATACTTTAAAAAAAAAATCGTATTTTTCAAGTTATTACCAAAAATCCATTTTTTTTCAGCATTTAAAAGGCGCCTTTTTAAAAACGCTTCCAACGATTTTTTTTAAAATAGGAACGTTTACTTGTGTTATTATTTGAAACAATTCCCCGTTTGAATCATTCAGATCGGATAAAAACTCGTCGAGAAAATTCATAAACTTGATTTCTCACACACATACACCCATACATACATTTTAAGGAAGCCTCGTAATAGTCTTATTTTGCTATAAAAATAAGTTTTTTATCATAAAATAACATATTTTGAAGGGTTACATTTTTTGCGATGTCGAAAATATAAGGCACTTCCGTAAAGTGGTCGTGCCTAAAAACCTCAAAACGCGACTTATTGACAGATAAATGGTATACATATTTTTAGACGCATTTATCTCAGACAATAACTTTGTTTAAACTATAAATAGAATAAGTTCAGATGATTATCATACCTCCAACAAATTTTTAAATAATTTTTCTGGAACTTTTACGTACAAAATATCGAAAAAATAGTTTTTATCATTGATTCAAATTCAAAGCCTAAATCCTTATCTTATTCAAACCACTTAAAAATATTGCAAGCTCTAATTTCGTTTTTTGTAATCCCGTATAGGTAAAAAATTGACGGAGATATAGCAATTAGAAGTTTTGAATAAACTGAAGGTATTAAATCAGTGAGTCGGTCTCAGATTTACTCCATAATAACAGCTTTAATTTCTGGGCGTATTTCAGACGATCTTAAAACTTTTTTCAAAGTTTTAATTAAAACTCTAAAAAATTATCTCTTGACAGCGTCATTGTTGTAAAATTAGATATAATATTTTTCTAAATAACCAGAATCCATGTAATTGAAAAGAAAAAGAAATTATTCATTTAAATTAAGTCCTTATCAGAGTAAGTCTTAATAATTCAAGGCTAATGGCGTACTGAGGAATGTAATTCAGTTTTGCTAAGGTGGTTTTATTATAAAAAATCATTTCATAAAATTCACTTTTATATTTATTATAAGAATTTTATTTATATTTTATATACAAATCCTGTAAAGAAGACAGGTATTTTTGAAAATTTTTTTCTTAATTTTTTAAAGTGTTCTTCTAAAATATTTTTTCATACAAGTTGATTTTCAATTTAATTTGAAGTCTTTAAATGCACATGGAAAATTTTTTATGCAAGGGTACATAATACTTGAATTTTAGAATTTTTCATACCAAAATCATTATGACACTGATATTACTTCAGTTTGTCATTTGGCTGTTTAATCCATATTTTGAGTATATCATGCAGAACTGTAATTAATATTTTAAAGAAAGGACGATCAACTTATAAAAACTAAATGGATCACACTACAACACCAAAGGAAATTTAAACCAACAATCCTTGAAAATTCGAGAATATATTGAACTAAAAACTGGAAAGAAATATTAAAAATCAAAAAACTGACATTCAAATGTTATTTAAAAATCAATCATGATTAAAATCTTGAAAATACAATGGCTACATTTACTAGTTCGCTGTGCCATCTCTTGACATGTTTTAGGAGAGGGGTGTAACGTACCCCCTTTTCTGATTCTTATTTTTTTAAACATTTTCTATATAAACATTAATATTTAATTTATTTAAGATGAATAAGTTTATTAAATTTATTGACTTCCTTTTCACAAGACTAAAAATTTACTTGCTAAGGGTGTCGAAATCATTAGGACCAGCCTGCTAAAATTGGGTCTCACCTTAAATCTAAATGAAACTAAGCTTATCTATTTTAATAGAAAAAAATAGCCCCAGGCCAAACCTCAATCACAATTAATGGTCAAAAAATAATATCTACTGAAGTAAAAAGATTTTTAGGTATTATTTTTGATTATGAGCTTTCATTCAAACAACAAGTTAGGAAGATTTCCATAAAGTGCCAAAAAGCACATAAAATCTTGAAATACATCTGTGGAACATGGTGGGGATCTCACCCATAAACCTTACTAAGGCTTTATAAAAGTCTCATATGCTCTATTATCGATTATGGCATTCTCACCTACTATTCCAGAACAAAAACATTAGCCAATTCTTGACAAAGTCTACAATATGCCCCTTTATGTACGACCATGGAATATCGACTTTCCACTCCCAAAAATGTCATCTTAGCTGAAGCCAAACTTACCACTATCAAAGACAGAGCTACCTACTTGGGTTGTCACTATCTAGCTAAGGCTCTTTCCAATGAATTAATTGCTTCATATCAAACGATCAAAACATACTTCACTCAACACAAAAATAGGAAACTCAAGAGGATAAGATTGATAACGGAATGTGTCATCAGAGTCGCCTTTCTCACTAACAAGTCATTATATACCAGTAAACACGATGATGTCTATACTTATTATCAAGCAATTTTCTGTCACCCTCATATCAACTTCGATTCAGGTAAACTTCTGCAAAATTGTAGTGACCCAGACTATATATTGGATCACACTCTATTTGACTCAGAGCAAACTAGATATTTCACAGATGGCAGCAGAATAACAAAAGCCCCCTCTGTAGGATTCGCCTGTGTAACCGACGACTCCAAAATAGTCATTTCCTCCAGCATCAATAATCTCAGCTCCATTTTCACTGCCGAAGCAGCAGCGATTAACACTGCGCCTGACCTAGTCATCAAAAATAGTCATAAAACAAATATTATCCTATCTGACTCCCAAAGCGTACTACAAAGTCTGATAACTCACAATTTATTCACAATAAGTCATCCTTTGATAGTATCAGTGGAATATAAAATCTGAAAAGTCATCAATAACAGTACAATAAAACTACCACTTAAATTTATATGGATACCAGCACACATCGGTATACAAGGCAATAAACTAGCGGATCACCGTGCCAAAACTGCCACCAAATTGGCACCTAGTGACTTCAAAGTACCCTACCTAGATTTTAACCCTCACAGTCACAGGAGCCGATATATCGGCTACCTAATTTTCTTTTTTTTACCTTAAGAGGCGGTCGGAACCAAATCGGTGACTTAGTTCGGTGCTTGTAATAAATGCTTATAATAATTTATTCATTTATTAATATGGTAAAAATATAGTCATTTCCTCTAGTCATGTATATAAAGAATAATTTAAAATAGTTAAAGCCACAAAAATATACAAAATATTGTTGTGAAGCGAAAAATGCCACCTAACAATCGACACGACAGTTTTTTGCATGCGGTATATGTCAAGTCAGTTTGATATTTGTAATAAATGCTTATAATAATTTATTTACTTATTCATATGGTAAAAATATAGTCATTTCCTCTAGTCATGTATATAAAGAATAATTTGAAATAGTTTAAGCCATAAAAATATACAAAATATTATTGTAAAGCGAAAAATGCTGACTTGATATACACCGCAAGTCACCGATTTGGTTCCGACCGCCTCTTAATATTTTTGCAATATCATGCTTGATTCTTGGATTTTTTGTATTTTCAGATACACATAGCCTTACTATTTATAATGCTGATGGTATTTTATAAATTTATAACTATTAATTATTATTATAAACAAATACATACGAAAAAAGTGAATTGAATTGCATGACTGAAAGGGTTAAAGCTGGATGAAAAAAACTTACATGTGACAACACCGAAAATACCATTCAAGAAATAGGTACCCATAAAGGCTATAACTATTTTCAAAACTTTTACAATGAGTCCAAGCAGACATTTTTCAAGAATAAAAACCTCTCCAGAAGGGCTATAGTCACCTTTAACCTTAGAGCATATACTACTGGAGGCACCTTTGAATGCGCCGTGCGCGTGGTTAAGTTGAGAAAGAGAAAGGTATATTGAAGTTGACAGATATCTCTTTTTCTCCGGCACGTGATTGGTTTGTTTTGTTTCCTACTCCTTTATCACATGTAACGTTTGGCTTTTCCGGTCGGTTGCCGTAGACAACTCGTTGACGTCGGTGGCATCAGACTTTTACTTTTACCTGAGGGTTGATGCTGGAAGATGGTCGGTCGGTGGTTCGAATAAGCCAAAGTTCAAAACTTATAAACTAAATTGAAATTACTGAATTTAATAATAAAAATAAAAATGAGTTTAAGAATGAAAAGTTAACTGTAATTAAAGGAAAAAGAAATTTACTATTGCGTTTAAATAATAATTAAATAAATGAAATAAGTAAACTTAAAATTAAAGTGATAATGACGGGGCGGATTTACAGGACAGGTTTAGCGGAACTGGTAAATGAGTATGAGTCGTGCATTTTATATTTTTCACAATAAATATTCTTTGCATTTATTGATTTGAACTTAAAACTAATACAAGGTTACTTAACCAAATGATAATCTCGGAAAATTGGCCGGAAACGGCGGCACGCAAAAATATGAATAAACTAAGGTTAAATTGTATGTTTGAGCGGTCGGTATTATTTTTACCGGCGACGCGGTTTAACAAAGATTATACTTAATAATAGATTCCGAACGGTATCGGTTACAAACTAATAGTAAAAGAAAGGTAGACTATTTACAGGTTACGAGATTTAATTGATCTCTTTCTGGCGGTCGGTATTTATTTTTACCGGTGACGCGGTTTAACAATCTTATTATTAATAAAGAAAAGATAATAAACTATATACAGGCTACAATATTATCGACGGTGGTTACGGTCGGAATCTACTTTACCGGCGGCGGATAATACGAGCTATGTCTCGATGACACCCGGTATAGACTGGAAGCGGGTCGGTGTCGCAGGAAGACACGATAATGCTACCTCCCAGCCTCAGGGTAGACAAAGAGAAGATGAGCTAGTCGTGGAAACTCCATCGACTGGCGGAGGAATTACCTCGACCGAAAAGGTAGAGGTAAGAGATAGGAAACTATGCATAGGAAACCCCCTTATGCATAGTTACTGGGAATGGATGGAAAACTTAGTTAAGCTAAGCCCAGGTAGGAACGGTCTGCAATGTGTATAGGAATCCCCCTTATACACATTGAAACACGTAGGTGAGCTGTCACTATGTAAAGCATAACTTCTCTACATAGGGAGAGGGGAGAGAGTCCGTTTTAGCCGGCCGTCTTGCCGACTTATATGCTCTGGAGCGCGCTATTCCCATTGCGGGAGTAACACCTCGTAGCGGTTAAGCGTGGAACCCAGTTTAAGCGCGATGCTTGAAATAGCATCGTCGCACACATGACGGAGAGATAGGGATAGTTATCAACCTTAGTATATCTTTCTTTTTCCCAACCTAACCACGTGCACGGTGCATTCAGAGCTGCCTCCAGTAGTATATGCTCTGAGCCTTTAACAGGTTAAGAGCCGATCATTATAGCTCCGCTGCTTCATTAGCAAGAAAAAAAACGCTGCCAAGTGCTTTCGCGGAATGCTTTCTCATAGAGCTTTTTGAGTTTCATTATTTTTTTTATATTTATTTAAATGTGATTTTAATATAAAAAAATTGTCTTTCATTAATATTTATTAATAAATTTGTACTTTAAAAGAACAATGACAACGAAATTCATTCTTCTTCTTCAAATATTTTTCCCATTTATTAAAAAACAATTTAATTTATAATATTCAATAATGATTATATTTAAATACTTTATTGAATGTAATAATACAAGTCAACATCTAAATCAGTAGTACCATTATAAATTTTCAAGAGTAACTCAGAAATCAAAAGAAGTGATCAAAAAGCTACGCTAAGAAAATTATTTTTTTTAAGCTTGGTTTATAAAGACAGTAGCAAATAACTTGTATACAAATTTTAGAGCAATTCTATCGAGTACTTTACGTAAAATGGAAAAAAACTGAAATATGAAAATTTTTAAAATTTTCTAAAATGAAAACTACGCTAAAAAGATCGGTTTATGAAAGTTATCCTTCTTTTGGCAGATGCAAATTATTCCCATGGAAATCTCAAAGCGAATTCATCAATTAACTTACGTAAAAAACAAAAATAAAATAAAAAATCGAAAATTTTTTCAAATTCTTAAAATGGCTCTATAAAAAAAAATACGCTATAAATACAAATTTTCAATAGCTTCCCGCCTAGTTATACAAAAACATAGATGCTATACAAAATTTGAAGCAAATCCATCGAGTAATTTTCGAGATCTAACTGGTGAAATAAATAACATTTTCTTTTCAAAATTTCTTTTTCAAAATTTTAAAAATGCTCTAAAATTAAAACTACGCTATGAAAATCAATTTTTGAAAAGTTCCCTTCTTTTGGCAGTCGCAAATAATTTTCCTGCAATTTTTAGAACAAATCTATCGAGTATTTTACGTAGAATAAAAAAAAATAAGAAAAGAAGAATCGAAATTTTTTTTTAAATCTTTAAAATTTTCTAAAATTGTAACCACGCTAAAAAAATTAGTTTTCAAAAGCTTATTTTTTTCAGACAATAGCGAATTAATTGTATAAAAATTTTGGAGAAAATTTATAGTATGGTTAACGCAAAAAAGAAAATAAATGAAAAATAAAAATTTTTTTGAAAATTTTCAAAGTGATCTAAAATTAAAACTGCTCTGAGAAAATTAGTTTTCCAAAGCTTTTTTTCTTCATACAGTAGCGAATTAATTGCATACAAATTTTGGAGCAAATCTATCAAATGGTTTTCGTAAAATAGAAAAAAATTAAAAATAAAAATTGAAAAAAAAATTTTTAAAATGCTCTAAAATTAAAAGTGCGCTAAGAAAATTAGTTTACAAAATTTTTTATACTTTTGTCAGTCGAAATTAAGTTCTATACAAATTTTCGAACAAATTCTTCGAGTAGTTTACGTAAAATACAAAAAAAATGAAAAATCGAAATTTAAAAAAAATTTTTTAAATAATTCTAAAAAAAAAAATTGCGTTAAGAAAACCCATTCTCAATAGCTTCCGCACCATTTCATCAAAAAATTGAATTGTATGAAAAATTTGAAGTAAATCCATCGAGTAGTTTTTAAGATTTTATTATTGGCTTAATAAATAGAAACACTTTTTTTTTAATTTCAAAATGCTCTAAAATTAAAACTAAGCTAAGAAAATCAGTTTTTAAAAATTTATTTCATCCGGGCAATCACAAATAAATTCTGTGCAAATTTTGAAGCAAATTCATCGAGTAGTAAACAAAAAAAAAACAAAAAACAAAAAATCGAATTTTTTTTTTTTTTTTAAAACTTTAAAATGAATACTACGCTAGAAAAATCAATTATCAATGGCTTCCCAGCAAGTTAGTCACAAAACTAAATTTCATGCAAAATTAGAAGCAAATCCATCGAGTAGTTCTCGAGATACAGTTTACTAACTGAATTCATACATCCACACACACACACACACACACATACATACAGACATTTTCTGGAAACCACTTTTTTCGACTCACCGAGTTCAAGTATGTACAAATTAATGAAAAAATAGAAAAAAATATTTTTTATCGATACAATGCTTTCTCTATGAGAAAGCAATATAATTGACTCTGCTTCGTGCACATGCGGCCACTACTATCAAGACCCAGATAACCTGTTATGGTACTGCTTGTTGTATCATCTTCAACGCACAAGAATGCAAGAAAAATTTATTAAACTCAAGATTCTAATTTACGAAGATCTAAATACCATACTAAAGACTTTAAACATTAAAGTAATTGAAATTATCATGGATTTTCTTAAAAATTGTAATATTACCCTATAATTTGTTTCTTTTTGACTTATATTCATTCTGTACAATATAAAATAATAACCATGTATACGTAAAATTTATATCTGTAAAGCTGTATAAACCTAATATAAGTTTAGGTAGGCTTAAAGAAATAAAAAAAAAAAAATTTATTGATGAACTTTTCTTTGAAGTTTAAATTTGAATAAAATATTTGAAAAGTAATAATAACTATAATTTAACTTAATCTTATATAATTTAAATTAAATACAAAAAAGTCAATGATTATTAGAAATATCAATGTCCATGTATATAAGCGAGGTCATATGCGTATGTTCCCGACCGATCGATAAAGACTACCTGCAGCAAGAATTGAATTTGATCTTGATGCAAAGGTGTAGCAATTGAGAATATTATTAACTTTCTTTTTAATTTAAACAAATTATTAATAATTATTAAAATTCCAATACCAATATTTAAACTATTAGTTGAAGAAATTTAATAACTATTGTTCTTTTTTTATACAACCTAATTTATTTCACTTGAGACCTATGTTACATTTAAATAATTATGTTATTCAATATTGGTGTATTAAAATGAATTCAAATTATTTTGAACTGATTCGGTGTTATGTCAATTATTTTTGATGTTTTCTCCTCTTTTTATATTTTAATTGTAATTACTATACTTTTTAGCTTATAAGGCTTACATTTATCGCTTTTAAGAATAATGAGGAAAAGAAAGAAAGCAAAATAAAATCAATATAATCCTATCTAATTAATAAAGCTTGCAAGGTGTTAACAACTCTTGAAATCATTAAAGCTCCGAAATTTTGAATCGATTTTAATCTGTGTATTCGATTGCGATTGAAATCAGTGTATTCAAAATGTAATTTCGAAATCGTAATATTTTGAAAGTTTCTAGTAATTTTGCAAAAGTTGAAGAAAATATAAAAGATGGAGTTCTTTGTTCATGGTATACGTTATAATAAAAAATAGCCGTATTTTGACATCGGCACCTATGGGTATATCAATATAAAAAATCATATAACTACAATTTCACCTCCGATAAGAGTTTAATTTTAAGCTTAAATGTAATCAATAAAAAAAAAGAATTATTTCTGCATAAAGTCTCTTTTTAGTTTATGCGTTCAATCAATTGGACTTCTTTATCAATAGAGATTTGAAATAACTATATTATCTGCTTTTTATGAATGATTATGATTGATATTTTAAAAATAAATATTAGAAACAGCAAATTGAAATGAAATAATTAATAAAAGTAATTAATTTTAATCAGTAGTGGTTTAACACTGAATTATATTAACGTGAAAGTTTATAAAGTTTTTAAAATGTTTTGTTGAAATTTGATGTACTTTTTCACAAATGTACTCAGGGAGATATGGTAGAATTAATAAAGCCTTTATATTATAAGTGCTATTTTCTGATTAAAATCATGATTATTTTTTTATAAAAATGTTAATATTATATATGAAAATATGTAATTAATTTAGAAAATGAGTAATAAAAGATATTAAAAAATATATTTTAGGAGTTATGGTGTCTCTTGTGTAAAAGTGAAAGATTTTAGTGCTGAATGAAATTGCTCAAATTGAAGTTGTTTAGCTTGATCTAAAATTTTTAAGCTTTCAAATTCAAGTCATTGATAAAAAAAAAGAAGTGTTGATATTTTGACCGTACTTAATATAGCTGTACCTGTGAAATGACTTATTTATCAAAATATTTTCTTTTATTAAAGTAATATGATATTTAAAAGATTTGATCACATATAAAGTAGTGAAATATCAACAAAATCATGAAAAAAGTGTTTATATACCTAATCTAAAATGTGGATTCGTGCAAAAAAATGATGCGAATATTTTTAAATCTTATTTTTCTGACTTGATTGCATAATTAAATTCATAAATAAAGTTCTAGAATACTATTTCATTATATAAATAATAATACAAAGTCTACAAATGAGCTAAAATCAGCCAAAAACGTCCGAAAAATGAGTTTTTTTGCATTTTTAATTATGGTGCACCCCCAGTAAATATCTGAAAAAATGTAGGCAGGTACTTTTAACAAAATACAAGTTTTTTGCAAGAATTGGTCCTGTACCGCATTTCCCGTCAAAATAGGAAGAGTTTTAATTTTCTTTCCATCCTCTTAGTTTATATAGCATCATCAAATCTTAATAAAAAAATTTTACAAGATCTGTAAAGATTTAAACTATAAGCACGATTTTCTTAGGGTTTTTTTACTGACTAGATTCGGAGAAAAAAAATAAATAGTGAAAAAGCAATTTTGTTCATGCTGTGGACAGGGGAAGGGGGGTCGCGGTCTGTAAATATAACAAAAACTATTTATTTTCGATCTAAAACAAAGTTACCAGGTCAAACAAAAATGTCAGGGACAGGGCAATTTTTATCATCTTAACAGGCGGTTCCCTTTATCAATTTTTAAAGAATTAACTTTTATATTTCTAGTAAATACGAATTTCATTTATACTTTATGTGCAAATCCTGTATAGGAGACTTGAAAGTTTTTTTCTTTTTTTATTATTTTCGAATTTTGTAGTTTTAATCTGCACAAAAACTAAACTTTATATAAAAAATTAAAAATTAAATCATTAAAAAGTGCCCTTTGATACTTTTGTGTTTTGGTTAGGGCTTTATCATATTGCAGAATTCTATAGGTACGTATGTGCTTTTTTTAAAAACACTTCACAGTTGAAATTTTTCCATAAAAATTATAGTAAGGATTACCGCAATCGAGGAACAGCCTAGATGTCTATTAAAAATTATAAAACATTGTGGTAAAAATTATCAGATTTCTTTATAATTTTCACAGTTATTTTTACGGTAACATCACATAATTTTTCATAGTCTGAAGAATCCCAAAAAACATCTAAAAATGATCAAGTCCCATCTATTAAAGAAATCACTAAGGAGATTCATGAAAGTTTGACTTTTGCTATGGCTTAATAATTCATATAACCTAAAATAAGAAGATTTGAGTTTTATTTAACAGCACCCGAAAACTGTTTTCCTTATCTCGAATTTAAATAATCATTTTCTGACATTTTATTACTGCAAATCTTTAAGTCTTATCATAGGTATTTACGAAATGAAAGTTATAACTTACGTGGTTGAGAATATTTTTTACTTTTATTGTAAGCCATTTGCTTGACTGGATTTATTTATAGTGATTAAAGAAAAAATAGGTATGCAGTTCAAAATATTTTTTAACCACTTCTTTTTCTTTATCAATGACTTTAATTTAAAAGCTTAAAAATTTTAAATCAAGCTAAACAACTTCAATTTGAGCAATTTTATTCGTCACTCTCTCCCTCCAATATGTAAGTAGTTAAACACGCTTTATTTTTTACTCTTACACGCTCAATTTGCAAGGCACCGTTTCAGCTATAAATTATTAGTTTTATTAGCGGTCCTTGCATTTTATCTCATAATTTACATCAAGACGCTGAACTTTGGAGGTTAGAATTATTGCAGTTTTGAGGTTAGTTGAGAGGCAATTTTTATCTGCAGGCAGAGATCCTGGTGGCTAATTTTCCAATCTACTCCTCGACCAATAAGATAGAAGTTTACCTTACCCTTTAAGGAGTATACACAAGAGGTCGGAGTTATGGGCAGTTGTGCGATCTGTAAGCTATCCACTAACAGGGTTGTGCAAATGAGTAATTATCCATTAATAATTATTAATTAAACTTCTAGTCATTAATTACAAGACACGTAATCGATAACTAATATAATTATCTGATGTTTAATTGAGAATAAAATTTTAATTATCAATTAAATGAGAGTTTAATTGATAATTGAAGGTTAAGTTATTAATTAAATGACAAAGAATTGATAACTAATTTCAATTATTTGAGGTTCAATTAAGAATTAAATTTTAATTATTAATTAAATGAGAGTTTAATTGATAATTAAAAGTACAGTTATCAATTAAATGACACAGAATTGATAACTAATTTCAATTCTCTTAAGTTTAATTAAGAATTAATTTTTAACTATCAATCATATAAGAGTTTAATTGAGAATTAAATTTTAATTATCCATTAAACAAGAGTTTAATTAAAAATTAAAATTCAGTTATCAATTAAATGACCCATAATTAATAACTAATTTTAATTATCTGAAGTTTAATTGAGAATTAAATTTTAATTATCAATTAAATAAGAATTTAATTAAAAATTAAAATTCAGTTATCAATTGAATGACCCATAATTGATAACTAATTTTAATTATCTGAATTTAATTGAGAGTTAAATTTTTATTATCAATTGTAATATCCTCCTCAAATTAGATATATATTTTTTTTTATTGTTGTGTTAATCCTACTTTTAATCTCCTTAAATAATAAAAATTAAGTTAGGATTAGGGAAAACCCAAGGAAAACCTTTTATATTAAATAGACCTTTTGTTTTAATTTTGCGTCTTTCCTTCCGTCAATAAAATTTTACTATCATTATAAACCAATAGTACTTTAAAAATAAAATTGTATTTTAAATTCATAGAAATATTTCTTAAATTTTAGAATAGTTAGAAAATTGTCTTAGCATATAGAAACTAAGATACTGACTTGAATGCATGAATGGATTTTATGACACCACGTGAAAGCAATAAAAGCGATAACTGATACATGAAAAAGAAAAACTCTCAAAGATGCACTTTTCTTCGATTTTAAAAATTTTGTAAAGAAATATTATTAATTTTATATTGTAGAATTCTCGGGATTGATTAACAATAAACAATTTCTGTTTTTGTAGTTAAATTGCAATAATTTTTCTGCAAATATAGGTATCTCTCAATAAAAGATTATTTCCTATTTTAGAAAATATTCAATTATAAATTTTTATTAAATTATATCAACAGAAACAAAAACTTAATCATTCAATATCAATAATATTAATTATTGATTTTTAAATTATTAATATAAACGAAATAACATTATAACTTATGCAATTTTTAACCGATTGATTTGAAATTTTGACACTTTAACATTAATAATATTTCTAACCCAAGTGCACTATTTAAGATTAATTAATATTAAAATAATAAATTTTTAATACTTTTAATAAAGAAAAAATGTGTGAGAGCAAAGGCAAAGAGCAAGCTTGATGCTGGGCGTGACCTTTCCTCTCCTCTTAATTTTTATCTACATACATACATACACATATATACATCCAACCAAAGGTTTTCCTTGCGATAGAGTAAGAATAAAATTAATTAATTAAAATAAGTTTTAATTATTAAATATATGAAAAATTACTTGTACAGAAGGAATTAATAAATTTTTCTTCTCTACAAGTAGATATGCGACGATGCATACTTATGGTAATTTTTTTATCACTTAATTTAGTTTAAAATTAAATATTTTCTTTTCTTTTGTGTTAATTTTTTTGATAAGGTAGCAGTAAACAATGAACATTTTAGTTTTAAATTAATTTTAAAATAATAATAATTTTTAATTTTAATATATCTATGAGGGCGGAGAAATTCATAGACAGGGAAGCAATGAGAAGGCTTCTTGCTTATCTTAAGTTCTCCCTTTATGTTGTTTCTCTGTCTTATGCATAGTTTAGTATGTAAGACATTTATGTAATAAACAACCCAGTAAGAGGGGATTCATTGATTTTGGGGTATAAATACTCCTAGCAATATAGAATAAACTTCACTTCTATTTTTCTAAATTTCAAGTAGCCTACTGGACTACTTACAGACCCTTTGAGGTTTCTATTTTTCAAGTCTCAATTTTACATTTTTTTCTTATTTCAAGTTCACTTCGTGACTTAGAATATTTCTGAAATTTTCCTTCTTTTCAAATTTTGTCTTTCAAAATCTCATTACGGACTTAACCATCCTTTTAAAATATATTAACTAAAATATTTTTCCTTTTTTTCAAGTCAATCTGACTTTGAGTAATTTCCATTTTATTGGGTTGTTTAGAAGAGTCTTTTTCTGTACTCTGTTAAAAGTAAGTAAATTTTAAAATAAACTTAAAATTTTAACTAATTTCTCTTAAAATCTTTTCTTTTTTTTTCCTTATCTTCCGGTTAATGTTACACTTGGGAACCACGCTTAACTTAAGTTCACCCAAGTAGTGCATTAATCTTAAAAACCAAAAATTAAGGAATTGAGTGAACGGGTAATAGCTCAATAGAGTACCCGCTCTCGCTCTATTTCAATTCAAAGATTTTTAACCTCTTAAATCTTACGCTCGATAAGAGTTGGTTATAGAGGTTAAAGATTTCAAAGGGACGCAAAGAAGCTCTAATAGAGACTTTGCATCGAACGCACTAAGTTGTCGAGATCATTATTGATTTGCACAACAAGCAAGGGCTGATGCTTATAAAGATAGCCCTTGTAAATCCTTTTTGAATTGATACTCTTTTTTATTTATCCTCATCCTTTTCCTAATAATTGTTAAAGGGATAGCTACCCCTCTAAGCTACGCCCCTTTAATAATTCATCACAGGTGGTCTCTTATAGAGTAAAGCCTGTAGATTTAAAAAGGTACGACTCGAAAGAGTTGAAACCTTAATATTTAATACGGCGCATTAAAATCGTATTTTTATTATTTTCATTTAATTATTTTATTTCTTTATATTTATCATACCGCGAAGTCGCCCTAGCTATTAGGCGAAAGCCTAGGCTTAAACGACAAAACGTAACGAACAAATTATTTGGACGTTACAAACGAACTAATTTTATGGAGTGCCCCGGATCGGGATTTTCGCGTATTTTAAATATTAAAGAAATTTTAAACAAAATAAATTAAATTTACTAATAAACACTTTTTAATAAATAGTAAAATTTTAAATAATAAATTTATTTTTCGCTAATAATATAAATTTCGGCAATTAAAAAAATAATAAATATTATCATTATTACATAAAAATTAATTAATAAAAATATTTGCTCTTTTTGTTTGTCTTAGTGTCAGGAAACAAAATTTTGACTAAAAAACAAAGGAAGACTCAAATAAGGAGACAAAAAAAGCGAGAAAATAAAAAACGCTTTGTGTTGGCCGAGGAAGCGGAATTAAAAAGATTTTTCAAAGTCACTTTACTTTATTTTCGGTTTTTAGCCAATTATCGGGCAAAAAAATTTAAGAATCAAGTACTTGACTTAAAAGTACCTAAGTGGAAGCAAGGGCCTATTGGAGCCCCTGCTCCGCCATACGTTCCAACTAGTTCTTCCGAGATTGAAGAACTGGACTCTTCCATCGAGTACATACCTACAGAAAGGAAAGTGTTACGTCAGGAAAAAAAGAAAAGTAATAACAAAAAATCAAAACCGAAAATTAAGAGCATAGTCACAATCAAACAACCATCACTTGAGACGGACGAAAATCAGCCAACGCAAGCAAAATCACCTCAAAATAAAAGGAAAAGATCTATCAGTCCTTTTGGGGAAATCGAGTTAAATGAGAACGGCCTACCGAGGACGCCTACAGTCCTTAGTCCTGAAGAAAAGAAGAAGAAACCTCGTGTAGGAAAAATCTCGAAAAAAGCAAAAATAAAATTACTATTTTAATGTCACAAATAGATTTAGTTTTTATTCAATCAATAAATAATAAAATTAAAATATAAATAAGTTTTTCAAATTTTTTGTTGTTCCTTAAAACCCAAAAATATATAAATATAATTTGCAGAATTTTAATATTTTTTTTTTGGAATCAATTTCCTTAAAGGAATTTGGTTCACACTTAAACTTGCAAACATAAAAGAGATAAATTGTTCAAATAATTTATTTTAATATAAAATTTATTTTAATAAAAACTTTTTATTATTGTTCACTTAAAATAGAGCAGGATTTACACAGATTTTACTGCACTAAATTAAATTTTTTTTTATGTTTTTCTTTAATAAACAAATAAAATTTTATTTTTAAAAATAATAATAAGCTGATAACTTAAATATTTCAATTAAAATTAATTAATGATTCCGACTGATGATCCAACTAAGTTTCATTTGCATTCTCATAATTGGTTATGCAATTTAACTGAGAGAATCAAACGGTTAGAAGCGTTTGACCAAGAACGTTGGACTACAGTGTCATTTACTGTTGATGAAATTGACTATTTGAAACAGCATCATAGTCTTTTGCGTCAAGTAGTAAAACAGCAAAACGCTAGCCTAGAGGAATTAATTGCCTCTCGTAAGGTAATAGTAAAATCTGTCAACAATTTAATACAAAAAAAGGAAAAAATAGTTGTCCATTTGGGGCTAATTACCAGCAACACTATTAAACAGTTTGCTGAAGTTAAGGAACAAAATGACAGTCTAAAAGAACAAATAGGAGAATTAACTAACAAAGTTAAAAAATTAAAAAACAATCAAATATACATCATCCTTTTTTCAATCCTTTCCTTTCTAAACATTTTCCTTTTTATATACATATATTGTAATTAATTTAATCTTTTTGGGCCAAATTCATAGATTATTCAGCTGAAAGGCTAAATCTATGAAATACCTGAGAGTGCCGAAAGGTGCAAAGGGTTTATTGGTATCTTAAAATTTTAAATTTCTTTCTTTTCAAACCAACATCTATAGGTTTTAGCTGAAAGGCTAAACTTGTAGATGCCCTAATTGCTGAAAGGTGAAAAAGGGTTAGTGGCGAGATAAGGAAGTTGTTCAATAATATATATAAATATTGATATTGATTTTCCTTTCTCTTCTTTTCCTTTTACCAATAATAATAATTTTTCCTTTTCTTGGAAAATTATTTCCTACAATTAATGTTCTTTTGTCTTATTATATTTGTAGATGCCTAAATCTGGCCGAAACTTTAAGATTCGCCAAGCAGCAAATCGTTTAGGCTTGACTGGTGAAAAACGTGAGCGCTTTATCGCTTGCGTAAGAGAAGAAAACACAAATTTAGAGAGGCGCATTCTAGTACCCAGAGATCTAGTCCCGCCTCATAAGGTCAGTGTAGTACGTCCGGTACAAGAGGGCATACGGCCACCACCACCACCACCACCACAACCGGAACAACAAATCATAAATACGATACCAGACCACGTTCTAGAAAGAGCCAGACGAAATAATATTTTATTAATCACTTTAGATTGATATATAAGAAATTATAAAATTGTAAATTTCCTTTCCTTTTTTTTTTAAATAAATCTAAAAATTCTAAACTAATTCGTTCCTTTTATTCAAACCCTACACTAAAAATTAAGTAGATAAGTTTTAACTATAAGAAAGTTAAATAAATAAGTAAATTAATAATAGTCATAGACTAAAACTTCTTATAATTTTATGTTTAACAAGGCTTATTGTTTGCTAAAAAAAAAAAAAAGATTTAGAATAACTATTACATAGTAAATTAATTTAATATAAAAACATTAATAGTTTCAAAATAACAACATTATAATCACAAAAAAAAATAATAATTAAAAGTATAATAAAATAATCAATAATATAGAAATTAAATTTTAGATAATAATTATTATTCTTGCCTTTTTTTTTATATATAAGGAGAAAAGATTCAAATAGCCATTTTTACGGCAAACTAACAAGATTGAATAATCATAGTATATAAACTCAATAGCATAATAAGTAACTGCAGCACCGCTTGGGGTATAAGCAGGTAATCACTGCTTATCCCTGGGAGAATTTCCTTTTATATACCTGAAAATCTGAGCATTGGCAAACTCAAATAAAAAGAATAGCGTTACGGCTATTTAAGCGCCAAATTCAAATTAATATTCAAATTAAAATTAAGCAACAATAACTATATTGTTTAGATAAAATTAATAATATTTTTTTTTAACAAAAGGTTTTACTAAATTCCTTTTTTTTATTGTTATTATCTTATCGTTGAAACTTGTATGTAAGGACAGCGTTTAATAATAAATTTAATTATTTTATATATAGTTAAATAAAGTATTTGGTTGAATTTTTTTTTTATATACATAAGTATATATATATATATATACTTAGAAAGCCGAAAAAGGTATAGTTAAATGCATCCTGCAGTAAGAGAGCATTTTAGATACCGAGCAATTGTAAGGGCCTTAAGAATAGTCGATAAGGTCAGTAACGACTGTTTTTGGTCAGCTAAGCACGAAGAAGAAGAAAGTGACGTTTATAACCTTCACTTTTTATTCAATAACAATCGCGGAATCGAGCCTACGGAAAGAATACCTTCATTTGGTGCGTGGAGAAATTGTAGATATCAAATCCATAGAAATTTAAAATTATATTTTCAATATAAAAAGGAAGTAGTTCAGAATCGTAAATTATATAAGAAAGAGTTAGAAGGACTAATCGATTGTGATTGGGATCTAGACACTTTCTTTTCTATAAATAAAATAAGCCTATGGGTTGGAAATCCTAAAAGGCTAATTAATATTGAATATTGTAGAGCCTCAATGACAATTGACGTTGGATATATTCAAATCTTTAAAAATTAAATGAGTGCAGATAAAATACCTGGTAGAATTACTAGGAATTTGTCAAAAAATAACGAGGAATTAAGGCAAATTGTTGATAATTTTAACCCTTTCGCATCGAGAGACAAAATTCCTCGAGAGAGAAGCGAAGGTAATTTGTTAACTGACGACGAAGGCTCGACAGAAAGTACGCTTTCTGATAATAGCGTGTTAAATAACACTATTACACAAAGCCCAAACTCAGAAGCTGCCTTGATGGTGGAAAACACAAACCAAGGAAACGCTTTGCCAATAAGTACCAATAATCAGCCACTTGTAGAAACTGCTAATCAAGCCGTTAACATGGCAGCTCAAGCCATATCCTTAAAAGACGCTCTAAAGGTTGTCCCTGAATATGATGGGAAAAACATACCTTTAAGTGTGTTTTTCGAGGGCTGTGATGAAGCAAAGGAGATGGTAGGTGAGGAAAGCCAAGCTAACCTTACCAAATTCTTAAGATCTAAGGTAAGTGGTGAAGTAAGAAGCGCTATTCACGGGCAAGCATTTACTACCGTTGATGCCTTCAAGGACTATTTAAAATCAATATATGCACCAGCAAAGACTGTGCATCAGTTGCAAGGTGAGCTTGGTGCAGAATTCCAAGCAGATGACGAACCAGTCATTTCTTTCGCCAATAGAATAAAAGAAATTGGCAGAAAAATCATAGAAGCAAATAAACTATTAAATGAAACCCCTAACGCAGCCTTTGAAAGCGGAGTTAAGACTTCAATGGTCGAATGCTTTAAGCAAGGTTTAAAGCCAGAAATAGAGCGTCGTTTAGAAAATGCAGACGACCTGGTAAATATTGTTAAAAACGCTATTAAGGCCGAGAGAGCTTTAGAAGCTCAACAAGCTTTAAGAAATCCAAACAAGAGTAAAAAGACTAATCAAACTTTGACTAAAAATACTATTTTCACGTGTCAAATTTGTCGTTCACCCGAACACGAGACAAATAAATGTAATATACAATTGAAGCCGACCTTAAGCTGTCAGTTATGTAAAAAACCTGGTCATTCTACAGAGAATTGCTTTTCTCGACAACAGAATAACAATACTTTAAAATGTCAATTATGCGACACTGTAGGACACACTGCGAATCAATGCAGAAATTCAAGAATGAATTTAAAGTGTCAATTATGTAGCAAGGTTGGCCATGAAGCTAAAAATTGTTTAACTAGTGGATATACCCCACAAATTTGCCAATTATGCAACAGAATGGGGCATATGGCAAAAACTTGCAATGCAAACTCTAACATGAACTTATCCTGTCAGTTATGCAACCGGTCAGGACATACGGCTAAAATGTGTAGATCTCAAAACACAACTAACTACAATAGAAAGACATGCCAATATTGTAAAGCAGAAGGACACTTAATAGAAGAATGTAAGAAACGTCAATATAAAGAAAAAATGGGAAATGGTCAAGGTGTCTCCAGGACGAGCGCAACTGTGGAGACACCAAAGAACCCGATGCGCTCGACGAATGTTTTGACAACAGAAGAGAACGACTTAGAATTTCTACAGTTTCCATAAATTTGACTTGTAGATTATTACCGTATATTGCAGTAACATTAAAGGGAGTATTAGTGAATCTAATGTTAGATTCAGGATCACAAGGTAACATCATTAAAATTGGAATGTTACCTGAAAACTCAAAAATTAATTATGACAGCATAGCTAGTTTAAAAGGTATAACTAGTAAGCCTGAACTAACTAATGGAACTGTCAACATAACTTTAGCAGGATTTTTAACCAATTTTCACATAGTAAAGAATACACTTGAGATTCCTTATAATGGAATTCTGGGATCAAATTTCTTTAAGGAAACTAAATCAATTATTGACTTTTATAAAAAGATAATAAAAATTAATGAAACTATTATGACTTTTCAACAAAATAAAAGAGATAAAAGCAATATAAACCTATCTAAAATAGTAAATATTAATCTAAAAATAAATGATTGCTTACCATTCATTCAAATTAAGAATCACAGAAACGGTGGACAAGGACTGCTGTTAGTCGACACTGGTTCGGAAGGAAGTGTAGTAAAAGGGGTTTAATACCTGATACACATAAAATTGAAGTGTCCGAAATAGCTTATTTACAAGGTATAAATGGTGAAATGATACCTACCTTAGGTGTGACTCGTGTCAAGGTCAATGGACACTTGACTGAATTTCAAGTGGTATCTGACGATGTAGAGTTGCCCTGTGATGGTATTTTAGGTTCAGATTATCTCGACGAGACAGGTGCAATTATAAACTTTGAAGATAATACTTTAGAAGTTTTAGGCACATTTATACCTATATTATACAAAGATGATCTTACCTCGGATATTAAAAATCTGGAGGAGGAATTAAATATAAGAGATATTGATTTTTCAAGTAAATCAGACTTAGAGAATGATTATAACTTTTTAATTAGTAATATTAATGTAGATAATAAGGAAATATCCAGCATTGGAGAAATAATTAGTTACGTTGATTCAGAAAAAGAGATTTTTGAAGATTTAGATATAGAAACTACAAACCATTTTAATATATATATATGGTAAATAATAAGGTGAAAAAAATCACTTTAGATAACACTCATGGTGAATCTCGAACAGAAAGAATCATGGAAATTATTAATTTAGATTATTTAAATGAAGCTGAGCTCGATCAAGTTATGCGATTGATTGAGAAGCATTCGGATAGATTTCATTTAGACGGTGACGAATTAACAGTCACTAGCTCTGGCAAGCATCGTATAAGGACTACGGATGACGTGCCTGTTAATAATAAACAATACAGATTGCCTCATATGTTAAAGGAAGAAGTAGAACGTCAAGTTCAAGATCTGCTGAACAAAGGTATTATTAGACCTTCAAGATCTGCATATAATACAAGTCTATGGGTCGTGCCAAAGAAACCAGGCCCTGACGGCAAACCAAGATGGCGGGTCGTGCTCGATTTTCGCCCTCTAAACGAAAAAACAGTACCCATGGTACATCCACTGCCGAATATCACCGATATATTCGATCAAGTAGGATCAGCAGTTTACTTCACAGTAATGGACTGCGTTTCGGGCTTCCATCAGGTCCTTCTCGATGAAAAGGATACTGAAAAGACTGCTTTTTCAACCCCCTGCGGACATTATGAGTTCATTCGCATGCCATTTGGATTACGCAACGCGGCAAATGAATATCAGTCCTGCATGAATGTTACTTTTGATGGAATGATAGGAAAGGGTGTATTTGTCTATATGGACGATATAGTAATTTATGCTCAGTCCCTAGAAGACCACGAACGATTGTTCGATCAAGCGATGGACCGATTGAGGAAATTTAATTGGAAACTTGAACCCGCTAAATGCGAGTTACTTAAAAGGGAAGTCAGATACCTTGGTCACATAGTGAGTAAGGACGGATTAAAACCTGATTTAAAAAAAATAGAGGCTGTTAAAGAATTTCCTCGCCCTAAAACAGTCAAGAATGTTAGGCAATTTTTAGGTCTAGCCGGCTACTATAGAAGATTTATTAAGGATTTCGCTAAGATTGCTAAACCATTGACTCAAATCTTACAAAAGGATCAAGCCTTTGAGTGGAATGAAAAGGCGGAAGAATCTTTTAACATATTAAAAAACATACTGTGCACAGCACCGTTATTGCAATTTCCTGATATGTCACAACCATTTGTCATTACTACTGACGCGTCAGGATATGCAGTGGGAGGTATATTATCTCAAGGGAAAATTGGAAGTGATAAACCAATAGCTTACACTTCACGTGTACTCCGAGGGCCTGAGTTACGTTACGATACGTACGAAAAAGAAGCACTCGCAGTAATACATGCAGTATCAACCTTCAGACCTTATATTTTCGGTCGACCCTTTACCATAGTAACAGATCACCAACCGTTAGTATGGTTTAAAACAGCCGACTTGAATACGAGAGTCCAAAAATGGAGATTTAAACTCTCTGAATACGATTACCAAGTCGTTTATAAACCCGGAAAAATCAACTTAAATGCAGATGCATTATCAAGGAATCCAATTCCGATAGAAAATGTTAATGTCATTACTCGCAGACAAAAGAAACTGCAAGAAGTAAGTAATGATAAGGAAAATACTAATCATGAAAATCATGTTGAAAATTCAAAAGCAACCGAACCTAACATGACAAAAAATCTTTTACACAATAATGATCAGCAAATCATTAACGATGAAGTTGAAAGCGAGGCACAAAAATCGATGCAGCCTCTAGCGAATAAAGATAAGAGGCGTGTTGCGAAACAAAGACAGATCAATTACGCTGAAAGCAGTGAAAATAGTGATTACGAAGCTGTGATACAACCTAGACCGATTTTTAAAAGAAAAACTCGAGGTAGACCAAGGGTCAACCTAAAAACTCCTTCAAATCATAGAACTAATACAGATACGGATCTCAGTTCTTCAGATATTGAATCCGAAAATGAAAACGTTAATAAAACCCCAGTTGAGGAAGAGATTCAAAAGGAATCTGAAAGTACCAAGACAGAAAATGAAGTTACAGATTTTAAGACAGACTCTTACGATCGTAATAACATAATTGAAACAAAAGAATTGTTGTCTTATAGAAAAACAACAATAATTTATTTTGTTAATACCAACGGTACTCCTTTAGACGAAGGTGCTAAGGAACTACAAAAGAATAATAAAATACCTGAAAAACAAGTATTAGAGTATTGCTCAGTTCAGGAAACTAAAAGAACAGGTAACAAAAGTATGTTCGCTCTGTGTATTAGAGGAGAAGAAGGTGAGTCACAAGCAATAATGAAACCAAACATTCACAATACTCTCAACCAATTAAAAGATATCCTTCTAGAAAGGAAAATTACAGAAATTAGTTTAGCCAAGAGCGGATACATTGATATTATCGCGTGGTTAGACGCAATAGAGCTAATAAAATTTGTATTTAAACATACAAAAATCAAATTAATTATCTGCAAAGGTACTTTAAAATACATTCCCATCGAGAAGAGAAATGATATATTTTACGAACTACATGCATCACCTATAGGTGGTCACAGAGGAGTTTCTAAGACGTATAATCGCATCCGTCAAAACTACTTTTGGGAAAACATGAAAGAGGACATTCAAAAACGCATCCAACAATGTTTGGAATGTCAATTAAAGAAACTAGTAAGGCTAAAAACAAAACAGCCTATGGTAATTACTGATACACCGGGTACGGCGTTTGACAAAGTAGCTTTGGATATTGTAGGGCCGTTACCAAAAACCAAGAATGAGAACGAATACATATTGACCATGCAAGATCAATTATCTAAATATTGTCTTGCTGTCCCATTACAAAATGCTCTAGCTACAACTATAGCAGATGCATTTGTAAAAAAATTCATTTGCACTTTTGGAGCACCAAGAGTTATCTTGACTGATCAAGGTCGAAATTTTTTAAGCTCTCTCATAAAACGTATAGCAAAACGTTTTAAAATTAAAAGAGTAAAAACAACAGCATTTCACCCTCAATCCAACGGCTCCCTAGAAAGATCTCATCATGCGTTGGCCGAATTCTTAAAACAATATGCCAACACAGATGAAGAATGGGACCAATGGGTAGATATTGCCATGTTGAATTACAACACTTGTGTTCAAGAGAGCACCAAACACACGCCATACGAAGTAATTTTCGGGAGATTAGCTCGTTTACCTTCGGGAGAACCGTTACGAGACGATGATTTATCACCCACTTATCAGGGTTATATTAAAGATTTAGTAGTTAGATTAAACGGTATTAGAAATTTGGTTTATAATAATTTAGTAAAATCCAAAGATAAAAATAAAAAATATTATGATCGAACAATTAATCCGAGAAATTTTAAAATCGGGGATTATGTGTTTTTACTTAAGGGCCCTAAGCCTGGGAAATTCGGAGATCATTATTCCGGACCGCATAAAATTCTCGAAATAATTAATAAAAACAATTTACGAATTCAAGTTAATAAAGGGTCAAAAATTGTTCATGCGAATCGGTTAAAAATATCGCATATAGATCTCGGGAATAAAAAGGGAAAAAATTAAGAATTTTTTTGTTTTTTTTTTCTTCAGGGGAATTAAATAACGAATACTTTACTTTGTTTCAGAATGATTAAGCTGATATCATTAGTACTACTTATTCAACCAGCATTAGGAATAATCGGCTACGATTGTGGCGCAAGAACTTTGAACATTACGACTCTTTCACTATTAGAAGTAGGAACATGCGATATACAAAAAAACAACTTAAATTTATATAAACCATACATACAGTTAATACAAATAGACCAATTCTCTGATACTACCGCGATCCAATGTAAAATTGAGTATCGTAGGACCGTATACCATTGCGGTATGCATTCGCATGTATCCGTAGTAGATCAAGGTCACAATGAATATATCGCAGAAATAAGCAGAAGAGCTTGTTCTCAGTTATACAGTACCGGAACTCTTAGTCTAAATCAAAGGCATGAGTTTTATGGTATTAAGGTTAATCATACCACTACTAGGCCGATAACATTTGCCGGTCATTTATCAAACGATGGAACTTGTAGCGGTGAGGCTTATGCAGATCCCTATGGATCATGGAGTAGCGTAGTAGTGCAAGGTACCGTAAGGATAACCGTAAAAGAAATCACGGCTAGAGTAAGCTTGGAAAACAACAGAATCCACTTACCTTCAGGTACAAGCTGCATGCTATCTGATACAGAATGCCTTGATTTTGAAGGTGGACAAACCTTTTGGAATCCTCTGCCAACAGACCAGTGCAAGTTTTCTAGCTACAGTATCCTGTATGAAGGATTCGTTGAAAAGGTGGTCGATCCCAATAAGAAGGAACAAACTGTATATTCCATTTCATCAAGCGATGTCACTTTCGCATTAGCAGCGAAAATGAAGGATTCTGTCTGTGGATATAGCGTAGTCATAACAGAACACCCGAAACTAGTTATTTTCGAAACAACTCGCAATGGAGAATCCTTCGCTAAACGCAAAGGAACGACCATCGACAATTTAGATATATTTACTTATGTAAACTCGAAATTTGTATTTGTAGAGCGACATATTAGAACTCAGATTAGGCAATTATATTATCATGTAATGATGCAACAGTGTCAAATAGAAAGAGAGACGATAATGAACGCTCTCGCCATAGCAACTCAAGCGCCGGACCAATTCGCGTATAATTTGATGAGAGGACCAGGGTATATGGCCATGACTGCGGGAGAAGTGGTACATGTAATCAAATGTATACCCGTAGAAGTTAAGGTACAGCATAGCGAAAATTGTTATGCTGAATTGCAAGTAAGCCATAAAAATGAGACAAAGTTTTTAACACCTAAAACTCACATTTTAAAATCTAAAGGTACTCGGGTATCTTGTAATAGCTTATTACCAGCGTATTATCTGTTAGATGAAAACTGGTATAAAATCTTGCCCAAACCAATTGATGCGAAACCGCCACACGTTATTCAACCTTTGACGAAACCTACGTGGAAATATATAGAGCCCATATCTTTGGCAACTAGTGGTATCTATACTGAAAAGGATCTAGACGAATTAAAGGATCATATTATGTTTCCGATAGAGAGATCAGCTCTGTTAAATGAAGTTGCCAGAGAAATACATGGACATCCATCAACGGACCATGAGGGAACAATTGGCAAACTTCTGAATGAAGGCATCATGGAAAGAATCATCGAATCTACATGGTCAAAAATGTGGAAAAGATTTACTGATTTTGGTATTGCTAGCGCAGGTATCATAGCAATATTTATCATAATACAATTAATAAAAATGATAGTGCAAATAATTGTTAATGGTTTTGCATTACATAGAATATATGGCTGGTCGATTCACATGCTTGGAGCACTTTGGACATCCATAGCACAGTTACTAATATATATAAGTAATCCAGTACCAGACCAGACTTCAAATTCATATAGAAAATCAACTGATGTAGAACAAGAAATAGAATTAATGACACAGGTATCAACAAACAGCAACAACGACGGCGAACAATCAACGGCAGCAGTGCACACTCATAAACATCAAGAAAAAGGTTTCTTTACCCTACCCAAATAAAATTATACGTTAATTGATTCGATATTTGCGTTGCATCTATAATACTGAAGCATCATTTCATGAAAGAATAAGATTACAACCGAGCATTCGATTGCTAGCTATTCTTTTAAATTACCTAGCAACCGTTTAACGTTGGGGGTGTAATATCCTCCTCAAATTAGATATATATTTTTTTTTATTGTTGTGTTAATCCTACTTTTAATCTCCTTAAATAATAAAAATTAAGTTAGGATTAGGGAAAACCCAAGGAAAACCTTTTATATTAAATAGACCTTTTGTTTTAATTTTGCGTCTTTCCTTCCGTCAATAAAATTTTACTATCATTATAAACCAATAGTACTTTAAAAATAAAATTGTATTTTAAATTCATAGAAATATTTCTTAAATTTTAGAATAGTTAGAAAATTGTCTTAGCATATAGAAACTAAGATACTGACTTGAATGCATGAATGGATTTTATGACACCACGTGAAAGCAATAAAAGCGATAACTGATACATGAAAAAGAAAAACTCTCAAAGATGCACTTTTCTTCGATTTTAAAAATTTTGTAAAGAAATATTATTAATTTTATATTGTAGAATTCTCGGGATTGATTAACAATAAACAATTTCTGTTTTTGTAGTTAAATTGCAATAATTTTTCTGCAAATATAGGTATCTCTCAATAAAAGATTATTTCCTATTTTAGAAAATATTCAATTATAAATTTTATTAAATTATATCAACAGAAACAAAAACTTAATCATTCAATATCAATAATATTAATTATTGATTTTTAAATTATTAATATAAACGAAATAACATTATAACTTATGCAATTTTTAACCGATTGATTTGAAATTTTGACACTTTAACATTAATAATATTTCTAACCCAAGTGCACTATTTAAGATTAATTAATATTAAAATAATAAATTTTTAATACTTTTAATAAAGAAAAAATGTGTGAGAGCAAAGGCAAAGAGCAAGCTTGATGCTGGGCGTGACCTTTCCTCTCCTCTTAATTTTTATCTACATACATAC
The DNA here is from genome assembly GCA_017163975.1 of Anastatus disparis. Lineage (NCBI taxonomy): Eukaryota > Metazoa > Arthropoda > Insecta > Hymenoptera > Eupelmidae > Anastatus > Anastatus disparis. The sequence goes on along the minus strand of JAFFSR010000384.1, from coordinate 29,566 downwards.
ATACACATATATACATCCAACCAAAGGTTTTCCTTGCGATAGAGTAAGAATAAAATTAATTAATTAAAATAAGTTTTAATTATTAAATATATGAAAAATTACTTGTACAGAAGGAATTAATAAATTTTTCTTCTCTACAAGTAGATATGCGACGATGCATACTTATGGTAATTTTTTTATCACTTAATTTAGTTTAAAATTAAATATTTTCTTTTCTTTTGTGTTAATTTTTTTGATAAGGTAGCAGTAAACAATGAACATTTTAGTTTTAAATTAATTTTAAAATAATAATAATTTTTAATTTTAATATATCTATGAGGGGCGGAGAAATTCATAGACAGGGAAGCAATGAGAAGGCTTCTTGCTTATCTTAAGTTCTCCCTTTATGTTGTTTCTCTGTCTTATGCATAGTTTAGTATGTAAGACATTTATGTAATAAACAACCCAGTAAGAGGGATTCATTGATTTTGGGGTATAAATACTCCTAGCAATATAGAATAAACTTCACTTCTATTTTTCTAAATTTCAAGTAGCCTACTGGACTACTTACAGACCCTTTGAGGTTTCTATTTTTCAAGTCTCAATTTTACATTTTTTTTTCTTATTTCAAGTTCACTTCGTGACTTAGAATATTTCTGAAATTTTCCTTCTTTTCAAATTTTGTCTTTCAAAATCTCATTACGGACTTAACCATCCTTTTAAAATATATTAACTAAAATATTTTTCCTTTTTTTCAAGTCAATCTGACTTTGAGTAATTTCCATTTTATTGGGTTGTTTAGAAGAGTCTTTTTCTGTACTCTGTTAAAAGTAAGTAAATTTTAAAATAAACTTAAAATTTTAACTAATTTCTCTTAAAATCTTTTCTTTTTTTTTCCTTATCTTCCGGTTAATGTTACACTTGGGAACCACGCTTAACTTAAGTTCACCCAAGTAGTGCATTAATCTTAAAAACCAAAAATTAAGGAATTGAGTGAACGGGTAATAGCTCAATAGAGTACCCGCTCTCGCTCTATTTCAATTCAAAGATTTTTAACCTCTTAAATCTTACGCTCGATAAGAGTTGGTTATAGAGGTTAAAGATTTCAAAGGGACGCAAAGAAGCTCTAATAGAGACTTTGCATCGAACGCACTAAGTTGTCGAGATCATTATTGATTTGCACAACAAGCAAGGGCTGATGCTTATAAAGATAGCCCTTGTAAATCCTTTTTGAATTGATACTCTTTTTTTATTTATCCTCATCCTTTTCCTAATAATTGTTAAAGGGATAGCTACCCCTCTAAGCTACGCCCCTTTAATAATTCATCACAGGTGGTCTCTTATAGAGTAAAGCCTGTAGATTTAAAAAGGTACGACTCGAAAGAGTTGAAACCTTAATATTTAATACGGCGCATTAAAATCGTATTTTTATTATTTTCATTTAATTATTTTATTTCTTTATATTTATCATACCGCGAAGTCGCCCTAGCTATTAGGCGAAAGCCTAGGCTTAAACGACAAAACGTAACGAACAAATTATTTGGACGTTACACAATCATATAGGAGTTAAATTGAAAATTAAATTTTAATTATAAATTAAATAAGAGTTTAACTAAAAATTAAAATTCAGTTATCAATTAAATGACCCATAATTGATAACTAATTTTAATTATCTGAAGTTTAATTGAGAATTAAATTTTAATTATCAATTACATAAGAGTTGCATTGATAATTAAAATTTAAGTTATCAATTACATGACCCGTAATTGATAACTAATTTTAATTATCTAAAGTTAAATTGAGAATTAAATTTGAATTATCAATCATTTAAGAGTTTTATTGATAGTTTATATTTTACTTATCAATTAAATGACCCGTAATTGCTAACTGATTTCAATTATATGAAGTTAATCGAGAATTAAAGTTTTGTATATCAATTGAATGATGATTAAATGTTTAGTTATCAATTATACGAGAGTTTAATCAATAGTTAAAGTTTTAGTTATTAATTAAATGACACGTAATTGATAATTGGTTTAATTATTCAAACTATGATTAAATACTTGGCATCTACGCATCCTCTACAACAAGTGACTTTTATCTTTCGATAAGCCTCTATAACACTCGATGTACTTCGTTGTAGATGATATCTCATTTTTTGATTCTCTGCTATAACACCAGATACACTTATGATGGATAATGTTTCGTCCAACTGTAGGTTATCCTGAGACCTAGGCATTGTCTACATAAAGTGACTCGTGTTTTTCAATTTCTGATTGACAAATTTTCTGATGGCGCGGTTGATAAATCAATAAGATTTCTATAATAACTATGGGAGTTAATATATAAAACGTCGGGGACGACGTTACCACGGCCTCAGACGTGTTACAAATCCCGTATAGTAGCGAATATAAAAAAAATGCAAGTATGCAGTTTATAGAATATGAAGCGACCAAAGAAATGAAAATGCATCGGTGGGAATGGCTCAACGTTTGAGCGCTTGTCTGTCGTGCAAGAGGCCCGGGGTTCGATCCACGTCGCGGACGCTTTCTCGCCTTTTTTAAAATTTAATATTATATAAGTCGCTTAATAATAAAATAAAATTCGCAACAAAAGTTATTCCTAATAATTTTAGTATTTTTATAATGCATTATTATTAACAAAGAGATTAATGTATAATAAAAAAAAAATAAAAACTATTTTAGTATCAATAAATTTCTATAATTATCAATTATTTATTTAAATTTAAAAATTTAGTTATTTTTCTTTAAATTTAATAAATTAAATTATTATTATCTGTATTTTGTTTTTAGGCATTCATATTTATTTGTACCTCAAACTGGTCTACATCGTGTGTACCTAATTTCAATGTTTACCTATAATTACAGAAATAAATTTTTGTAATTATATGTATGCTAAAATTAAAAATACACTGTGCATACCAGAATTTGGTGTATACACTGCGTACACCAAAATTAGGTATATACACTGTGTACACCAAAACTGAGTGTACACATCATGCACACTAAAATTGGGTGTATTCCAAAATGAATACTTAACACTGGGTGTACACTAAAATCAAAAGCACTCTTAAATTTCAGGTGTTCTTGACGGTGTTTTCTTGGTGTTTTTTCGGTATACGAAATAATCCTCAAAATTTTAGTGTTGATTAAGTGCTGATTACAGTGTTATTTTCGGTGTGTATTTAAGTTTATTTTTCGTAAGGGAACATTCATTTGATATTTCTTTTAATATCTTTTTGTAATTTCATTAGTTTACTAAATCATTCATCATAACGTTTTTATCATATTTTCAAATTTTTAAGCCTTATTAGTTGGTAGTAACAATTTTTATTATGATATAAAACATTTGATAAATAAATATATATAGGACTATGGTTATATAACCTAATATTTACTATAACCCTTTTAAAAAATACTTGTAACGTAGTAATACTGGGATAAAGGAAATGAAAGGTTAAAAAAAATTATAAGGAAGCAATTTTCTTAAAATAAAACTATATTCAATATTCTAATTTAAGATGTGTACAAGTGAGCGTGTTGAGCTCCGAATACAGACTGACTAAAGGTAGTTCTTACAATTATCATGAAGAGAGGAATACGTCTCTTAAGCCAGGCCCTCTTTTTCTCGAATTTTGTAAAACATTTTCTAATTGGTGGAAAAATTTCAGTTAATAATTGAACTAAATAAATGCTGGATTTTCCCAAATCTTCAAATTCTTTATTATTGCATCATAAACAACCCGAGCGGCAAGTCATAAGCAACATATGCATGACCGTCAATAAATGTCTTAGCTTTATTACGGGTTTCTAAATTGTTACTTTTTCAAATAATTTACCTGGCTTAGGAGATTATCCTTTAACAGAGAAATTATGAATTTTCCGTAAATTGTAAACATAAAAATAAAATTGGTAGCAATTTTTAAGTGTAAGATTTTAACCAAAAACACGCTTCTTAATTATAGGCGACCAGCATAAAAATGGCTTACTGTATTTATACGTCTTTTCTTTTTATAAATAAAAATATCAAATGTTCTCAATGTTTTTACTATAATTTCTTCATAGCATTATTTTATTTACTTTTTTCCTTCTTTGACTGTGCTTAATTTATATAGCTTTGTAGCGACTCGAACTGACGATATCTGTCAATTCGTGCCGCTTACCTCGACACCCAGAGTCTTATAACCAGGGCTCACCCCGGCGAGGCTGTAACCATTTACCTCGACACTCGGAGTCTTGTAATCAAGACTCACCCCGGCGAGGTTCTCATAAATTGCCTCGACACTCGGAACCCTGAAGACTCACCTCGGCGAGGCTGTTATTATTTACCTCGGCACTCGGAATCTTGTGATCAAGATTCACCCCGGCGAGGGCGCTATTTCCAGGCCATGGGCGCACCCATGCACAGAAGCACAGTTCTAATTTCAAATTCTTTTTGCCATTTTCTAATTTTGATTTGATATTATTTTGTTCAAATTAAATTATTAAATTTCAGTCAATTATTAATTTTATTCAATAATTAATTCATTTATTTTCTTTTAATTGTTCATTTTTCATTATCCTTCATTTTATTATATATAATAATATAATAATTTTTATATAAATTATCTAAGCAAATTTTTGTACCGTATGCCATGTTTATGCCGATCCCTTTACAGGTCTCTCTTTCTGAGCTAATGTATTTTCTCGCATATATCCCAAACTTAAATTCAACATTTATTATAATGGCATTATTTTCAAGCACTCTCGATTTTAATCGTAATACGCAATACAACTTAATATCATGACTTAAATAACTAAATAAAACTAAAATCTTTTGTTGGTTAAATTTTTTCTATTAATTCAAATTAAAATAATATAATCTAATCCATTTTTTTTTATTTAACGAAACTTTGCCGAAAATTTTAATCATTAGACTGAAGCGAAATACAAATATACTCTTAAAAACTATAATATATAATCTTATAACTAAAATTATTAATTCTGTCCGTAACAATACTATAATAAAAACTATAGTTATTTACTTTACTGAACTATGATATATTATAATTATTACAGTAAAACTATGATATACTGTAATTATTTCACGGTATTATAATCAATAACTATAATAATAACTACAAAATTATAATTATTAATTACAATATATTCAACGATTAATTCTACAATTACATTGGGTAATCAATGATTATAATCTTGTAGTAATGATTACAGTTATTGATTATGATACTGTAACGTTCTGATTATTTATAAATATAAATATAATTTTATTGATGAACGTTATAGTTTTGCTACGCCGAGCGGATGCGTAGCAAATATATTTAATTGCGTGGCAGAGAGGAGAAAGGATGTGATTTCTTTCGCGAGCTCGAGAACTCGGAAGGGATTTAGAAAAAGAAAGGTTTCTAAATAATTTGTCAGGCTTACCTTAAAGTTCCTGGTTTATTAAACAATATGTGTATATATATATATATATATATATATATATATATATATATATATATATATATCTTTCGTCGGTCGTTGGTACACAATTTGTTATAAATTTGTTCTCGCAAGAAGATTGTATTATAATAATAATTTTTAGATTTATGATTTTTGTTTATATTTGCTAATACACTTTCCGACGTTAGAAGTAGAAATAAAGAAATTGTAATTTTAAAATAATGCAATAATACTTTTAGGTTATAACTTTTAGATTTTCAATATACTTTTCAAGTTAATAAAGAATTTATAAAACATTAATTTTTCACTGAATGTAGATTATTATATATAAGTAACTCACGGCCGCACTGTACTATAGATTTAGGTAAACTGGCTTCTTTTTATTATTAATGGTGACCCGCTGGTCAATAATCGAAGTGATCTGTAACAATTATAAATGAGCAAATGACTGGCTTCCTAGAGGATGGTCCCAAGTCTTTTTATACTAACGAAAAGAGATCGAAAGTAAAAAAAGACAATAGAAATTATTGGAGATGGCACGTGTCGAACTTGGGTCCACCTCTTGTAGCCGGTATTGGTCAAGTACAATTTGTTTAAAACCATAAAAGGAAACAGAAAGCGTGTGTTTCCGGTGGCCTAACGAAATGTTTAAACAAGAGAATTACGAGCAAAACTTCATAGGCCACCATTGGTTGAAGTTTTTCGGCTAGGCCCAAAAAAGGTAACGAACGTCTACTAGGGTAATAAAACTTCGTACGTTTTCCGGTGGCCTAGTAGCGAAATATGAACAAAATTATACTTGCTGACCTAGAGTCTAATTTCCTAAGCTAACGCTAACAGTAGTACATATTGATTCTAATATACTTTTTATAAATACAAAACGTCTTGATGTTGGCTATTGCTAAAGTATATAAAAAAGAAAAATTTTAGAAAGCCTTTTTAGGTCGTTACAATACCGTGAAATAATTTTAGTAAATAATTTACTAGTGAATATTACGTCAACTGAATGACTCTTGGTAATATTATTTGGAAAAGCAATAATACAAATATAACAATATGATATTTATTAAAAGTAAATAAACATATAAATAAACAAACAAATAAATAAATAAACAAAAATCTGTAATGTAATTATTTAATAATTAAATAATTACATTACAGATTTTTCTTTAATACTGATTTTTTGATTGTTTCAAAGGATTTCTTTTTTATTTTGTCTGTTAAACCTTTTTTTCTTCTGCATTAGTAATATGAGTTTTCTAAAAACACAAAATGTCATATTTTGAAACAATATAATATTGGGATTTATTTTTATAAAAGTAAACATATATTTGGCTACAAGTCTTCTTTTGTTTAACGTTTAGACTTGTAAAATTGTACACCATGGGAAATAATGGAATCAAAAAACGGTCAAAAAAGAACAAGAAATGATACATCGTTCTTTTCGGGCCGTTTTTTGATTCCATTATAAGTATAAAATAATTTTCATTCCTCGTGATGTACAATTTTACAAGTCTAATCGTTATACAAAAGAAGACTGGTAGCAAAATATTCCTAAGAGTGTACGTACATACGCATATATGTTTACTTTTATAAATATAAATCCCAATATTATATTGTTTAAAATTATTACACTTTATGTTTTTAGAAAACTCATATTACTAGTGCGAAAGAAAAAAAGGGTTTAACAGACAAAATAAAAAAGAAATCCTTTGAAGCAATCAAAAAATCAGTATTAAACAAAAATCTGTAATGTAATTATTTAATTATTAAATAATTACATTACAGATTTTTGTTTATTTATTTATTTGTTTGTTTATTTATATGTTTATTTACTTTTAATTAATATCATATTGTTATATTTGTATTATTGCTTTTTTCAAATAATATTACCAAGAGTCATTCAATTGACGTAATATTCACTGAGAATCTAACTTATAAGAAAACTGCAGCGCTCGACCGCATGCGCGCTACTTGTAAATGTTGTTATATCTTTTTTAATTATTCATCAATCGATTTGAAACTTTCAACAATTTTTTTTTATACAAAAACCAAAAACTTTCTCGCTACAAGTTTCTTGTATTTGAAAGTTCCCTCGATACTTTTTTCTCGAGTACATTATAAACGCACAATTTGTAATTTGTATTAATTAATAAACAATTGTGACTAACTATTTAAGAATTAACATTTTTATAATTATCATAAGTTTCGCTATAATATTTAGAAAATATATTTCAAATATCAGCGAAATCGGTTAATATTTACTCGAATTACAACGATTTAAGTTTAAAAAAATATTGAAATTTAATGTTAAAAATTTTCTTGTTTTTAATTTTTTTCTTAAAAAATAAAAATTTTATAAAAAAACTGTTAATATAAAAAAGATGCGGCATGATGAGTTTTACAACGTCAAATTTTTTGAAATTTGTTTGAAGAAAATGAAATATTTACTACCAAGTGACTTCAGTTTTACGTGCTCTAAGCATGAATGCCCTGATTGCATCTGGGCCTTCAATTATAGTCTTACTGTAATAATTATTATAGTTTATTATATTAAATAACTATAGTTTTTATTATATTATTTTTTTATAGACACAATTTTAATTGTAATGTATCTACTTTTAATGCTGCCACATGATGTATATTTATTTATTTTTTTTAAATCAAGTATATTTAACATTTATAATAAAATGGAATGATTTAACACTATGAAATCTTTTCTCGTACACAAATCTTCTCCACCGCTGCACCATGTAAACCGGCCTTAAACCGCTTCTGGCGAAAGATCCTTCTGACGGAAACTCCGCGACCCTAAAATTCCAAGTACACAGTGAAAACAAATTTGTAATTTTAACACACATAAGTGTTAGAGATGAAATACAAATTTTTTTGTGTTAAAATTTATAAGTACACACATGTTTGTAAAATTTACAAACTCCATGTGTTAATTCTACAAAAGTTTTTGTATTAATTTTTAAATTACAAAATTTTTTGTTTTGATTTTACAAACGTTTGTAAAATTTTAACACAAAAATATTTCTACAAACTAAATTTGACGAATTACACAAAATTTTTTACAGTGTATCGATGTACCCCCACTAAGGCGCATTCTACATTTCTCGGTTCCAGGCACAATCCTGTGTTTATATATTTTTAATAACAAACGTGTATAGTAAATATTATTTCGTGTCTGATACACATGATGTGTAGAAAGTAATACTTAAGGTTATAATATTAATGATTTAAATAATTTTAGTATTCAATTATGATCATAATGAAAAAGAAGTAAAAGAATCAATCAATGTTGATCGTTCCAAATTGATGATAGAAAAGCTAAGCAAGATGAAAATTTTGATTTTATTTCATCATAATATAATGTTTGATATTCCGATGAATAATTAATAACATAAAATTCATTTTTATATTTAAATAAAAATGATTTAGGTGAAATTTGTTTTTAAATTCATGTTTCTCCAATCAATAAGAATTCAAGAAACTCGTGGTCATATAGAGAATTTCGGATATAAATTTCAAGGCTTGAGAGTTAGTAGGCATGAAGAGGGTAAGCTTCAAACATTAACGGAGGAGTATGGTCATAAGGAAAGCGGACATATCGGGGTAGTTAACTGTATAATATAAAAAAAGGAAGTTTACCTAGATTAAACTTGCTTTTCAAATGCTCTCTTTTCGTTTTCTATAACAAAAAAAAGACTAAGGCACAAAACGTGAAAAAATATAAAAGTTGCTTAATTTAGCGGAAAAGTTAAAAAAAACCATCGTTTTTTGCTAGTTGATAGTTGAAATTTAATTCTCGATTAAGCTTTAGATAATTGAAATCAGGTACCAATTACGGGTTATGTTATTGATAACTAAAATTTTAATGATTAGTGAAACTTATGTAATTGATAATTAAAATTTAATTCTCGAATAAACTTCAGATAATTAAAATTAGTTGTCAATTAACAGGCCATTTAATTTACAGATAATTAAAATTAGTTATCAATTATGGGTCATTTAATTGATAACTGAATTTTAATTTTTAATTAAACTCTTATTAAATTAATAATTAAAATTAAATTCTCAATTAAACTCTTATTAAATTGATAATTAAAATTAAATTCTCAATTCGACTCCTATATAATTGATAATTAAAATTTAACTCTCAATTAAACTTCAGATAATTAAAATTAGTCATCAATTATGGGTATTTTAATTGATAACTGTATTTTAATTGATAGCTGAATTTTAATTTTTAATTAAACTCTTATATGATTTATAATTAAAATTTAATTCTCAATTAGACTTTAGATAATTAAAATTTAAATTAAAAAATTAAAACATAAGATCAGGTCATGACAAGAAACTAACCACGATACTACTTCTATTTGACTTTAGTGAGGCATAAAAGATGATTTGGATTGGCTAACAACCAATCTAGGAGTTCCACAGGGTTCAGTGCTGGTACCTCTGTTGTTCTGCCTTTACATTAATAACATACGTGACACGCTCGACCCCTGTTGTGTCAAGCACATATTATATGCTGATGACCTCCAAATCTATACTCAGGTCCCTTATGAACATCTGAATAAAGGTATTCGTATTATGCAGAGGGTGGCCAGGGCGGTGTCGGGATGGGCTTTCGATGCTTCTCTCACATTAAATGCAAGCAAAACTTAGGCGATCGTTTTTGGCAGTAGTCGTTTTATCAATGACTTTTATGCTGGTGAGCCAGAAACGATTGAGCTTGAATGAGGTGTTGGCATATCTTTCTCTGATACCGTTATGAGCCTTAATGTTGTGCTTGACGCTAAGTTGTCTTGGGAGCCGCACATTAATATGGTGACTAAAAAATTTAATAGGATAATGTATAGTTTACGGTTCTTTCGTCGGTACACCACTGAGGCCCTGCGTAAATAACTCGCAACCGCCTTGCTGTTTCCACATCTCGATTACTGCTCAGTAGTTCTGCTTGATGCTTCGCAGGGGTTGAGAAGACAATTACAAAGACTACAAAATTCATGTGTGAGATATGTATCAGGCGTAGGAATGGGCGATCATATCTCTTTTCTTAGAGCTGCTCTTGGTTGGCTGCGTACTAATTCAAGGAGACAGTATTTTATGGCTGTACTTATGTACAAAATTGTGCGCATGAATACTCCCGAGTATCTAGTGAGTCTCTTCACTAGATATGTACCTAGGGTAGCCACTAGGGGAGAGATTAAAGACTTCGCGGTGCCCTTCATGCGTACTGACCAGGAGAGGCTATGAGCTTCGGGTCACAGATCTTGACGAAACTTTAGGATATATTTTAAGGTACCAAAATATGAGTAAAGCTAGAGCAGTACAGTCTAACGCTTCGAAAAACTGAAATTATAGACGTTTCTAGTCTTATGTTAAGAAAATTGTAAAAAAAAGCTCCTAATTGAAGTGTGAATAATCCAGTCTAGAAATCCCTTTAATAAATCAACAGGGACTAAAATAAAAGTACAAAAAGCAGGCTTTAATTTGCCGTTTTCAGAATTAAAAAATAATAATTAGAACCAGAGATATGTTTGTTCAAAGTTAAGAAGCAAGAAAGTACCAAAAATTATTTAAATTCTAAAGGACAGTGATTTTGTGATTTTTGGTACTTTCTTGCTTCTTAACTTTGAACAAACATATCTCTGGTTCTAATTATTATTTTTCAATTCTGAAAACGGCAAATTTAAGCCTGCTTTTTGTACTTTTCTTTTAGTCCCTGTTGATTTATTAAAGGCATTTCTAGACTGGATTATTCTGGCTTATTCTAGCTCAACTCATATTTTTGTACCTTAAAACATATCCCAAAGTTTTATCGAGATCTGTGACCCGAAGCTCATAGCCTCTCCTGGTGAGACTGGAAGAAATCCCTTTCAAGTTCAAGGTGTGCATTGTTGGAACTCCCTGCCTGCTGATATAAAAAATCTTCCATCGCTTGGCAGGTTTAAGTCGGTTTTAAGGACGTACTTACTCGACCTCGAGTGAAATTAATTTTAAGTATTTTAATTTTTGTTAATTTATTTTGTCCTATATATAGATCTGCCGTCCAAAGTAAGAAAACCTTAACTTCAATGGGATTCCAATATAGTTAACCACTTTTACACTTTGGACGGCAGAGATTTAAGGTGTAAATGGATTTATTAGCGTGGATGATGGATGAATGTATGCGGAAAGAATGAGTGGTTCTGTTTTTATTAAAAGTCATGACATCTTCGATATCAAGTTTTTATTCTTTAAATGTTATTATTATTATTTTTTTTTAATTATTTACTATTACTTTGTTATTGTATTGTCCAATTTTATTTTTATTGATGTCATGACAGTGATTCATCTTTTAAATTATGTATTTTAATTCTATGACTGATAGATATTTAAGACTGTTTTTTATTGTAATTTATGTTTTCTGCGTGTATTTAGAATAGTCTGTGATATCACTTTTACATGGTGACTTACTGATACAGTATTATATATTAATTTTAATAATTGATTGTGATATCTTATCTTATTATGTGCAATACTTTATATAGAATTATTACTTATTATTTCATGTATTACACGCCTTTTTGTACTCTTTTTACAAAATAAATCAATATCTATATCTATATCTATATCGCTAAAATCTTTCACTTTTACACAAGAGACACCATAACTCCTAAAATATATTTTTTAATATATTTTAGGAGTTATGGAGAATAACTTTTATTACTTATTTTCTAAATTAAATTACATATTTTCATATATCATATTAACATTTTTATAAAGAAATAATCATGGTTTTACTCAGAAAATAGCACTTATAATATAAAGGCTTTATAAACTCTACCATATCTCCCTGAGTACATTTGTGAAAAAATACATCAAATCTCAACAAAAACAGTTTAAATACTTTATAAACTTTTACGTTAATATAATTCAGTGTTAAACCACTACTAATTAAAATTAATTACTTTCATTAATTATTTTATTTCAATTAGCTGTTTCTAGTATTCATTTTTAAAATATCAACCATGATCATTCATAAAAAGCAGATTATATAGTTACTTCAAGTCTCTATTGATAAAGAAGTCGATGTGATTGAACGCATAAACTAAAAAGAGACTTTATACTTATTTAAATCCTGCATCATCTCAAAATCAATGTGACGAAGTATCTCAAAATATTTTTATGAATTCCATTTCGTTGAAATACGTAATCAGTTTAAAAACGATGTATGCAAAAAAAAACTATCTTACAAGGAGAGTATTTGACCTCCTGGAAACGGATTTGGCTGAAACTGTAGGCTATGATATCTTTATGAAAAAAAATGAATTCATGTAGTTTCATGAAGTTTATGTCATTACTGAGTATTTGATTTCATTAATTAAAAATTAAGCATTAATATTATAAGTAAAAAAGTCTAATTCAAGTATAAATTAAATGCATTGAATAAATTAATTATAAACAAAAGATAGTCCTATAATACAGTTAATATAGAAAATAGTATTTTGTGTAACAAGTGCGCGAAATAAGGGATTCTGGCACGAGTGAGAGTTTGTCGCCCGAGCGAAGCGAGGGCGCCAAACTCACACGAGTGACAAATCCCGTTGAGCGCACGTGTTACACATACTATTTTTTGACTCAAGTTGCGCGAAATTCGATGCGTACATCGATTATTTTGAACATAAGAATTTACATTAGTATTGTATATAATGCTTTGATATCGAGAGAGTCAATTATTTATAATATTAATTTACAGGAATTCGGTGTGAGACGGAAGAGGGGGGGGGGACTTGAGATTCGGGGAGCGAAGCCCCCCGCCTCCGAAATATAAATAATAATTCATAAAATAAAAAAACACAATTTATAAAACAACTAAATTTATATTCTGTGAAAAAATATTTGATCTGATTAAATTTTGAAAGATTATTGTCAAAACTATAAAATAAAGGTTGATATCGAGAGAGTCAATTATTTATAATATTAATTTACAAGGATTCGGTGTGAGACGGAAGAGGGGGGTCTTGAGATTCGAGGGGCGCAGCCCCCCGACTCCGAAATATAAATAATAATTCATAAAATAAAAAAACATTATGTTATTTTAATTTTACCCCATATCAGTTCACATACTGTTTATGTTACGCCCGTTGAATTCATTTTGCGCACGCCGAATCTATTTTGCGCACGCTGAGTTTATTTTGCGCACGCTGAATCTATTTTGCGCACGCTCAATCATTTTGCGCACGCTCAACTTACAGTGTGTCCGAATACAGTATTTTGCGTACGCTACAAAGGCACGTGAAATTGAATTTCGCGCACAGAGTGTCAAAAAGAAAATTATGAATTATTATTTATGATACTAAAGATGTGAATAATTTTCATGTAACTATTATAAATCAATTAAGATACTATTTTCAAATCAATAATTTTTATTAAAAAACCGATTTTATAATACAAAAATAATTACAATCTGAAGTTAGAAATAATTCTTTTTTTTTATTGATTACATTTAAGCTTAAAATTAAACTCTTATCGGAGGTGAAATTGTAGTTATATGATTTTTTATATTGATATACCCATGGGTGCCGATGTCAAAATACGGCTATTTTTTATTATAACGTATACCATGAACAAAGAACTCCATCTTTTATATTTTCTTCAACTTTTGCAAAATTACTAGAAACTTTCAAAATATTACGATTTAGAAATTACATTTTGAATACACTGATTTCAATCGCGATCGAATACACAGATTAAAATCGATTCGAAATTTCGGAGCTTCAATGATTTCAAGAGTTGTTAACACCTTGCAAGCTTTATTAATTAGATAGGATTATATTGATTTTATTTTGCTTTCTTTCTTTTCCTCATTATTCTTAAGAAGGGGCCGAACTATCTGTCTTTGTCTAATAGCGTTTTTCATCATTAATGTAAACACTATCCGGTATAGCAAGAAAAAAATAGCAGCCCCCGCTAGATATTAGTATAATAAGTAAATTTTGTAATAACAACCAAATTTTTTCACTGCGTAGTTTTTGACTAATTAAAGACCTACTAGCAATCTAGAATATAACCTATCTTTTTTTGGTAGGTCTCTAATTAGTCAAAAACTACGCAGTGAAAAAATTTGGTTGTTATTACAAAATTTACTAATTATACTAATATCTAGCGGGGGCTGCTATTTTTTTCTTGTTATACCGGATAGTGTTTACATAAATGATGAAAAACGCTATTAGACAAAGACAGATAGTTCGGCCTCTTCTTAAAAGCGATAAATGTAAGCCTTATAAACTAAAAAGTATAGTAATTACAATTAAAATATAAAAAGAGGACAGAACATCAAAAATAATTTAAAATAACACCAAATTAGTTTAAAATAATTTAAATTCATTTTAATACACCAATATTTAATAACATATAATTATTTAAATGTAACATAGGTCTCGAATGAAATAATTTAAGTTGTATAGAAAAAGAACAATAGTTATTAAATTTCTTCAACTAATAGTTCAAATATTGGTATTGGAATTTTAATAATTATTAATAATTTGTTTAAATTAAAAAGAAAGTCAATAATATTCTGAATTGCTACACCTTTGCATCAAGATCAAATTCGATTCTTACTGAAGGTAGTCTTTATCGATCGGTCGGGAACATACGCATATGACCTCGTTTATATACATGGACATTAATATTTTTGATAATCATTGACTTTTTCGTATTTATTTAAAATAATATAAGATTAAGTTAAATAATAGTTATTATTACTTCTCAAATGTTTCATTTAAATTTAAACTTCAAAGAAAAGTTCATCAATAAATTTTTTTTTTAATTAATTAAAATAAATTAATTTTTAATTTTTTTTATTTTTTTATATGTAAGTTTAAAAGTTAAAAAATTTTTTTTTTAAACAACTTCAATTTGAGCACTTTTATTCATCACTAAAATCTTTCACTTTTACACAAGAGACACCATAACTCCTAAAATGTATTTTTTAATATCTTTTATTACTCATTTTATAAATTAAATCACATATTTTCATATATCATATTAACATTTCTATAAAAAATAATCATGATTTTACTCAGAAAATAGCACTTATAATATAAAGGCTTTATACACCCATTAAATCTTTATGGAAAAATTCTACAAGATCTGTAAAGATTTAAATTATAAGCACGATTTTTTGGGTTTTTTTACTGACTAGATTCAGAGAAAAAAAATAAATAGAGAAAAAGTCATTTTTTTCATGCTGTGGACAGGGGAAGGGGGGTCGTGGTCTATAAATATGACAAAAACTATTTATTTTCGATCTAAAACAAAGTTACCAGGTCAAAAAAAGGTCAGAGACAGGGCAATTGTGACTATCTTAACGGGGGGACCCTTTATTCTTTCATAATGAAACAACCTTAGCAAAACTGAATTACATTCCTCAGTACGCCATTAGTCTTGAATTATTAATACTTACTCTGATAAGGACTTAAATTAAATAAATAATTTTTTTTTTCTTTTCAATTACATTGATTCCAATTACTTTGAAAAATATTACATCTAATTTTAAAACAATGACGCTGTCAAGAGATCATTTTTTTGAGCTTTAATTAAAACTTTGGAAAAAGTTTTACGACCGTCTAAAATACGCCCAGAAATAAAAGCTGTTATTATGAAGTAAATCTGAGACCGACTCACGGATTTAATACCTTCAGTTTATTCAAAACTTCCAATTGCTGCATCTCTGTCAATTTTTTACCTATACAGGATTACAAAAAACGAAATCAGAGCTTGTAATATTTTCAAGTGGTCTGAATAAGATAAGGATTTAGGCTTTGAATTTGAATCAATGATAAAAACGACTATTTTTTCGATATTTTGTACGTAAAAGTTCCAGAAAAATTATTTAAAAATTTTTTGGAGGTCTGATAACCATCTATACTTTTTATAAAATAGTTCAATCAAAGTAATTTTCTGAGGTAAATGCGTCTAAAATTATGTATACCATTAACTGTCAATAAGTCGTGTTTTGAGGTTTTTTGACAAAAAAAATCGTAATTTGCATTTCGGCATGGGTTAATTGCTTAATTTAGGGGCTTTGACGGCTTAAATCTTAGTTTTTTAATGATAATTAAACAATCTGGAGGGTGTTGGGTACGAAATTTCAAGTTTGAGAAATAAGTGCCACCCTAATATATATATATATATATATATATATATATATATATATATAACTAGGGGTATTCCTGCTCGCTCTGCTCGCCAACCCCCATTGGTGATTATGCATATCTTACATATATTTTACCAATAAAAGAAAAATTAATCATTTATAAATCACATGATATATCTGAAAAACAAATAATAATTTAATTATGATTATTTATACCTTATAAACTAAACGAGTTTCCACACCACCTTACATTTCAAACTAGTTATTATGATGAATTGCATTCATATATTTAATTAAATTGTATAAATTTTTCAATATTTAAATATAGATTTTAATTTAACTAATATATTTTAACTGTGTGAAATATAGAGGTAATGTTACGGCGCGTTAGATTTTTTGATTAGTGGAAACTCCTCGCCAGGAGCCCTAAAAACCACTTTATTTTATAGATAATATTACATAGATTAGTTATACATTTATAATATAATTTATTTTATCTATTGAATATGAATAAAAAATAGTGATATCGTACAATATATAAGTGAAAAAATAACTTATTATTAATTAAATGATATTAATGATCAAAATTATAATACATTTGAAACCATATAAAAATTTTTAAATAATTATTTGGTATAAAAATTTTATTAGTATTATATTTGATATATCATAATGTTTATTTATGTCTTAAGATTTATAGGATTATTTTGATATAATTCCTTTTGATATCTTTTTGACTTATTTTTACATTTTTTAAAGATATATCAATATTTTATACTAAAATTTAAAAATTTGTTTACTTTAATATTCAAAATAAGTGATGTAATTATTATTAATATTCATAAGATCATTAAATCATTATATTATTCTAATGATTTTAATTTGTATATATATATAAAATAAAATAATTTTGAAATATTGAACTTACTTTTATTACTTACTTTTATAAATTTTGATCAAATATGTTCTTAATAATATTAACTAATCATAATAAATATCTAGAATAAATTTGATAATTTTGATTAATATAATATTCTGTTATTGGTTCACATATTTTAATTTTATATTCTATAATTTTATTAACGTAATATTTATAATATTCTGGTACTTTATTCTAATTATTGTATTCAACTTTTTCTTCATTCTCGCCAATATATGAATTAATAATATTATTTGATTGAGAAATTTCTGTATCCTCTGAAATATTATCATTTAAGCTTTCTAAATAATATTCATATTCTTCTTCATAATTTAAGTGGTCTTCAATTTGATTATTTAAATAATCCATTGAATGTTGATCGATAATATCATTTACTTCAACATCATTTCCAATTAAATTAAATATATGAATGCAATTCATCATAATAACTAGTTTGAAATGTAAGGTGGTGTGGAAACTCGATTGTTTATTTATATAAATAAACAAACATAATTAAATTATTATTTGTTTTTTCAGATATATCATGTGTTTTATAAATATAATTACTTATTCTTCATGTAAATGTTTTAACAAGAAGTCTTAATTCATTAATTAATAATATAAAGAACAAATTTTTTTATCTATTAATAATTTTATTAATGTATAAATATCAAAGTATTATATAATAAAATTTTAGTATTAAAAATATAATTTCGTTTTTCATTAGATATACCACATTATATTAATTAACATAATAATGCATGCAAGTTATAAACTGTTATACGAGTCATAACACGAGTGGGGGGCAGTGGGGGTGATGCGGGGGCACACGGGGGATTACGGGGGCACGGGGGCGGGGGGGTGACCTATAGAGGGAGTGAATGGTTACAAAATATCGTAGAATTACAAACAATTTTACGTTATTTTGTAGGAATTCCTTACAAAACATTATTGAGAGCTGTGGGGGAACGGGGGAACGGGGGAGTGGGGGGCTTAAACTGAATTTTTAATATAACTATATAATATAGGATGATATATGTATGTATATAACTTGGTAGCTTTTGAATTGTGACAAAACTTCATCGTTAATTTTCACTGAAAAAAATTGCAATGAATTTTTTCACAATTCAAAATCCGACAAGTTATATATATATATATATATATATATATATATATATATATATATATATATATATACATACATATATATTAGGTGTGGCTCTTAATTCCAAAACTTTAAATTTCATACCAAACGCCTTTCAGATTGTTTAATTATCATAAAAAACTAAGATTTAAGCCGTAAAAGCCCCTAAATTAAGCGATTAACCCATACCAAAATGCAAATTACGATTTTTTTTGTCATATATATATATATATATATATATATATCCATACAGGGTGTCCCATTTTAAAGAAACCACTGAGATGCTTTCGACAGTTAGCGTTGTATGAAAAAATTGTTCAGACGAAAGTTATCCGGGTCAATGGGGGCTATCTCTCTATGAAATCAATTCTTTTATCGACAATGAAAAATGAATTTATAAGCTTCTTCTAATGACTGTGAAAAATAAATCTATGAGTTTTTTTTAGAGGCGGTAGAAAAAAATTTGCAAGCTTCTTTTAGCGACAGTAAATAATAAATTTACAGGCTTCTTTTAGCTAAAATAAAATATAAACGTGTAAGTTTCTTTAGCAACAATTAAAATTAATTTGTAACCCACATAGCACGAAGCTTCCAGGAAGCTTCCAGGAAGCTTCTATAAAAGGTTCAGAAACTTCCTAGAAGCTTCCATGTAAGATTCCTGGAAGCGTCAATTATTCCGCGCACATTTCATTCAGGAAGATTCAATGGAAGCTTCCAGAAAGCTGTGAAAGAAATCAGTAAGCTTCCATGGAAGCTAGCATAAATGTCTTTTTGAATCTTACAAGAAGTTTCCAAGGAAGATTGGCGCAAGGTTCCAAAAGTACTTCATGGAAGCTTCCACGGAATAATGCAAAAAGCTTACATGCAAGCTTCCGTGAAAGCTTCAATTAAAGCTTCCTGAAAGCGTAAAATGTCCCGCGCACTTTTCTTTCAGAAAGATTCAATGGAAGATTCCAGGAAGCTTCCATTGAAGAAATCAGTAAGCTTCCATGGAAGCTAGTATTAAAGCCTTTTGAATCTTACAAGAAGCTTTCAAGGAAGATTGCCGTAAGGTTCTAAAAATACTTTATGGAAGTTTCCATAAAAAAAATGCTGGAAGCTTCCAGGATAATTCCAGTGTAAGGTTCCCGGAGGCTTTGGGGAAGTCAACAATTCAAATATCATTTGGTTAATTTTATCCTTTTTCACCGTTCGAAAGGTATTGTGTTACGATTCTGTTCAACATTCTATTTTTCATTTTATATTTTATAAATATTTGCCGTGCAAAACACATATTTACTTACAACATACTATTTTATATACTATTATATCATATTTATACTTCAATACATATTCACATATATTAGGATTTACGTATAATTATAAAGACGCATTTACATTTTTAGGCCAGGCCCTGTGGCTACATACTCAAAACCGCCAACGTTCGACTTATATAGTAAGTGTGGTATCATCTCACCACTTAGGACAAAACGCCCATTCAACGCGTATCTCCCTGTAGGCTTAATTGCGAATCGAAGGTGACGGACTTGTATGATATCTGTCGATAGTTCAATTCCCCTGACTAAACATATAATTTTTTTTTTTAAAATTATATTGCACATGTATATATTTCACTATTTTTTTAAATTTAAATATTTTTTATGTGCACAGATAAATGTATATGTACATGTACTCTACGTATTATTTACACACAAACATTTTCATGCTATCTGAAGTCGAAAAATTCATTTTATATAGATTTTAAAATAAATTTATTTAAAAAACTTAAATAAATAATACAATACTCTTTCTTAAGGAGATGTGAAACGGACACTACACCTGTACTTACAGATATGAACTTCCTTTCCATTTCATTGCTGAATTCCCAGAGAAAGAATGCATTAGCTTAGTATGTACCATGATGATTATTTAGATAAATTTTCAAATAAATTCATTCATTAGTTTTTAAGATATTTGGATTTCTGTACAAAATTAAAAATGTTAATAAATAATTTGGGTACCCAAAATTTTAATAACTAATGAATGAATTTATTTAAAAATTTAACTGAATAATCTTCATGGTAGATACTACAAGCTAATGCATTTTTTATTGAAAATTTTGCAATAAGATGTAAAGATAGTGAATATTTATGAGTACAGGTATAGTGTCCATTTTACATCCCCTTAAAATTTTATTCAATTAAAGACTTTTCTTTAAAAAAGCAACAAAATGTTTTGTGTGGTTATTTACTAACTTAAATTAATATTAAAAGAAATTTTTTATCCAAAGTTATACAATTATAGAAACTTTTAATCATTTAATTTGTAATCTGTTTTATTCGTATTCATATAATAATCCGATATTAATTTTTAATATTAAAGTGGTTCATGCGACTAACGTGTTTTTTCAAGATATTCTTGAAATTGTAGGTATAGTTCAATGAAGGCAATGTGAATATCATATTAAAATTTCAGAACATTTCATCGTTTCGTTTTTAGTTAATCGATGTTCAAAGTTTTACAAATTACATTAGAAGTATATCTATATATATTGGAATTTTTACATTTTGTAGCTGTTAATCGCAATATCTCATAAACTACATTCAAATTGTAATTGAAAATTTAAACATATATAAAGGAACTAATAATTAACATTTTCCAACAAGATTCACGCAAATTCATCGTTTTATTAAAGAAATAAAGTGTTTTGAAAATGTAATTATTAGATAAACGATGCATATTTCGTTCACATTAACGTTGCTGCGCATGCGCAACTGGATCATGTGAGCGCTATCTCTTTCTCTCACAGTTAGCTTTTCCTCTCTTACCGCATGAACCACCTTAAAAAGAATACCTTTATACATTAATTGAACAAAAAAGACTATATTTTTAATTTATAAAATTAATGGGGGATTATTATATAAATACGGAAAAGCAGATTACAAATTGAATGAATTAATTTTTATAATTATGTAACTTTGGGTAAAATTTTTCATTACTATTAATTTTAGTTATTAAAAGAACACAAAATATTATGCTTTGTAAGGAAAAAATCTTTTATTTGATAAAAGTCATGTATTTAAAACATTGTAAAGATATTTAGACTTTGTAATTAATTTATTTAATTTATAAAATTTTATTAAATTAACGACTTTCTCTAAAAAAACATATTTATTTGTGTTCTTTTATTAATTAAAATCAATAAAATACAAATTTTTTATCGAAAGTTATACACAATTATAAAAAAATTTTAATCATTTAAAATGTAATATGTTTTACTTCACATTTAAATAATCTAACATAAATTTTGTAAATTAAAAAGAATATGAAACATTAATTAAATAGAAAAAAGACAATATTTTTAATCTATAAAATTAAATTAATGTAAGGTAGACACTACACCTGTACTCATAAATATTGCCTAAATTTTCATTTTATTGTAAAATTTTAGAAAAAAAATGCGTTAGCTTATAATATGTACTATGAAGATTATTCTATGAAATTTTAAATAAATTCATTCAACAGTTATTCAAAATATTGAAGTCCAATGATATATATAAACTTATTCTATTTTGTACCAGGAATACAAAATTCCTATAAACAAAGGAATAGATTTATTTAAAAATTCAAATGAATAATTTTCATGATATTTACTACAAACTAATGTATTTTTTTCTGAAACTTTAAAATAAATTTCCGTGAACATTAATATATCCTTCCTATAATATTCTGTGGAAGGCTGCAAAAAGTTTGAATAGAATTTTCCACAAAATGTTACTGCAAGCTTCCTGCAAAATTTAAAGTAATCTTCCAAATAACATTCGGATATAACTTTTCGAAAGCTTACTGGAAGCTATCTTGTAATATTCCATTTGGCCCTCATGGAATATTATATGTAAGCTTCCCTGAACCTTCCGTAAAGCTCACATAAGAGATTCTGATGGAATTTTCCTAAAACTTTTATTTAGCTTCCGAAAAGCTTACAGGAAATCTTCCTGATAAGTTACTGGTAACCTTTCGTAGACAATAAAATATTTTTCCTATAACATTCCACGGAAGGCTGCAGGAAGTTTGAATGGAATCATCCACAAAATATCATTGGAAGCTTCCTGCAAGACATAATGTAATCTTCCGAATAACAATTCTATAATATTTCATGTAATCTTTCAGAAAGCTAACTGGAAGCTATTTTGTAATGTTTCATTTAGCCCTTATGGAATATTACATGTTAGCTTCTCTAAACCTTCCGTAAAGCTTACATGAAAGATTCCAATGGAAGCTTCCCGAAACTTTCATTTAGCTTTCGGGGAGCTTACAGGGAATCTCCCTGATAAGTTACTGGTAACCTTTCGTAAACAATGAAATATTTTTCCTATAACATTCCACGGAAGGCTGCAGGAAGTTTGAATGGAATCTTCCACAAAATATTACTGGAAGCTTCCTGCAAGATATAATGTAATCTTCCGAATAACGTTTCTGTAATATTGCATGTAATCTTTCAGAAAGCTTACTGGAAGCTATTTTGTAATGTCTCCATTTAGTCCACATGGAATATTACATGTTAGCTTCTCTGAACCTTCCGTAAAGCTTACATGAAAAATTCCAATGGAAGCTTCGAAACTTTCATTTAGCTTCCGGGAAGCTTGCTGAAGCTTACATTGAAATCTTTCTCGAATCTTTTCGATGGAAGCTTCCCGAATCTTTCGTACTATGTGGAAGCTTATTTAAGTGACTATTTCTTTATTAAGATAAATATACAAATGTCTTATTTCCAGTTTAATAAAAATCATATTTCCTAAAATAAAATTGTTAGTAAAGTGACTATGAATATTAAGCTGAATTTTCATTTTGCAGACTATAATTTATCATTCTAATTAGTAAATTTTCTTAATAATACAAATAAATATACAATGTATACCCTACTGAAAAATATATATGAGATCTCATATGAGATCTCATATGAGATCTCACATGCATCTCATATGAGATTTTGGCACGAGAACTCATATGAGATTCACATGCGATCTCATATGCGATTCATATCAGATCTCATATGAGATCCCTATGAGATCTCATATATATTTTCTATTTTCAACCCTACAAAGAAATATATATGAGATCTCATATGAGATCTCACATGCGATCTCATATGAGTTCTCGCATGAGATCACACATTACAATCTCATATGAGATCTCATATGAGATCTCGTATGAGTTCTCATATATACTTTATATTTTTAACCCCCTACTGAAATATCTATATGAGATCTCATATGAGATTGCATATGAGATCTCATATGAGATCTCATATAGATTTTCAGTCGGGGTTGAAAATATAGAAGTATATATGAGATCTCACATGAGATCTCATATGAGATTGTAATATGTGATCTCATGCGAGAACTCATATGAAATCGCATGTGAAATCTCATATGAGATCTCATATATATTTTCTTTGTAGGTTGAAAATAGAAAATATATATGAGATCTCATACGGGATCTCATATGAGATCTGATATGAGATCGCATATGAGATCGCATGTGAGATCTCATATGAGATATCATATATTTTTTTAGTGGGGTTGAAAATGTAGAATATAAATGAGATCTCATATATATTTTCCAGTGGGTAGAAATAAAAATATTACTATATTTATCTGAGTAAAGGGAATGCAGAGAGAAGCTTTATATTATCAATTGGTTGTAATTGTCGTTATATTAATTAAACATTAATAATGGTGATTTTTTTTCATTATTGAAATACAATATCAGAGTATACGTGAAATGCAGCAAAGGGGCTTTGTATTATCTATTAGTTATAATTGTAATTATAATAATAGAATATTATTAATACTAATAATATTTTTCTTATCACTAAAACATATTATCAGAGTGAAAAGGGCTATGGGCGGGCTTCAGTTTTTTAAACAACGTAGTTAATCAAAATAGCCAGTTAGAGAAAAAATTACAAGGTAATTTTGAGGGGAGGCTAAGGGCAGGAGAGAGCAGGTCAGTTAAATCTTGGTCTTATACGACTATATATATATATATATATATATATATATATATGGGACGTTTCACGTCAACTCACATAACAAGAAAATAGAATTCGTCAAAAATCTGTAGAAAATGTTCTATTTGATACCCCAAATATACAAAAAAAAAAAAATTTTAGAGGTCCAGGTCAAAGGGGCAAGTTAAAACGTGATGGAATTTTTCGAATTTTCCAAATTTTTTGCTAAATAATATTTTAATGAATTTTTTCTCAAAATCTATCAATTTTCGTTAAAACTTAATAGAATACTTTTTCTTGAAAATTAGATGTAGAATTCACCCGAATTTTTGAAAATTATAATATACTGATTTTTATGTTACTTGATCGATTTAAACATACTATTTAGTATATCTAAAATCGAGCAGGTTAAATTGGCTTTTTAAAGTCTTATTTTTCGTTTTTATGAGGAAAAAATATATACGAAGCTCCAGTTAGGCAGCCTTCTCAAAGCTACTTAATTGTGCAAAAGTCTGAACAAATCGTTATTTTTGTTCAATGATGAGATTCGTGATTTTCTTTCTGAAAAAGTATTGATTTTTGGGACAAATGTATAAAAAATGTTTTTATTGGAAATTGTATGTAAAATGTATGTAAATTTTTGTAAACCATTATTTTTCAGAAAAAATCACGAATCTCATCATTGAACAAAAATAACGATTTATTCAGACTTTTTTGCACAATTAAGTAACTTTGAGAAGGCTGCCCAACTGAGGCTTCGCATATTTTTTCCTCATACAAAACGAAAAAATAAGACTTTAAAAAGCCAATTTAACCTGCTCGATTTTTAGATATACTAAATAGTATGTTTAAATCGATCAAGTAAGCATAAAAATCAGTATATTATAATTTTCAAAAATTCGGGTGAATTCTACATCTAATTTTCAAGAAAAGTATTCTATTAAGTTTTAACGAAAATTGATAGTTTTTGAGAAAAAATTCATTAAAATATTATTTAGCAAAAATTTGGAAAATTCGAAAAATTCCATCACGTTTTAACTTGACCTTTTGACCTGGACCTCTAAAATTTTTTTTGTATATTTGGGGTATCAAATAGAACATTTTCACAGATTTTTGACGAATTCTATTTTCTTGTTATGTGAGTTGACGTGAAACGTCCCATATATATATATATATATATATATATATATATATATATAGTCGTAAGACCAAGATTTAACTGACCTGCTCTCCTGAGCCCCCCTAGCCTCCTCAAATTACCTTGTAATTTTTCTCTAACTGGCTATTTTGATTAACTACGTTGTTTAAAAAACTGAAGCCCGCCCTTAGCCCCTTTCACTCTGATAATATGTTTTAGTGATAAGAAAAATATTATTATTATTAATAATATTCTATTATTATAATTACAATTATAACTAATAGATAATACAAAGCCCCTTTGCTGCATTTCCACGTATACTCTGATATTGTATTTCAATAATGAAAAAAATCACCATTATTAATGTTTAATTAATATAACGACAATTACAACCAATTGATAATATAAAGTTTTCTCTGCATTTCCTTTACTCAGATAAATATAGTAATATTTTTATTTCTATTCATTGTATATTTATTTATATTATTAAGAAAATTTACTAATTAGAATGATAAATTATAGTCTGCAAAATGAAAATTCAGCTTAATATTCATAGTCACTTTACTAACTATTTTATTTTATTGAAATATGATTTTTATTAAACTGGAAATAAGACATTTGTATATTTATCTTAATGAAGGAATTTTGGGCTTGAGACCAGCATATTAATATATGGCTATATTAAAAGCTTTGATTGTCGCTAAAGAAGCTTGAAAATTAATTTCTACTGCCGCCAAAAAAAGCTTACAAATTAATTTTATTGTCTCTTAAAAAGCTTACAAATTAAACTTTATTGTTGCTAAGAGAAGCTTACACGTTTATATTTTATTTTAGCTTAAAGAATCCTTCAAATTTATTATTCACTCTCGCTAAAAGAAGCTTGCAAATTTTTTTACTGTCTCTAAAAACTCATAAATTTATTTTTTACTGTCAAAACAAAAAGCTAATAAATTCATTTTTATTGTCACTAAAAGAAATTTCACAGACCTATTTTAAATTATCTCAAAAGAGCTTACAATTTATAATTCATTGTAGCTTCAAGAAGCTTACAAATTTATGTTTCATTGTAGTGAAAGTTTACAAATTTATGTTCCATGGTAGCTTAAAGAGCTCACATATTTATTTTTATTGTTGCTAAAAGCTTTCAAATTTATTATTAACTGTTAAGTGACAAATTTTTCGTTTTTAAAATTTTAAAATTTATCAAAAAATTCTTATATAAAAATTAATTTTTTTTTTTACATTATTTAATTTAGATCGCTTGAATTGAATAATGTTCCATGAGCATTATTTTAATTCTTTTCTATTTCTTCTTCTAGAAATGAGCTTGATAAGAAAATATCAGAGTGGCTATTTCTGAGAGGTAAAACTGCCAATTCAGGCAAGCCGTTGAACCTTGAGTATGCATACGTGCAGCTTCAAACACTGTACATCATGCATGATTACGACAAAACTGGCCAATGAGAGTTCTTGTTTTCTCTCCTCCCCTAGTTTGAGGTGGAGCGAAGTTAGTTATCTCATTGAAGCTCGCCGGACCTCAAAGGTAGGACGCCGCCGGCCCCCTGCAAGCAGCAGCTGCCAAGAGCAGTTACCACCGTCAGGCGCAATCGGAACAGACGACTAAGTCATGAGAGGAAGAGAGAGAATGAAGGAGCAGGGCGAAGACAGAGTGGCCTAACTCAGTGTACCTGGCCGGCGCCGGCAATAATGACATCTTATAAGTGTAGTATAACGCGTCGCGGTTTCTTTTGTTATTTATTTTAGTTGATTCATTAAAACTCGCGTATTAAGTACCAATATCACTGCCATCCAGCGGTGGAAGACAGGAGCAGCCAGCTAATTTGAGTTAGGTACTTTAAGTTAAGTTTAATTTAAAAAAATATATATAATAAGTGAAAAGAATTAACAATATTTTGTGTAAATTAATTTTCAATTTTGGTTATATCGGAATTCATAAGAAGTTTAATCAATGTAAATTAAAATTTGTTGACAATTTTAATAAAAGCATCATTAATATTTTGATTTGAAAAATGGAAATTCTGAAAATTCAAAATGAATCGATAAATTCCCAATATAATACCAATCTTGCTAAACCACTTGGTCAAAGTTTCTATCCAATAAATATTGATTATTAAGAGATGTAAAATAAGTAGTTTAAGTCACCATAAAATTTACTAAAGGTAATTAGAAATGAAAAGCTTTCTTTTAAGGATCAAGAGAAATTTTGTTTCCACTTTTACTCTTTTCCCTGTAAAAATGTAGTTTTAAGGGTGGATTTTTGTTATAATAAAACAACCTAAAAACCCACCTTAATATTAACTGTCGCTAAAAGAAGCTTTTAAATTTTTTTATAGATGGATGGATAGAAATTATTTTATTTTGTATTGTAACGGTACTCTACCGTGTTTGAATCTTGCGCGCTTAGGTATTAAAATAGGATGAACTCTTGGTCATATATCTCGTCTAAGACGAGTAAAGTGTGTATCTTGACGACCGGCACGCGAGAGAGAAGCTCGTCAGCCGTGGAGGCGCTTCAGAGAGTTTCCGGCTACGTTGCGTTAACACGAAACCTAAGCCGCGCTGTGCTTGTTAAGAGGCGGTCGGAACCAAATCGGTGACTTAGTTCGGTGCTTGTAATAAATGCTTATAATAATTTATTCATTTATTAATATAGTAAAAATATAGTCATTTTCTCTAGTCATGTATATAAAAGAATAATTTAAAATAGTTAAAGCTACAAAAATATACAAAATATTGTTATAAAGCGAAAAATGCCACCTAACAATCGACACGACAGTTTTTTGCATGCGGTATATGTCAAGTCAGTTTGATATTTGTAATAAATGCTTGTAATAATTTATTTACTTATTCATATGGTAAAAATATAGTCATTTTCTAGTCATGTATATAAAGAATAATTTGAAATGGTTTAAGCCATAAAAATATACAAAATATTATCGTAAAGCGAAAAATGCTGACTTGATATATACCGCAAAGTCACCGATTTGGTTCTGACCGCCTCTTAAAAGATTTCGCCAGTGGTCTTATAATACGTTAGGACTAAGTTCGCAATTGATAGTGCGAAACGTTGTCTTAAATAAAAGTCGTTAAATTATATCGACTAGCATATTATATTATATTGGCTAGTTGCAGCTCTCAGAAATTCTTTCTGAGAGTTTTGCTTGACCGCTTTTCGCGCGTCTTAGTGGTCAGCCATTATGTGCCAGTAACACGTTGATCGGCGTGTAAAGGTTCCACCGATCTACGTCAAGGCAACTACGTTGGCAGAGCTCAGCGGAATTCAACGGTCGGGAAGAGGGGATTCACCGATTTATTTCAGAGCATCTACGTATTGGTTACGTACAAGGAGAAGCCACGGTAACGGGCGAGCGGGCATCTACGTGCACGTAGGTAATTAGTGTAAGCTGGCCAGTGCGTTATTGTAAGTATAATTATACTGTGCGATATCCAAGTATCTCTCCATTGCAGGATACTGTTCAGGAGTATTGTGTCATCGGTTATATAACTGATCAGCGTCATAAGCGAGTATCATTTAGTTTGCGACGCGTCCTCCCTCTCTCTCTCTCTCATGGACGCGTACACTATATTCATATATTATACAGTTTTATTTTTGTTCAATTCATATTTTCTCCTTATATTCTTATTTGTCGTAAAAATAAATTGATTCCGTTTTCTATTAAACGTGCTTTTAATTGATTTATATTGCCTGACTATATATAGCATTAAATATATTCCCCGTTGCTTACTCCGACG